>JAMPIV010001648.1:920000-1505057 GCA_024509875.1 Oreohelix idahoensis | reverse complement strand
TACTCTTGAATATGACTGTCAAAAGTCAGATAATGTTATTGTTCTTTACAATCCAGTGGGCTGATAAAATTGAACAAAATATAATGCTGGGTTTTATAAGTCCAGTTAAATCTTATAGTTAAAATGTTTTCTTTGTCTCTTTGGCCAGTCCTGTTAACAAATGAACTTGGGGACACGGGAGCCAAGAAAAAGACAACATTAACCATTCAGTAAATGATGGAAAAACAAAATGAAAAAAGACGGCTGGTTGCTCTTGTGATCAGGTCTGCTTAGGAATAAAGAAACATTATGAAAAAAATGCTACTATCCGATATAGCTATATATAGGCACACGGACGGGGACAAGACGATCTTTTATCCACTCCGTCAATCCTGATTAAATTTAAGGCACACGGTGACTTTCTCTACCTATACGGTCAGCTTTTCGCTAGCGCAGCGATTTCAGGTCAGATGAAGGTATGCAACCCTCCCCGCCCCTTACGCGCGTGTTAACGATCAGTGTACAATGTCAATTATTATTTAATTGTCCATACGCGCCTTTACCTAAATATCGCCTGTCGTTAATAGCTATTAAATTGTCAGCGTCTGTTGGTCATCGTATGGTATAAATAATAGTCACTTACTATATAAATACACAAAATAAAATATAACGTGAATTATTTCTACCACTATGGTCGCGCCTAGCATATACTCAGTCAACTAAAACGTCTCCCCTTGTGTGAGAAAGCGGGTGGTAAAATTAACATTAAAACTGAACACCTGGCAAAAAAAATTGCTACGCATTATTTTATTTAGCTAGTTCTAACACTAGAAAATCACAGTGAATTATAATGGTAAAATCTTAACACTGTTAACCACATAAACACTTATTTCTATTACCAGAACATCAGTATGACATCCCCACGAATGCTATTAACACATGTAGCGAAAATGGTTCTAGCTACTGCGTGCTTAGACTATTCAAAAAATTCTGAGTGACAACTGATAGCGAGTTTTGGAAGACCACAGTTTATATATCCTCATGGTTATCTGATCTCTAGAGGATGCTAATTTTTACACTATTGTCCATAAGCAATCAGAAGCAATAGTCCCTCAGATAAAATTTTCCACGGTCGCTCTGTCGGGCGTTGCTAATCGACATCAGAGACTTAACACTGTGTAACGGGTTCTCGTAGATTTTGCCCGTATCTGAAGATCAAAGAGTTAACTCCCCTTCTGTGTACGAACTTCAAAGGGTACACAGGGAAATATTTTTGCCCGTGCGACTACTTCAAAAAGGTCCAGTGTTTTCCACATGCTGTCTGTCAGGTATCCGATGATTGACAGATCAGCTCGCATGAGAAACTTGATAAACAAACCTGATTCGCTCCCTGTTATGACTGGCAGGTCACGAAAGTTGGTAAACAACTTCGTTTGTTTATGTTCAAGGAAAAGAGGCGTGAATGAAGAATAAGCTTGTGTGAGTAAGACAAGCCGAAAAATGCATGGTTTTGCTAGCAAATCATAGGATGCTACGAGGTCACGAAAGACTGTCAGATACTGTGGGCTATATTTCCATTATACGTCACAGTACATCCGGGCTTGAAGATGTGAAACCCTTTCATATCATTTATTGAAATAGAACTACTGTCATCCGTAGCTACAGAGTGATTGCTATCCTCAATTGCATCATTCTCCTCAATGCTCCAATTTTGACTCATAAAATCTGCTCCCACATTCTCTTTCCCTGGTAAGTATTGTACTTTGAACGAGTTCACGCTTAACAATAGAGCCCAACGCATAATCTTTGCGTTAAAATCCTTATCGGCTCTTAGGAATGCCAGTGGAGGAGCATGGTCAGTTTGTACTGTGAATGAAACTCCATATAAATATTCATAGTGTCTCCTGATTCCGTTCACGAGTGCCAAACATTCTCTTTCCACGGTCGAATAATTCCATTCTGCTGTATTCAGTTTGCGGCTGCCGTAGGCATCTGGAATTAACAGGTTAGGATGTTGTTTATCTGCCTGAAGCAGTGTTGATCCGATTCCCTTTCCGCTGGACGAAAGGTTTCTTAAGGTTGGGTAACCTTAGAATGGGATATCTGGACAGCTGTTCCTTCAGAGTGATGTAAGCGCTTTCACACTCTGCGGTCCAAACAACCTTATCGGGTTTTCCTTTTCTTGTGAGGTCAGTGAGTGGCACTGTAAGACCATTGAAGTTTTTGATAAACTTTTGGTAATACGCGCAAAGTGAAAGGAAAGTGTCTCTCTTTGTTTTTGGCCTCGTTGCTGAATGTATCTTCTCGATGTTTTTGGCAACTGGCCACATACAACCTTGAGAAATGGTATGCCTTAGGAAGTCAAGCTTTTCAAAGCCGATTAAACATTTGCTAGGTCGGGCAGTCAACCCAGCTTCCTTTAGTCTCTTAAGGAGCATAGCGACCGTAGCAATATGTTCTTCATAGTTATCCGTTGCAATAAGTATGTCGTCTATGCAATTGTGTATGTTTTGACTTTGCAAGGGTTCCAAAAGCTTTCTCATCATTCTGGTGAAGACTCCTGGTGCGTTGTGCAACCCAAAAGGCATAACATTGAAAGTATAATGTCCTTCGCTGGTGCTAAAGGCTAATAGGGGTTTAATTTCCTCCTTGACTGGTATTTGGTAATAACCTTTACTCAGGTCAATCTTGGAGAAAATTTTAGCCTTGCTAAGTTTGGTAAACAGTTCAGAGGCACTTTGGAGTGGTTCAGGCTGGAATTCTGTGACTGTATTGAGTAGACGATAGTCAATACACAGTCGAACTTCCTTATTAGGTATCTGTAACAGTACGACGCTTGAGCTGTGGGGAGATGTAGACTCGCTAATAATCCCAGCTTGACGTAGCTTGTCTATTTCTCCACGTAACGTGTCTGCTTTCGCATACGGGATCGGGTAAACTCTGGTTTGCACAGGTGTCTCGTTTGTCAGCTTCATATCAAACTCTACGAGATGTGTACGACCAGGTATGTCCGTTAAGACTGCTGAATACTGTTTCAGTAACGCCTTCGTTTCTGTCTGCTGTGCTTCTGAGAGAGTGTCGCCGCATTTAACATCTTTGAATGATTCCGTTTGTTGCAGTGGGCATTCCATGCAACTATCGTCATCTTCCTCATCTTCGGTTGCTATAGCGACCGCCAAGAGATGTTCGGGGGAAGGCACCGGTCTTTGCAAATATTTCTTTAACAGAATTATATGGTAGACTTTTTCCTTACCTTTTATAGAGATCTTTTAGTTCGTTCTTGAGATCTTTTTAAGGACGGTAAACGGTCCTTACCATCCGATACGTAGTTTGTGGTTTCCTGTAGGAAGTAGCAACAAAACTTTCTCTCCTGATTGCAATTCTCTCTCTTTCGCTGCTCTGTTGTACAGTTTAGCGTGTTTCATGCGTGCTCGCTTAAGGTTGGTTGTTGCTAGGTCCCATCCTAGTTGTAACCGTTCCTTTAACTCTGATATATACTTGAATGCTGAGACGACTGTCTCATCAGCCCTCTTGTCTGTCAGTGACCGTAGTAAGGCTTCTAGCGGGCCCTTAATAGGTCTGCTGAATAAAAGTGTAGCTGGTGGTAATCCTGTAGAGGCCTGGGGGACTTCCCTGTAGGCAAATAAGGCTGAACGAATGAAAAGGTCCCAATCTTCAGGTTTCTCTTGTCCCAGCTTACGTAACATCATGGTGAGGCTTCCGTTGACACACTCTACTAACCCACTTCTGGCCGGATTGTAGGAGCTGATGTAGATGTGCTGGTCCCTCAAGATCTTAAAGATCTCCTCCATTAACAGGCTACGGTACTGGGATCCATTATCCGTCAAAACTTGTTGAGGGAATCCAAACCGTGTAAAAATCTGCACAAGGGCTTCTGCAACATGCTCGGAATCCGTGCATGTTAGCGGTATAGCTTCGGCCCACATAGTGCATGTGTCGACTAACGTCAGGATAAACCTGTTCCTTCTTTTACTCCTTTCAAGTGGTCCTATAACGTCGACAGCAACCCATTCAAATGGGGTCCCCACTATTGGCATTTCTCCCATAGGAACTGGGGGTGTCCAATGCTTGGGTGCCACATGTTGGCACTTGGCGCAGGATTTTACATATCTGATGATATCAGTGTTCATTCCTGGCCACCAATAGTGAGTAGATATTCGCTGTATAGTGGCGTTTTGTCCCATATGTCCGCTAAAGGGAAGAGAGTGCCCCATTTCTAAAATGTGTTCTCTGTACTGCATCGGTACTAGGAGCTGATTATGTCCCTGTTCAGGGTCGCCCGTTCTTCGATACAGCACTCTATCCTTAGAAAATGTCTCCGTTGTGTCTGGGGTCCTTGGCCATGTGCAGTTTCTTAAAGCAGGGCTCCAAGGTAGGGTCCTTTTGTTGCGCCTCTTTCAGTTCCTTAGGTAACATGTTAGGTGCAGGCTGCCGTTCCTTTTTGGTTTGCCCACTTGTAGTTACTGCTGCCACAATTGGCTCTTTCGGTCTCCCTATGAACACGTATCTACAACCAAGTATGACTGGGTAGATAGGATCCTCCATTATAGCCTCTTTAATAACACCTCGGACGAAATCCGAGTGTATCTCCACCAGTGCGACTGGAAGCGTTATGGGTGCATCTCCTTTAAAAACTCCACATCATTTGACGGTTTCTTCTGTTTCTTGACCTGGTTTGACCAAATGCCTTGTGACTTACTTACTTACTTACTTAGTCGTTCCCCTTCTACCGTGAGGTGTAGAGGTTTGGAAGAGAGCGCCAGACTATCCTATCGGCTGTCTTCCTCCTGGCCTGGTTCCATTCTAGTCCTCGGTCCTTCAAAGATTGTCTAATGTTGTCCTCCCAGCGGACTCTGGGTCGTCCTCGGGGTCTGGATCCTTGGCTCTTTGTTTCCCATGCTTGTCGTGGTATCCGATCTTCTCCCATTCTGCAGACATGGCCAACCATCTTAATTGGGACTGTTCTACTTGGGTCTGCAGGGGGTAGGATTTAAGGCCTTGACGTATCGTCTGGTTGCGTACCATGTCTCTTCTTGTTACTTCAACCACCTTCCTCAGATACCTCATTTCTGAGGTTTGGATCTAGCTTTCATGGGTTGTAGTCATTGCCCATGACTCGCATCCGTATGTCAAGACTGGGACATAGGTGGAGCGGTATACAGCCATCTTCGTTTTCTTACCAACCTCTCTCTTGCTGAAGAATCCTCGATTTATGGCCTGAAAAAGTCTCTCAGCTGCTGCTTTTCGAGTGGCCAACTCTTCTTTGATGCCTCCCTTTCGGTCTTTAATAGCTCCGAGGTATTTAAAGTGGTCGACCTGCTCCAGGACCTGTTCTCCCAGCTTAATCTGATGTTTTCTTTCTTCTCGTGATATCACCATGGATTTTGTTTTAGAGCTGCTTATGACCATCCCTCTTTTCTCCAGCTCTTCCTTCCAGACTTGCAGGTTGGATTGGAAATGTGCCTCTGATTTAGCAATCAGGGCAACATCATCAGCAAATGCCAGCTCCGAAATATAGACCTGTCTCATCTTCCAGTACCCCACTGAATACTTTCTTGTTCTCTCCTTACATGCCTTGATGACATCGTCCATAAGGAGTATGAAGAGGTAAGGTGATAGGATATCACCTTGTCTTACACCAGTGGTGGTCCTGAACTCTTCCGACTTATGGTTTGCTGTCCTCACATAATTTCTGCAAGACTTGTAGAAGCTCTGTATAGCATGAATCAGAGGTGCTGGAATATTCTTCCTTGCCAAACAGTCCCAAAGTTTGCTCCAGGGGACCCTGTCAAACGCCTTTTCCAGATCTATGAAACAAAGATGCATCTCACTCTTATACTCAAGGGCCTTTTCACTCAGCTGTCTGAGTGTGAAGATTAGGTCTTGACTTCGGTTTGCTCGGAATCCGCACTGGACCTCATCCAATTGTGGCTCAGCTAGGCGTCGGAGTCTCTGCTCTAGGATTCTAGAGTAGATTTTACCAGGGGCACTGAGAAGGGATATGCCTCTATGGTTTCCACACTGTCGATTGTCACCCTTTTTGAAAATTGGTGTTATGATGGCAATCTCCCAATCCTTTGGTATGGTCTTGTTGTACCACGCTGCCTGTAAAACCCTTAAGAGTAATAGGTCGCCTGATGCTCCCATGAACTTAACCATTTCTGGTGTTATACCATCATGCCCTGCTGCTTTGCCCATCTTGATTTTCTCCAGTGCTGCCTTCAGTTCTTCCATCTTTATGTCATCTTCACCATCATTGGTTTTCTCTTCTGTGCTAGTGTTTATAATTTCTGATGCTTCACCATGCTCACCATTTAGGAGTTCTGAGAAATATTCTTTCCATCTTCCCATTACTTCCTTCGGGGCAGTAAGCAATTTGCCTTGCTTGTCCTTTATAAATTTGAGAGGGCATTGTTTTTCCTTCCTCATGTTCTTTAGGGTCTTATAGAACAATTTCTGGTTTTCTTGTGCATCTTTTTCTAGCTTTTCTCCTTGTGACAATACAATCAAAGCTCAAACTTGTATCAAACAAACAATAAGTTGAAGTCCCGTTCAATATAACAGTTCCTCGCGTAGAAGGCCTCTCACCCTGAGACACCGACATTACCACTCCGTTGCGCGGCTTACAATTTGGCCTGGTGTGTTTTCCCTGATCAGATATCCCTGGCGCAGGGGTTTTCCTTTGTCGTATCCGTTCTGGCCTTGGTTGCCATGGGGGACGTTGGGGCTGATCACGGGTGTCGGTGGGGTATCGGGTTTTGTAGAATTTTAATTTTCCTTGAAGAGAGGTCTGGGGTACAGTTTCTCTTGAGTTTTGGTGGGAAAATGATTGGGAAGACTGTTCTAGATTATTTTTTCGAAAAGGCTCATCTGCAGGTTTGCGTTTTAAGCCTGGAATCTCGGCTAGCGCGTTTGTATAACGCTCGGACTTACTCAAGATGTCGTCCAGCTTTACAGCTCCCTGTTCAGCAAGAAATCTACGGGTTTCGTTTGACAAAGTGCTTTTGATCTGTTCGGTTAGAATAAGCTCTTCTAACCCTTCAAAAGTGCAAGGGAGTTCTGAAAGCTCCAAACACTTAGTCAAATATCCCTTCAGATGGGAAGACAACTGAGCAAAAGTCTCAGTTCCCTCTTTCCTGCTGTTCCGGAAAAGTTGCAAAAATTTGCGAGCGTTCATTTCGAAGTGCTCAAGTAAAGCTTTCTTAAGCATGTCGTAATTTTCTTGATTGCTGCTTCCCAATTTCACATACGCATCATACGCATTACCTTTTAAAGCCTGGGAAAGCTTCAAACACCACCGCGAACTTTCCAACCATACAGTGTTGCCATTCTCTCAAATTTTTCTAGATAAGTATCAATTTTTTCATTGGGGCTTGGGAAGGATTCTAGGGCAAAAGACATAGCCGCTAATTGGGGAGACTGGCTACTGGAGTGATCAGTTGAGAGTGATTGAGGTGACGAAAACTCTCCGTTGCTGGAGCTAGACGCTGCACTATGACTTTGGACCTCTAAAATCTTAAGCGCCAATTCGTGCTGACGTCGTTGATCATTCTCTCTTTCCTCACGTGATCTCTCTCTCTCTCTCTCTGTCTTTCCTCATGTTGTCTCTTTCTCTCGTTCCATGTCTCTGCGAGTTTCCATTTCCGCCTCAATTTTCTTACTTTCCAATTGCCGCTTTTCCTTCTCTTTCTCTCTAGCTTCTGCTTCCTTCTTCTCTACCTCATATCTGTCGAGTTCTTCGTTCACAGAAGCTAGCAACTCTTCACCTTGTAATCCTATTTCTCTTGCTTCCTCTCTTAGCATTGTTCTAAGTTTTGCACACTCAGCCATGGCAAATAACTGACTGCGATTTACCCGAGAAAGAAAGAAGAAAAGGATACAATGCTCCCTAACCAATTAAGATAAATAAATAAAAAAGTTGTGTTTTTACTGTGTTTACTCCTCCCTGTTACTCAGTTGTCTAATCTATCGCTGCTGTTAACTGGCAAAAAGGCTCCTAATGCAGACGATTTAAACCATAGAGATGGTAGATCAGGCTAAAAACTGAAAATCTACTATTACTACTGTGGAAAAAAAAAATTTTAATTAAGGGCGGAACAAATTTTTTTTCCTTATTTTTAATCCACCACACTCGCCCACAACTGAAGTCAGTTAGGGAAGGCGATTAACTTTGCGACTGCCCAATGCACTTCATTTGCTATGCTCACACTCCACTGCTCCAATAAAATTGTTATTGTTAAACAATCATGCGTACCAGAGTTCTTTTTGTACAAAATGATTATATATCATATCTCCAACAAAGATCACCATCAAAATCAAACTGTATGTAAACTCTAAGATGATGTGGAAAGAAACAAATTTCTAATTTGTGTGGTCAGAACCCAGTAAAAAAGAACGTTATCTAGGGGATAATTATTATTACTTTTTTTAACTCACAACACAAGACGTACAAACCACTCTATCTAGAGTTAGACTAAGATATAATAACAGACGTTAGTCATTTATCTAGACTCAAGACTTAGATCAAATCCTAGATATGAGCACCCATTCTGTCGTACCAATAGGTTTGGAAGTTATTTATGGTCCCGTCTGAGTAGAGTGGATGGTGATAAGTATGTGAGAAATAAAGGTGTGAGAAATAGATTTTCACGGGTGAATAGTTTAAGGAGAAGATCTGTCTCTGGAATGAGAAAGTTTCTCTAGTCCAGCCTATCTATACGACTATAATTTAGTACAAGACAATCTTTCCCTCCTCATATATGTAAATATAAGTTTAACTACACACACAACTCTGTGACAACAAGACCCACAAATGTGAAAAACTATGGTTGATTGGGTATGGGTCTGACCTACACACAGAGTTAAGTTTCTTTTGTTGTTTATTATCATTAAACTTGACAACACCAAATATCCAAAGAAATATCAAATAAAATCAGAATTACATACATAGGAAATTACAAAATAAATGCGTGTTACGGTATATGATATTAACGCCGTCTGCTAAAGGTTATCAGACGTGCAATTGTAAAAGGTTAAGGCATTTAATATATTGCGATAGATGTTTCAATTACTGAACGCTCCATACACGATCGATTATGACGTGTATAGCGTTGTTTAGGACACAGTCGGTAACTAAGAAACGCTACACCCTTTGTTACTTGACCGCCAAGCTGAATAGCTGCGTTTTTTTGTTGTCTTTTTCGTCCCCATACACCGGGCACCACTGTTGCAAGGGTTGGTGGTGGTTTGCTCTGAACAATGTTCCATGTGATCTGAATAAAACAATTTATAAATTTCTGGCCATTGTTTTTTCTTTGATATGTTAGGGTTTTCACTCATGGAAGATTAAGCGAATGCAAGATTCCAAACAATACTTGAACCTTGGAATACGATTGATTTGATAAGTCATTTTCATTGAATAGTTACAGAATAGACAGTAAAGAAACAAATTCCTACTAAATGCTACTCAGTAAAGTAAACAAGTTTAAGCAACAAAAATCAAGGATGGTACAGTTTCTGTAACACTGAAAATATTTACTCTCTCTGTCATACGTGGCCACTCAATCACTCCTTACCTACTCTTGGTGATTATCCCTTGGAAATACAGTTATCCTGAATATAAAATTGCCAGTGTTTTTATCTTCTAAATTGGCCCCAGTCCAACCTCGACAAATAGAATTAATAAGGTGGACGCCAAGTTTGGTGTTTTATTCCTGGATGGACTAATGTCACATCGAATAGTTAGTGTAGAAACCGAGATCTTGGGGTCACAGTAAACAGAGAAAAATACTTCCAGTATTGGGAAACATCTGGTTGCTAAAAACTGTTACATTTGATAAATGATGGTAATCCTATCGGCTGGCTCTAGGTGAGTGCTGATTCTGAAACAGCAAAAATCCTGGATGATACTCTTGAATACGACTGTCAAAAGTCAGATAATGTTATTGTTCTTTACAATCCAGTGGGCTGATAAAACTGAACAAAATATAATGCTGGGTTTTATAAGTCCAGTTAAATCTTATAGTTAAAATGTTTTCTTTGTCTCTTTGGCCAATCATGTTCACAAATGAACTTGGTGACACACGAGCCAAGAAAAATACAACATTAACCATTCAGTAAATGATGGAAAAACAAAATGAAAAAAGACTGCTGGCTGTTCTTGTGATTAGATCTGCTAAGGAATAAAGAAACATTATGAAAAAATGCTACTATCCGATATAGTAGGTACCACAAAGTGATTTTTTTTTTTGCACAGAAACACCAGAGACAACAATGTAGTTTTAAAGCCCTTGGTAAATCAGGAAATTTGGTACTTTATTTTTTAAAATAGGACAACAAATAAAAAAGTTATAGCATTTTAAAAAATGTGGGGACTTCGCAACATTGAAAAAGTTACATCAGAACACTGCCGTCTTCTTAAATATAATCTTACAACTTTCTCTGACAAACAACCTATAGTCTGGAATATACTGATCACACAAAGAAAACTATAGAGCTAAATCATGAATAATTATCAATCTATTTGAGACCAAAAATTGCAAATCTGCAAAACACATTACCGAAAAATATAGTTTGTTGAATGAAAGTCAATATTCACAACATCATATTTCAAAAAGTATAAAAGGTACAAGCTTTAAATTTGTACATGTTAATCTGCATACTACTATTACTACATAAATATATCTCAATTTTTTTCAGAGGATTTAAACATCTATTTGTTCTTGTATAATTTTTTAAAATGTGTCCAGAGGCCAATTTGTCGCAGGGGAAGAAAAAAATGTGAAAATGAAGAAAATTTTTTTTTTTAAGATACTGTCCATATTTCATTTAAAAAAATTTGTAGGCAATAATTAACAACATCTAAACAATAATTAGCAACATCTAAACGCTATATTTTTTTTAAAACAACTGGTTATTAGCATTTAAAAAGACATTTTTTTAACTGGAGAAGAATGATCATGGCGCACTCTTTCCCTGTGAGAGGGCAATGACGCCTCAAAACCTAAATGCTTCAGAAGTCCAAAATACAATTCTTTGATATTTCCTGATAGTTTAATGTCCTTATCATTCAATATTAATGTCCTTATCATTCAATATTAATTATCTGTATCTTACCTCTACACCTCACGGTAGAAGGAGAACGACTAAGTAAGTATCTTAACTGAGCCTTAAGATTTCTAAAGGCATTTCGTCCTTTACAAATTTTATCCACATCCTCCTTTGTGGTGCACAGACCCCCTTGGCTTATGATTGTGTTATATAACTCTATCTTCTTCTCTGCATTTTTAATATCTTTCTCTTGTTTCCTCCTATTCTTGTCAGTTATTCGCTGTTTAATTTTTTCTTTGACTGCCCTCTCTGACTTTTTACTCCGTATTTTCCATTTCAGTCTATGTTTTGGGTTCTTCGTCGTCATTCTTGCATTCTCTACTTTTATTTTATCTGCTTCTTCCTCTTCTCCATTTCACCTTTTATCGGTTTGTAGTTTGTTACTTTGTGGTCTGTAGCTTTATGAAAAAAAAAAAAAAACTACAAGCAGTCTACCTCAAGCCATGTTGCATTCCCATCCATATAACTTCTGGAATTTTATTTTTCCAGATGACTCCTACTAGGAAAATTAAAATTCCAGAAGTTATTTTTGTTTTTACATGTATAGAGAATTACATGTACTATTACTATTTTGTTCTTGTTCAGAGTTTCTTCTTGATTTTTTTTTTTTTAACATAAAATTGTGATTGTCCTAATTTACAATGGTGTGATGCCACTTTCTCATATCGGCAGTTTTTCATATTATTTGGAATTAAAAACAATATGTATCCTAATTATAACCCATCAGAGGTTGAACGGGATATTTTTTTAATCCTTAATTTTTTTTTAAATATATATATATTATATAACTTCTTTTCGGGGAATTTTAAGACTATCAACTAGTGCCTGCTAGTACGGACATTTCAGTACAGCGTCCGCTACTTTAATTATGACAAACATTGTCCGGTTTTCTAGCCTTGACTCGATATATCGGCCATTGGCTTTGGGCCTTGCGATCATTCGCTTTTGAGATCATAATTCACCCTATTATGTTGCAAAAGAAACCTTCATTTAATTACCAATTAATCAAAACATGCATTTTTTATTCAAATTGGTAACTTTCTTAGCTTTTCAAGCTCTTGAAAAAATTAGATTGATGTGCGAATGTCTAAAGTGGTGATAACAATTCAATCCACGTTGTTACACAAAAAACTGTGCAATCATGTTAAATTGCTAAATAATATTAAAACTATTGTAAATTTTACATTTGAAGTTCAATACATTGTTAATAAGTGATATACTTACGTATAGTCAACCTCAAATCAGAAGATGTGATGATGTTTGAACAAGAGCCAATATAAGTGGCGTCCCGATCTTGATAGACATCGGGAGTTATCACGGCGCATGGAACAGCCTCGCTCTGCATCCTTCGCTAAAATTTCTAGGCCTAACTTGAGCGATACAGAACTTACTCAAAGTCAATTAGCTCGACCGCCAAATATCAGAAGTCAATAAAATTTCACACGAATAAAGAAAAATGGGTCCCAAATCTTCTCAAATCAGAGGTGTTGAACCAGATTATCAATGAATTATATATGTAAGCCCGCTGTCCATGCGGCCTACTTTGCCAGAGGTGTTGAACCAGATTATCAGTGAACTATAGATGTAAGCCCGCTGTTCATGCGGCCTATTCTTGCCAGAGGTGTTGAACCAGATTATCAATGAATTATATATGCAAGCCCGCTGTCCATGCGGCCTAATTTTGCCAGAGGTGTATTGGCGTGTGATTACGTCCATGATGTGTTGAACCTTTGTTCAGATGACAATGTATGTGTCAATGTCAGCGTGATTTGTATTGTACCGTAATAAACTGTTTGGAAACGTCATTAGTCGTTCAACGCTTCCTGACTTCATCATCATGTGTTACTGTGACGTCTTCATGACCTATTTACAGTAGCCCTGTGTGGGCGTGTATG
Organism: Oreohelix idahoensis; assembly: GCA_024509875.1. Classification (NCBI taxonomy): domain Eukaryota; kingdom Metazoa; phylum Mollusca; class Gastropoda; order Stylommatophora; family Oreohelicidae; genus Oreohelix; species Oreohelix idahoensis. Next base: position 1,492,053 of record JAMPIV010001648.1, on the reverse strand, counting down.
TCAACATACTTACATTTGTAGCAGTACCAACTACTTTCAACAGTGCCAGTACACCAATCTGCTACAGTGCTACACCTACTACACTATTTACAGTAATGGCCAGTATGGCCCATCGAGATTGGCTAATGAACAAAATTTTACACATACATAGGAAATTACAGAATAAATGTGCCCTCCCCCTATTGAGAAAAGAACCCAACAAGTTAATAACCCCAAAGGTCAAAGGTTAGCACAATGTTACAGAATAGACAGTAAAGAAACAAATTCCTACTAAATGCTACTATGTAAAGTAAACAAGTTTAAGCAAAAAAAATCAAGGATGGTACAGTTTCTGTAACAAAGAAAATATTCACTCTCTCTGTCATACGTGGCTACTCAATCACTCCTTACCTACTCTTGGTGATTATCCCTTGGAAATACAATTATCCTGAATATAAAATTGCCAGTGTTTTTATCTTCCAAATTGGCCCCAGTCCAACCTCGACAAATAGAATTAATAAGGTGGACACCAAGTTTGGTGTTTTATTCCTGGATGGACAAATAGTTAGTGTAGAAACCGAGATCTTGGGGTCACAGTAAACAGAGAAAAATACTTTCAGTATTGGGAAACATCTGGTTGCTAAAAACTGTTACATTTGATAAATGATGGTAATCCTATCGGCTGGCTCTAGGTGAGTGCCTATTCTGAAACAGCGTAAATCCCAGATGATACTCTTGAATACGACTGTCAAAAGTCAGATAATGTTTTTGTTCTTTACAATCCAGTGGGCTGATAAAATTGAACAAAATATAATGCTTAGTTTTATAAGTCCAGTTAAATCTTATAGTTAAAATGTTTTCTTTGTCTCTTTGGCCAGTCCTGTTAACAAATGAACTTGGGGACACGGGAGCCAAGAAAAAGACAACATTAACCATTCAGTAAATGATGGAAAAACAAAATGAAAAAAGACCGCTGGTTGCTCTTGTGATCAGGTCTGCTTAGGAATAAAGAAACATTATGAAAAAAATGCTACTATCTGATATAGCTATATATAGGCACATGGACGGGGACAAGACGATCTTTTATCCACTCCGTCAATCCTGATTAAATTTAAGGCACACGGTGACTTTCTCTACCTATACGGTCAGCTTTTCGCTAGCGCAGCGATTTCAGGTCAGATGAAGGTATGCAACCCTCCCCGCTCCTTATGCGCGCGTTAACGGTCAGTGTACAATGTCAATTATTATTTAATTGTCCATACGCGCCTTTAGCTAAATATCGCCTGTCGTTAATAGCTATTAAATTGTCGGCGTCTGTTGGTCATCGTATGGTATAAATAATAGTCACTTACTATATAAATACACAAAATGAAATATAACGTGAATTATTTCTACCACTATGGTCGCGCCTAGCATATACTCAGTCAACTAAAACGTCTCCTCTTGTGTGAGAAAGCGGGTGGTAAAATTAACATTAAAACTGAACACCTGGCAAAAAAAATTGCTACGCATTATTTTATTTAGCTAGTTCTAACACTAGAAAATCACAGTGAATTATAATGGTAAAATCTTAACACTGTTAACCACATAAACACTTATTTCTATTACCAGAACATCAGTATGACATCCCCACGAATGCTATTAACACATGTAGCGAAAATGGTTCTAGCTACTGCGTGCTTAGACTATTCAAAAAATTCTGAGTGATCACTGATAGCGAGTTTTGGAAGACCACAGTTTATATATCCTCATGGTTATCTGATCTCTAGAGGATGCTAATTTTTACACTATTGTCCATAGCAGAGAATCAGAAGCAATAGTCCCTCAGATAAAAGTTTCCACGGTCGCTCTGTCGGGCGTTGCTAATCGACATCAGAGACTTAACACTGTGTAACGGGTTCTCGTAGATTTTGCCCGTATCGGAAGATCAAAGAGTTAACTTCCCTTCTGTGTACGAACTTCAAAGGGTACACAGGGAAATATTTTTGCCCGTGCGACTACTTCAAAAAGGTCCAGTGTTTTCTACATGCGGTCTGTCAGGTATCCGATGATTGACAGATCAGCTCGCGTGAGAAACTTGATAAACGAACCTGATTCGCTCCCTGTTATGACTGGCAGGTCACGAAAGTTGGTAAACAACTTCGTTTGTTTATGTTCAAGGAAAAGAGGCGTGAATGAAGAATAAGCTTGTGTGAGTAAGACAAGCCGAAAAATGCATGGTTTTGCTAGCAAATCATAGGACGCTACGAGGTCACGAAAGACTGTCAGATACTGTGGGCTATATTTCCATTATACGTCACAGTACGTCCGGGCTTGAAGATGTCAAACCCTTTCATATCATTTATTGAAATAGAACTACTGTCATCCGTAGCTACAGAGTGATTGCTATCCTCAATTGCATCATTCTCCTCAATGCTCCAATTTTGACTCATAAAATCTGCTCCCACATTCTCTTTCCCTGGTAAGTATTGTACTTGGAACGAGTTCACGCTTAACAATAGAGCCCAACGCATAATCTTTGCGTTAAAATCCTTATCGGCTCTTAGGAATGCCAGTGGAGGAGCATGGTCAGTTTGTACTGTGAATGAAACTCCATATAAATATTCATAGTGTCTCCTGATTCCGTTCACGAGTGCCAAACATTCTCTTTCCACGGTCGAATAATTCCATTCTGCTGTATTCAGTTTGCGGCTGCCGTAGGCATCTGGAATTAACAGGTTAGGATGTTGTTTATCTGCCTGAAGCAGTGTTGATCCGATTCCCTTTCCGCTGGCGTCGACGCACAAGACGAAAGGTTTCTTAAGGTTGGGTAACCTTAGAATGGGATATCTGGACAGCTGTTCCTTCAGAGTGATGTAAGCGCTTTCACACTCTGCGGTCCAAACAACCTTATCGGGTTTTCCTTTTCTTGTGAGGTCAGTGAGTGGCGCTGTAAGACCATTGAAGTTTTTGATAAACTTTTGGTAATACGCGCAAAGTGAAAGGAAAGAACGTGTGTCTCTCTTTGTTTTTGGCCTCGTTGCTGAATGTATCTTCTCGATGTTTTTGGCAACTGGCCACATACAACCTTGAGAAATGGTATGCCTTAGGAAGTCAAGCTTTTCAAAGCCGATTAAACATTTGCTAGGTCGGGCAGTCAACCCAGCTTCCTTTAGTCTCTTAAGGAGCATAGCGACCGTAGCAATATGTTCTTCATAGTTATCCGTTGCAATAAGTATGTCGTCCATGCAATTGTGTATGTTTTGACTTTGCAAGGGTTCCAAAAGCTTTCTCATCATTCTGGTGAAGACTCCTGGTGCGTTGTGCAACCCAAAAGGCATAACATTGAAAGTATAATGTCCTTCGCTGGTGCTAAAGGCTAATAGGGGTTTAATTTCCTCCTTGACTGGTATTTGGTAATAACCTTTACTCAGGTCAATCTTGGAGAAAATTTTAGCCTTGCTAAGTTTGGTAAACAGTTGGGGCAAAGTCTTTTACAGACAGGGGGTATGATGTGCTGTTGTTGTGGGTAGTGGGTTTCCCCCCTTGCTTCACCCTAGGCCTGGTGAATTCTTGTTCATGAAAGGAGCGACCATTGCGGTGTTAGTCTCTTGGCCTAGCAAAACCTCTCATACCCCAAGATCATTGTGCGTGGTGAAGAGCCACACCCTCCTCGAGGTAGTCCTGGTAACTGAGGGTGCGAATCCTCAGGCTAAACACAACGGATCTAGAGGAGCAAACCTCGATAATACAACCGGTGCACTACACCGCACACGCCTTCTGTGGGTGGGAAGGAGCCAGATGGATACTGAACAAGTCTTGGAAGTGGGAACGAGTGTGGACTGCTCCCTGAAGATCGGAACCCATCGTACAGGCACAAAGACTCAGGACGTGACGATCCTATTGCCTTCAACTCTTGGTCACATGCCTAGAGCCTCGGAGAACTCGGCGTAACCAGCAGGCAATTTGGTGGCGGGGAAAGAGCACTGTGAGCCCTACCTTGGCTACGTATCACAAGGAGACGCAGAAACACCCCCTTTATCTCCCCCAGAGCTGGCACAGTACACTTCTGGCTTCTACCCGGGGCAGTAGGAAATCCACAGGCACCCCAGCATCACAATGCCATGAAGATGACAAAGTTGGAATTTACTAACTCAAACCTGGCAGAGCAAGTCCTCCATCAGATGTGGCCGATGCTGGGCCCACTGGCGCGTGGACACGTCCCGATCCCCATCGAGACTTGCCCGGGGAGCCCACCCCGGCTCAAAAAAGCAGAGAAGGCCACTCCCCAAACCTCCGATGTCTTGCGGGCAGTGTTAGGATGTGCAAGAACATGGACAGGAAGACTCCACAACTTCCCCACTGAAGACACGCCCACGGCGACCGTTGCCTCAATTGGCTGTGTGTGGTGTACCCGGAAACGGGGCCTCCCAGTACTGAGGCACAGTTAAGTCCCCGATGTCACTTATCGGTGCAGAGTTGAGAGAGATGGCTGAGCATCACAATCCCCCCTGTGTTGCAGCATGATGAGAACCCAGCATTGCACACTGAGCTTGGGGGGATCACTTGGGCACCAGACTTAATACTGGCTCTTAACTGGATGGCCGCATGCAGGAGATTTCTACAATGGAGGGTTGGCAGGTGGTGGGTATCTGGAAGTGGCTCTGTGCAGGACGTGAGGATTCCTTGGGAGAGCCCAGAACCAGAGAACAACATTGTGCAAGCTCTGCATAGTTGGAGAGCCCCCTGAATGACGGGGAATGCACAGTGTGCTACCCCACCTATCCCCAACTGCTAACTTAGAACCAGAAGTGGGGTCCTCTGTATGCGTGCCAGGCCAGGATAAAATGTCTGGGAAAGAGACTGGAGCTCAGAACTCCCTAACTCAAAGTTGCAGGATGGCAGAAAAGCCATGGGAAAGACAGGGCTATTTTGAAGATAACGCAACCATATTTTCACCATACGAGCTCGGACACCGCCTCGGTAAACAAGGTCCGCGCAGAGCAGTGACACCCCCAGGCTGCTTGCGAATAGTCTACTACTGGGAACATAAACAGATTAGGGATGAGCCCACTCTCCCGTTGAACAGGTGCTAAAGTCGTAGATACTGGGCCAGAAGGCGCACCGGAAACCACAGTATCACGCAACTCGCTTTTTTTTTCTATGGAGAGTACACCGTCAAATAAATCTCGTACTGGTGCTCGCCCTGTGGAGCTCCACCAGGCAGGTGCAGTGCCGGGCTCTGAGCCTCGACAGAGCCCACCCTCAGCTACTGGAGGACCCTCTAGACCGTCTTGTGGAGTCAGCAGACGGCGGAGGAGAACTACTGACCAAAACAAAACAGAAAAAGAGAATTCCAGAGTGCCACTTGTCATGATGCACTGGAATGCAGAGGGAGTGAACAGCAAGCAGGCTGGATACAGCAAAAAGACAGAGCTGGAAAACATCTTGTATGAGAAGCAAGTCAGTGTTTGCTGTATCCAAGAGACTCACTTGAAAGCAGATCAAACCTTTAAAATAAGGGGATATCAATGCTTCAGATCCGACAGAAAAAATAGACGAAAAGGAGGAGTACTTACTCTTGTAAGGAGTAACATTCCTGCACACGAAAGGAAAACCTTCATGGATGGAGCAGAATATCAGCTGTTGCAGATAAAGGTAGACAAGATGGAAATAGAACTCCTGAACTATTACTGTCCGAACAACAAACCCCTGAGTCTCAGCTCTATACAGGTACCAGCCACCAACTTTATAGCAGTTGGAGACTTTAATAGCCACTCCCAGAGCTGGGGCTATAACCATCTGGATCACAGAGGTGAAGAGGTTGAAACTTGGCAAGATGATCACTCCCTAATCCTAGTCAATAATGCCACAGATACTCCTACCTTCTACTCCAGAGGATGGCACACAACTTCAACACCAGATCTTGCCTTCTCCACACCAGATATAGCTGGATCTATTAGTAGAGAAGTAGGAGACCAACTAGGGGGAAGCGACCATCGCCCAATCTTTCTTACTGTCCAGAGTGCAACTCTCAGTACAGGCCCAGCCATTACAAGATGGAACTACAAAAAAGCCAACTGGGGTTTATTCAGGCATCAGGTGAACACGCTGCTGTCTACCCTCAAGGTACAGAACAGAGACATTAATGAAGTGGTAAAAGACTTCAACAAATGCATACTACAAGCTGCAAAAGAAACCATTCCCAAAGGATGCCGGCGTAACTACATATCATACTGGTCCAGCACACTCCAAGAACGTCAGGAAGCTATGGACAAGGCTAAAAAGGACGCAGAGTCTCAGCCTTCACTTGAAACTCACAACAAATAGAAAAAGGCTGTAGCAGAGTTTCAGAGAACAAAGCTAGAAGAAAAACGGAAAAGCTGGAGAACTAAAACGGCATCGCTGAACCTTGAGAAAGACGGCAGGAAACTTTGGAGATTAGTCAAGTCTCTAAATGAAGAGCGTTCCTCACCTAGGCAGACTATCACATTGGATGAAGGTGGCAAACTTTTCAGAGGAAAATAAGCTGCAGACTTGTTTGCTAGAAGATACAGTTCAGAAAGCAACTTACCCATTCACATAGATCATCAGAAAGAGATAAGAAAAGAAATACTGGCAACCATGGGACAGACAGATACTCCTGCCCCAATGAGGGAACCCATCACACTAGGAGAACTACAGAAGGCTATTTCCAAGCTTAAGTTTCAAAAGTCACCCGGCCCAGACAAAATCAGCAACGAAATGCTAGTAAATCTGAGCTCAGCAGCAAAGACAAAACTGCTTGAGATATTCAACCACAGCTGGTTGAAAGGAACGGTACCCCAAGTATGGAGAGAAGCCATCACAATACCCATACTAAAGAAAGGGAAATGTAAGACCGAGGCTGCAAGTTACCGGCCAATCAGTCTCACAAGCTGTGTTGGGAAGACTATGGAGCGAATAGTCAACCACAGATTGAAATGGTATTTAGAGTCTGAGCAGATCCTGGTGCCGGAACAAGCTGGATTTAGAGAATGCTACAGTATAGAAGACCAAGTTACTTACTTGTCTCAAGCAATAGAAGATGCCTTCCAGGAGAAGAAAAAGGTCCTAACGATCTGGGTCGACTTCAAGCAGGCCTTTGACAAGGTGTGGAAAGATGGCCTCATTGCAAAACTTAGGACAAGTGGAATCCAAGGCAACATGATGAAATGGATCCAGTCATACTTGCATAACAGGAGAACTAGAGTCACTCTTGACGGTCTGCAGAGCAGAAAAAGTGTTGCTCCATCAGGGGGTACCTCAAGGAGGAGTAATTTCCCCAACACTCTTCCTTGTTTACATCAATGACCTGGTGAAAGATCTCCCTGCAGGAGTGAAAGCTGCCTTATATGCAGATGACCTAGTACTCTGGTGCGCTGATGAAAATGTCACCACAGCAAATTATAGAATGCAGCGGGCAGCAGACATGCTAGTGTCATGGGCAGAGAAATGGCTTATCACAATAAACACAGACAAAACCTCCACAACACTGTTCTCCCTCGCCCCCAAGGACAAATCAGCTAACATACACCTAGGGACAACCGTGATCAAGGAAGAAAGCTACCCCACCTATCTTGGGGTGACATTTGACCAAAGGTTTACATGGAATAAGCATATTGAAAATGCAGAAGGAAAGGCCCGAAGACGACTAGGCATACTCAGAAAATTAGCAGGTACCAACTGGGGAGCAAATGAACGAAATCTAAAGAAGATTTATAATGGAGTAAGAAGACCACACTTAGAGTTTAGCTCAGCAGCATGGTCATCAGCTGCTAACTCACATCTGCAGTCTTTGGACAAGGTGCAAAATCAAGCTCTCAGGCTCATTACAGGAGCCATGAAAACTACACCAATAACAGAGATGCAGAAGGTTGCTGGATTACAGACATTGTCCCATAGAAGAGACACAAAAAACCATGATCCAGATGGAAAAGTACAACAGTATGCCAATGCACCCAATGAAGGCAAGATTAGATGATCTGGCATTGGGACGTCTAAAGCGTAGCAGCTTTGTGCATCGGGGGAAAAGACTTATAAGACAGCATCAAGAAGACCTATCCATGAAGACAACACCACTGAAGCCCACCCTATACCCTGTACCATGGGAGCAGGCCAGCAGTGCCCTCCAAATTAATACATCAGCCAGTGGTCTCACAAGTGGATGTGAGTATAATGATCTGCAAAAACGAACTGCTACATTGAGTATGATCCAAGAAAACTATCCCGATCAATCATGGATACATGCCTATACAGATGGATCAGCAACTAATGCTGTTAGGAATGGAGGTGCCGGTATCTTTATCTCATATCCTGACAACCACTATGAGACTAGGCACATTCCCACTGGTAAATTCTGTTCCAACTATACAGCTGAGGTTCAAGCTCTAGAGCAAGCTGCAAATATGATTTATAACACCAACTCTGACTGCCACCAGGTAGTCATCCTCACAGATGCACTGTCTGTCCTGCAAGCTCTCAAGGGGGGTAAACTCCCGCATCTGAGAAATGAACTAAACAAGGTAGCTGCCAAAAAGAGAACCATACTTCTTCAGTGGGTACCATCTCATTGTGGTGTACCCGGAAATGAAAAGGCAGATAAACTTGCAAAAAAGGGAGGAGAATGTGAACAAGAAGATAATGAAGTCACATACTTTGAGAAAAAGAGAACTATCCAGACTATCAGAAGAGAACAGAACCAACCCAAAGACGACTATCACACTCTCGACCGGCAGGGACAGATAACTATTTTTCGACTCAGGACAGGGCATAACAAACTGAATAAACACATGCACAAGCTACGATTGTCTGCTTCACCACTGTGCACATGTGGATTAAACGAACAAACTGCTGAGCATGTTCTACAGGACTGTCCTCTGTATGACCAGTTAAAAAAGATATACTGGCCCAATGACTCAACACTAAACTCAAAGCTATATGGAGTTAAAGAGGAACTTCAAACAACAGTCGAATTCATCATGAGAACTCGTCTGACGGTGTAATCATCAAAGATGCGATCGCAAGAAGAAGAAGAAGAAGTAAACAGTTCAGAGGCACTTTGGAGTGGTTCAGGCTGGAATTCTGTGACTGTATTGAGTAGACGATAGTCAATACACAGTCGAACTTCCTTATTAGGTATCTGTAACAGTACGACGCTTGAGCTGTAGGGAGATGTAGACTCGCTAATAATCCCAGCTTGACGTAGCTTGTCTATTTCTCCACGTAACGTGTCTGCTTTCGCATACGGGATCGGGTAAACTCTGGTTTGCACAGGTGTCTCGTTTGTCAGCTTCATATGAAACTCTACGAGATGTGTACGACCAGGTATCGTTAAGACTGCTGAATACTGTTTCAGTAACGCCTTCGTTTCTGTCTGCTGTGCTTCTGAGAGAGTGTCGCCGCATTTAACATCTTTGAATGATTCCGTTTGTTGCAGTGGGTATTCCATGCAACTATCGTCATCTTCCTCATCTTCGGTTGCTATAGCGACCGCCAAGAGATGTTCGGGGGAAGGCACCGGTCTTTGCAAATATTTCTTTAACAGAATTATATGGTAGACTTTTTCCTTACCTTTTATAGAGATCTTTTAGTTCGTTCTTGAGATCTTTTTAAGGACGGTAAACGGTCCTTACCATCCGATACGTAGTTTGTGGTTTCCTGTAGGAAGTAGCAACAAAACTTTCTCTCCTGATTGCAATTCTCTCTCTTTCGCTGCTCTGTTGTACAGTTTAGCGTGCTTCATGCGTGCTCGCTTAAGGTTGGTTGTTGCTAGGTCCCATCCTAGTTGTAACCGTTCCTTTAACTCTGATACATACTTGAATGCTGAGACGACTGTCTCATCAGCCCTCTTGTCTGTCAGTGACCGTAGTAAGGCTTCTAGCGGGCCCTTAATAGGTCTGCCGAATAAAAGTGTAGCTGGTGGTAATCCTGTAGAGGCCTGGGGGACTTCCCTGTAGGCAAATAAGGCTGAACGAATGAAAAGGTTCCAATCTTCAGGTTTCTCTTGTCCCAGCTTACGTAACATCATGGTGAGGCTTCCGTTGACACACTCTACTAACCCACTTCTGGCCGGATTGTAGGGGCTGATGTAGATGTGCTGGTCCCTCAAGATCTTAAAGATCTCCTCCATTAACAGGCTACGGTACTGGGATCCATTATCCGTCAAAACTTGTTGAGGGAATCCAAACCGTGTAAAAATCTGCACAAGGGCTTCTGCAACATGCTCGGAATCCGTGCATGTTAGCGGTATAGCTTCGGCCCACATAGTGCATGTGTCGACTAACGTCAGGATAAACCTGTTCCTTCTTTTACTCCTTTCAAGGGGTCCTATAACGTCGACAGCAACCCATTCAAATGGGGTCCCCACTATTGGCATTTCTCCCATAGGAACTGGGAGTGTCCAATGCTTGGGTGCCACATGTTGGCACTTGGCGCAGGATTTTACATATCTGATGATATCAGTGTTCATTCCTGACCACCAATAGTGAGTAGATATTCGCTGTATAGTGGCGTTTTGTCCCATATGTCCGCTAAAGGGAAGAGAGTGCCCCATTTCTAAAATGTGTTCTCTGTACTGCGTCGGTACTAGGAGCTGATTATGTCCCTTTTCAGGGTCGCCCGTTCTTCGATACAGCACTCCATCCTTAGAAAATGTCTCCGTTGTGTCTGGGCTCCTTGGCCATGTGCAGTTTCTTAAAGCAGGGCTCCAAGGTAGGGTCCTTTTGTTGCGCCTCTTTCAGTTCCTTAGGTAACATGTTAGGTGCAAGCTGCCGTTCCTTTTTGGTTTGCCCACTTGTAGTTACTGCTGCCACAATTGGCTCTTTCGGTCTCCCTATGAACACGTATCTACAACCAAGTATGACTGGGTAGATAGGATCCTCCATTATAGCCTCTTTAATAACACCTCGGACGAAATCCGAGTGTATCTCCACCAGTGCGACTGGAAGCGTTATGGGTGCATCTCCTTTAAAAACTCCACATCATTTGACGGTTTCTTCTGTTTCTTGACCTGGTTTGACCAAATGCCTTGTGACTTACTTACTTACTTACTTAGTCGTTCCCCTTCTACCGTGAGGTGTAGAGGTTTGGAAGAGAGCGCCAGACTATCCTATCGGCTGTCTTCCTCCTGGCCTGGTTCCATTCTAGTCCTCGGTCCTTCAAAGATTGTCTAATGTTGTCCTCCCAGCGGACTCTGGGTCGTCCTCGGGATCTGGATCCTTGGCTCTTTGTTTCCCATGCTTGTCGTGGTATCCGATCTTCTCCCATTCTGCAGACATGGCCAAACCATCTTAATTGGGACTGTTCTACTTGGGTCTGCAGGGGGTAGGATTTAAGGCCTTGACTGGTTGCGTACCATGTCTCTTCTTGTTACTTCAACCACCTTCCTCAGATACCTCATTTCTGAGGTTTGGATCTGGCTTTTATGGGTTGTAGTCATTGCCCATGACTCGCATCAGTATGTCAAGACTGGGACATAAGTGGAGCAGTATACAGCCATCTTCGTTTTCTTACCAACCTCTCTCTTGCTGAGGAATCCTCGATTTATGGCCTGAAAAAGTCTCTCAGCTGCTGCTTTTCGAGTGGCCAACTCTTCTTTGATGCCTCCCTTTCGGTCTATAATAGCTCCGAGGTATTTAAAGTGGTCGACCTGCTCCAGGACCTGTTCTCCCAGCTTAATCTGATGTTTTCTTTCTTCTCGTGATATCACCATGGATTTTGTTTTAGAGCTGCTTATGACAATCCCTCTCTTCTCCAGCTCTTCCTTCCAGACTTGCAGGTTGGATTGGAGATGTGCCTCTTATTTAGCAATCAGGGCAACATCATCAGCAAATGCCAGCTCCGAAATATAGACCTGTCTCATCTTCCAGTACCCCACTGAATACTTTCTTGTTCTCTCCTTACATGCCTTGATGACATCGTCCATAAGGAGTATGAAGAGGTAAGGTGATAGGATATCACCTTGTCTTACACCAGTGGTGGTCCTGAACTCTTCCGACTTATGGTTTGCTGTCCTCACATAATTTCTGCAAGACTTGTAGAAGCTCTGTATAGCATGAATCAGAGGTGCTGGAATATTCTTCCTTGCCAAACAGTCCCAAAGTTTGCTCCAGGGGACCCTGTCAAACGCCTTTTCCAGATCTATGAAACAAAGATGCATCTCATTCTTATACTCAAGGGCCTTTTCACTCAGCTGTCTGAGTGTGAAGATTAGGTCTTGAGTACTTCGGTTTGCTCGGAATCCGCACTGGACCTCATCCAATTGTGGCTCAGCTAGGCGTCGGAGTCTCTGCTCTAGGATTCTAGAGTAGATTTTACCAGGGGCACTGAGAAGGGATATGCCTCTATAGTTTCCACACTGTCGATTGTCACCGTCACCCTTTTTGAAAATTGGTGTTATGATGGCAATCTCCCAATCCTTTGGTATGGTCTTGTTGTACCACGCTGCCTGTAAAACCCTTAAGAGTAATAGGTCGCCTGATGCTCCCATGAACTTAACCATTTCTGGTGTTATACCATCATGCCCTGCTGCTTTCCCCATCTTGATTTTCTCCAGTGCTGCCTTCAGTTCTTCCATCTTTATGTCATCTTCACCATCATTGGTTTTCTCTTTTGTGCTAGTGTTTATCATTTCTGATGCTTCACCATGCTCACCATCCAGGAGTTCTGAGAAATATTCTTTCCATCTTCCCATTACTTCCTTCGGGGCAGTAAGCAATTTGCCTTGCTTGTCCTTTATAAATTTGAGAGGGCATTGTTTTTCCTTCCTCATGTTCTTTAGGGTCTTATAGAACAATTTCTGGTTTTCTTGTGCATCTTTTTCTAGCTTTTCTCCTTGTGACAATACAATCAAAGCTCAAACTCGTATCAAACAACCAATAAGTTGAAGTCCCGTTCAATATAACAGTTCCTCGCGTAGAAGGCCTCTCACCCTGAGACACTGACATTACCACTCCGTTGCGAGGCTTACAATTTGGCCCGGTGTGTTTTCCCTGATCAGATATCCCTGGCGCAGGGGTTTTCCCTTTGTCGTATCCTTTCTGGCCTTGGTTGCCATGGGAGACGTTGGGGCTGATCACGGATGTCGGTGGGGTATCGGGTTTTGTAGAATTTTGATTTTCCTTGAGGAGAGGTCTGGGGTACAGTTTCTCTTGAGTTTTGGTGGGAAAATGATTGGGAAGACTGTTCTAGATTATTTTTTCGAAAGGCTCATCTGCAGGTTTGCGTTTTAAGCCTGGAAGCTCGGCTAGCGCGTTTGTATAACGCTCGGACTTACTCAAGATGTCGTCCAGCTTTACAGCTCCCTGTTCAGCAAGAAATCTACGGGTTTCGTTTGACAAAGTGCTTTTGATCTGTTCGGTTAGAATAAGCTCTTCTAACCCTTCAAAAGTGCAAGGGAGTTCTGAAAGCTCCAAACACTTAGTCAAATATCCCTTCAGATGGGAAGAGAACTGAGCAAAAGTCTCGGTTCCCTCTTTCCTGCTGTTCCGGAAAAGTTGCAAAAATTTGCGAGCGTTCATTTCGAAGCGCTCAAGTAAAGCTTTCTTAAGCATGTCGTAATTTTCTTGATTGCTGCTTCCCAATTTCACATACGCATTACTTTTTAAAGCCTGGGAAAGCTTCAAACACCACCGCGAACTTTCCAAACCATACAGTGTTGCCATTCTCTCAAATTTTTCTAGATAAGTATCAATTTTTTCATTGGGGCTTGGGAAGGATTCTAGGGCAAAAGACATAGCCGCTAATTGGGGAGACTGGCTACTGGAGTGATCAATTGAGAGTGACTGAGGTGACGAAAACTCTCCGTTGCTGGAGCTAGACGCTGCACTATGACTTTGGACCTCTAAAGTCTTAAGCGCCAATTCGTGCTGACGTCGTTGATCATTCTCTCTTTCCTCATGTTGTCTCTCTCTCTCTCTCTCTGTCTTTCCTCATGTTGTCTCTTTCTCTCGTTCCATGTCTCTGCGAGTTTCCATTTCCGCCTCAATTTTCTTACTTTCCATTTGCCGCTTTTCCTTCTCTTTCTCTCTAGCTTCTGCTTCCTTCTTCTCTACCTCATATCTGTCGAGTTCTTCATTCACAGAAGCTAGCAACTCTTCACCTTGTAATCCTATTTCCCTTGCTTCCTCTCTTAGCATTGTTCTTAGTTTTGCACACTCAGCCATGGCAAATAACTGACTGCGATTTACCCGAGAAAGAAAGAAGAAAAGGATACAATGCTCCCTAACCAATTAAGAGAAATACACAAAAAAAATTTGTGTTTTTACTGTGTTTACTCCTCCCTGTTACTCAGTTGTCTAATCTATCGCTGCTGTTAACTGGCAAAAAGGCTCCTAATGCAGACGATTTAAACCATAGAGATGGTAGATCAGGCTAAAAACTGAAAATCTACTATTACTACTGTGTGAAAAAATTTTTTTTAATTAAGGGCGGAACAAATTTTTTTCCTTATTTTTAATCCACCACACTCGCCCACAACTGAAGTCAGTTAGGGAAGGCGATTAACTTGGCGACTGCCCAATGCACTTCATTTGCTATGCTCACACTCCACTGCTCTAATAAAATTGTTATTGTTAAACAATCATGCGTACCAGAGTTCTTTTTGTACAAAATGATTATATATCATATCTCCAACAAAGATCACCATCAAAATCAAACTGTATGTAAACTCTAAGATGATGTGGAAAGAAACAAATTTCTAATTTGTGTGGTCAGAACCCAGTAAAAAAGAACGTTATCTAGGGGATAATTATTATTACTTTTTTTAACTCACAACACAAGACGCACAAACCACTCTATCTAGAGTTAGACTAAGATATAATAACAGACGTTAGTCATTTATCTAGACTCAATACTTAGATCAAATCCTAGATATGAGCACCCATTCTGTCGTACCAATAGGTTTGGAAGTTATTTATGGTCCCGTCTGAGTAGAGTGGATGGTGATAAGTATGTGAGAAATAAAGGTGTGAGAAATAGATTTTCACGGGTGAATAGTTTAAGGAGAAGATCTGTCTCTGGAATGAGAAAGTTTCTCTAGTCCAGCCTATCTATACGACTATAATTTAGTACAAGACAATCTTTCCCTCCTCATATATGTAAATATAAGTTTAACTACACACACAACTCTGTTTATCATTAAACTTGACAACAGCAAATATCCAAAGAAATATCAAATAAAATCAGAATTACATACATAGGAAATTACAAAATAAATGTGCCCTCCCACTATTGAGAAAAGAACCCAACAAGTTAATAATCCCAAAGGTCAAAGGTTAGCACTATGTTACAGAATAGACAGTAAAGAAACAAATTCCTACTAAATGCTACTCAGTAAAGTAAACAAGTTTAAGCAACAAAAATCAAGGATGGTACAGTTTCTGTAACAAAGAAAATATTTACTCTCTCTGTCATACGTGGCCACTCAATCACTCCTTACCTACTCTTGGTGATTATCCCTTGGAAATACAATTATCCTGAATATAAAATTGCCAGTGTTTTTATCTTCTAAATTGGCCCCAGTCCAACCTCGACAAATAGAATTAATAAGGTGGACGCCAAGTTTGGTGTTTTATTCCTGGATGGACTAATGTCAATTCGAATAGTTAGTGTAGAAACCGAGATCTTGGGGTCACAGTAAACAGAGAAAAATACTTTCAGTATTGGGAAACAACTGGTTGCTAAAAACTGTTACATTTGATAAATGATGGTAATCCTATTGGCTGGCTCTAGGTGAGTGCTGATTCTGAAACAGCATAAATCCTGGATGATACTCTTGAATACGACTGTCAAAAGTCAGATAATGTTATTGTTCTTTACAATCCAGTGGGCTGATAAAACTGAACAAAATTTAATGCTGGGTTTTATAAGTCCAGTTAAATCTTATAGTTAAAATGTTTTCTTTGTCTCTTTGGCCAATCCTGTTCACAAATGAACTTGGTGACACACGAGCCAAGAAAAATACAACATTAACCATTCAGTAAATGATGGAAAAACAAAATGAAAAAAGACTGCTGGCTGTTCTTGTGATCAGGTCTGCTTAGGAATAAAGAAACATTATGAAAAAATGCTACTATCCGATATAGTAGGTACCACAAAGTGATTTTTGTTTGCACAGAAACACCAGAGAAAACAATGTAGTTTTGAAGCCTTTGGTAAATCAGGAAATTTGGTACTTTATTTTTTAAAATAGGACAACAATTAAAAAAGTTGTAGCATTTTAAAAAATGTGGGGACTTCGCAACATTGAAAAAGTTACATCAGAACACTGCCGTCTTCTTAAATATAATCTTACAACTTTCTCTGACAAACAACCTATAGTCTGGAATATACTGATCACACAAAGAAAACTATAGAGCTAAATCATGAATAATTATCAATCTATTTGAGACCAAAAATTGCAAATCTGCAAAACACATTACCGAAAAATATAGTTTGTTGAATGAAAGTCAATATTCACAACATCATATTTCAAAAAGTATAAAAGGTACAAGCTTTAAATTTGTACATGTTAATCTGCATACTACTATTACTACATAAATATATCTCAATTTTTTTTCAGAGGATTTAAACATCTATTTGTTCTTGTATAATTTTTTAAAATGTGTCCAGAGGCCAATTTGTCGCAGGGGAAGAAAAAAATGTGAAAATGAAGAAAAAAATTTTTTTTTAAGATACTGTCCATATTTCATTTTAAAAAATTTGTAGGCAATAATTAACAACATCTAAACAATAATTAGCAACATCTAAACGCTATATTTTTTTTAAAACAACTGGTTATTAGCATTTAAAAAGACATTTTTTTAACTGGAGAAGAATGATCATGGCGCACTCTTTCCCTGTGAGAGGGCAATGACGCCTCAAAACCTAAATGCTTCAGAAGTCCAAAATACAATTCTTTGATATTTCCTGATAGTTTAATGTCCTTATCATTCAATATTAATGTCCTTATCATTCAATATTAATTATCTGTATCTTACCTCTACACCTCACGGTAGAAGGAGAACGACTAAGTAAGTATCTTAACTGAGCCTTAAGATTTCTAAGGGCATTTCGTCCTTTACAAATTTTATCCACATCCTCCTTTGTTGTGCACAGACCCCCTTGGCTTATGATTGTGTTATATAACTCTATCTTCTTCTCTGCATTTTTAATATCTTTCTCTTGTTTCCTCCTATTCTTGTCAGTTATTCGCTGTTTAGTTTTTTCTTTGACTGCCCTCTCTGACTTTTTACTCCGTATTTTCCATTTCAGTCTATGTTTTGGGTTCTTCGTCGTCACTCTTGCATTCTCTACTTTTATTTTATCTGCTTCTTCCTCTTCTCCATTTCACCTTTTATCGGTTTGTAGTGTGTTACTTTGTGGTCTGTAGCTTTATGAAAAAAAAAAAAAAAAAAACTACAAGCAGTCTACCTCAAGCCATGTTGCATTCCCATCCATATAACTTCTGGAATTTTATTTTTCCAGATGACTCCTACTAGGAAAATTAAAATTCCAGAAGTTATTTTTGTTTTTACATGTATAGAGAATTACATGTACTATTACTATTTTGTTCTCTTTCAGAGTTTCTTCTTGATTTTTTTTTTTTTAACATAAAATTGTGATTGTCCTAATTTACAATGGTGTGATGCCACTTTCTCATATCGGCAGTTTTTCATATTATTTGGAATTGAAAACAATATGTATCTTAATTATAACCCATCAGAGGTTGAACGGGATATTTTTTTAATCCTTAATTTTTTTTAAAAATATATATATATATATTATATATCTTCTTTTCGGGGAATTTTAAGACTATCAACTAGTGCCTGCTAGTCCGGACATTTCAGTACAGCTTCCGCTACTTTAATTATGACAAACATTGTCCGGTTTTCTAGCCTTGACTCGATATGTCGGCCATTGGCTTTGGGCCTTGCGATCATTCGCTTTTGAGATCATAATTCACCCTATTATGTTGCAAAAGAAATCTTCATTTAATTACCAATTAATCAAAACATGCATATTTTATTCAAATTGGTAACTTTCTTAGCTTTTCAAGCTCTTGAAAAAATTAGATTGATGTGCGAATGTCTAAAGTGGTGATAACAATTCAATCCACGTTGTTACACAAAAAACTGTGCAATCGTGTTAAATTGCTAAATAATATTAAAACTATTGTAAATTTTACATTTGAAGTTCAATACATTGTTAATAAGTGATATACTTACGTATAGTCAACCTCAAATCAGAAGATGTGATGATGTTTGAACAAGAGCCAATATAAGTGGCGTCCCGATCTTGATAGACATCGGGAGTTATCACGGCCCATGGAACAGCCTCGCTCTGCATCCTTCGCTAAAATTTCTAGGCCTAACTTGAGCGATACAGAACTTACTCAAAGTCAATTAGCTCGACCGCCAAATATCAGAAGTCAATAAAATTTCACACGAATAAAGAAAAATGGCTCCCAAATCTTCTCAAACATGGGAAAGATTTATAACACCATTTAAAATGTCAAATTTGGTAAAATTTAAACTTCACTTCGAGATATCAACATTTTACACTTTGTTTTCTACAGTTTGCCATATATGAAACTAAAGATACACTTTTCCCCCTAAAAGTTGTGAAAACAGTGTGCAAATTAGTGGTTTGGCGGTCGAGCGACCCTCATTTGAATGAAGCGGGGTGGGTGAAACGGTTCGGAGTCCATTTGAAACTACGCGTAACGAAAACGTTCGGAGTCCATAGCAAACTACGCGTAACGCTGCTGTTTGTTTTATTAGTAAAAAAATACTTCAATAGCTTTTATTTTTTTTAATTAATACATTTCAAAAGAGAAGAAGGTAAAGAGTATCGTGATATAAATGTTATTACAATCCGCTTAATAGCAAAGGGACAGTGACGACTTAAACTTCACGAATTTCCCTCAGTTTTCTTCACTGGCAACAGCTCGAAGCGGGCGGTTTGTGGTACCTAGATATAGCTATATATAGGCACACAGACGGGGACAAGACGATCTCTTATCCACTCCGTCAGTCCTGATTAAATTTAAAAGGCACACGGTGACTTTCTCTACCTAAACGGTCAGCTTTTCGCTAGCGCTGCGATTTCAGGTCAGATGAAGGTATGCAACCCTCCCCGCCCCTTACGCGCGCGTTAACGATCAGTGTACAGTGTCAATTATTATTTAATTGTCCATACGCGCCTTTACCTAAATATCGCCTGTCGTTAATAGCTATTAAATTGTCAGCGTCTGTTGGTCATCGTATGGTATAAATAATAGTCACTTACTATATAAATACACAAAATGAAATATAACGTGAATTCTTTTTACCACTATCGTTGCGCCTAGCATATACTCAGTCAACTAAAACGTCTCCTCTTGTGTGAGAAAGCGGGTGGTAAAATTAACATTAAAACTGAACACCTGGCAAAAAAAAATAGCTACGCGTTATTTTATTTCGCTAGTTCTAACACTAGAAAATCACAGTGAATTATAATGGTAAAATCTTAAAACTGTTAACCACGTAAACACTTATTTCTATTACCAGAACATCAGAATGATATCCCCATGAATGCTATTAACACATCTAGCGAAAATGGTTCTAGCTACTGCGTGCTTAGACTATTCAAAAAATTCTGAGTGACGACTGATAGCGGGTTTTGGAAGACCACAGTTTATATATCCTCATGGTTATCTGATCTCTAGAGGATGCTAATTTTCACACTATTGTGCATAGCAGAGAATCAGAAGCATTAGTCCCTCAGATAAAAGTTTCCACGGTCGCTCTGTCGGGCGTTGCTAATCGACACCAGAGACTTAACACCGTGTAACGGGTTCTTGTAGATTTTGCGCATATCTGAAGATCAAAGAGTTAACTCCCCTTCTGTGTACAAACTTCAAAGGGTACACGGGGAAATATTTTTGCCCGTGCGACTACTTTAAAAAGGTCTGGTGTTTTCCACGTGCGGTCTTTCAGGTATCCGATGATTGACAGATCAGCTCGCATGAGAAACTTGATAAACAAACCTGATTCGCTCCCTGTTATGACTGGCAGGTCGCGAAAGTTGGTAAACAACTTCGTTTGTTTATGTTCAAGGAAAAGAGGGATGGATGAAGAATAAGCTTGTGTGAGTAAGACAGGCAGAAAAATGCGTGGTTTTTCTAGCAAATCATAGCACGCTACGAGGTCACGAAAGACTGTCAGATACTGTAGGCTATATTTCCATTATACGTCACAGTATTTAAAGCATGTATGTGTGTGTGTAGAGCATATTTGCTCATTTTTGGGTGTGCTGAGATAATATTTCAATGCTCCAAAATTTTTAAAGGAATAATTCACTTCCAAGATGTATTGAGATAGAGAACTAAATTCAGCTGGTGCATTTTAATAATAATATTGCAGAAGTATGGAAGTCTTCCCAGTACAGCACAAACACCAAATTAAGACTGTATGAGAGCTGTGTACTTTCTGTGCTTCTCTATGGTGCTGAATGTTGGAGAGTAACAGAGAAGGAAATGTCGAAACTGTCCTCCTTCCACACAATCTGCCTAATGAAAATTCTCCGAATCTTTTGGCCAAACACCATCAGCAACCAAGAACTACTTATTCGGAGTAACCAGGAGGACATGCACACCATCATAGCTGGCAGACGCTGGAGATGGGTTGGCCACGTCCTCAGAAGGGACCCTGATACCATCACAAGAACAGCTATGCTATTGACCCCCGAGGGAAAGCGAAACCGACCAAAAACAACTTGGCGGAGAACTGTGGAAGCTGAGATGCAGAGAATGGGCCACAGTTGGGGCACTGTACGAAGAATGGCCGCCGACCGAGCAATTTGTTGCTGCCCTACAAGACGCCACCAGGCGTGATGGCCGCTGACTGCTTTGACGGTTGGTGGTTATGGATCAAAGAAGAAGAAGATGAATGGCTTTACAAGATTGTACTTTTCATTTCTTAATAATGAGTACAGCCAGAAACATCGAATAGTGATTGTGATAAGAGATGTGATTTAATGCAATACTTTGGTGAACATTGTTGATATTAAGCAGACACCATTTGTTATGAAAGATAATTAGTGTAGATTCAACTTCATAAAAGTCCTAATGATGAGCTATAAATAATGTTGTTGAACTGAACTCGCCTCAATTTCTAGAAGCCCAAGATCATGAACAATCAGTAACTTTGTAGACTGAAATGAAATCAATTAGTCCTGCGATGAACTTCAAGTAACTGTGTAGACAAGATTGAACTGTAATCATTCTGATTATACTAAATTCTAATACATATTTCTTATTCCTCGTTCGTCTTCAGACTTCCACATTAATGACTCTAATAAAGGTAGTACTAGTAGTCAACTCAAGGTTCCTGACATCACCAAACAGTTTTTCGTTGACAGAAGTGGGTTGTTGCCATATGCTACTCCGTTCATTGCTGTAGGTTGGACAGAGATCTGTTGCACCAATTTTGTACTTGTGGTATAGATGGTATCTCAATCTGTTGTGTCCAGTGCGTAGCCGAAAAATGATGACCTGTCCTCTCCTAGATAGCTGATGATATGCATCATATTTTTTAATGGCCTGGGAGCTCTCTTTCCCATTTGGACTTGAATGTAGCTTTTATAGTAGTTTTTGCCATTTTGTAAGTTGTCTGTTTATCATTTTGCTGTAAGGCTTCTCCTTCCTTAGCAAGTTTGTCTGCCTCCTCATTTCCTGGTATGTTGCAATGGACTGGTATCCACTGGATTGTGCACTTGTTGAAGCATTTAGCCAGTCTTTCAAGAGAGTTCCTCAGATCTTTCAATCCTTTGCATGGTGGCTCTTCAGAGCTGTTATTACTGAGAGGGCATCTGTAAGTTTACGATTTGTTTTTCTGCATGTGCTTTTCATTCAGTAAGGGTTTCCACGGCCTGTTTCAGGGCTTCTGCTTCAGCATTGAAGTTATTGCAGTATTTGCCAGTGGCGATTGCCACAGAGTGGATTTTATTCTTTAATTTGATGAGGATGCCAGCACTCACATTTTCAACTGCGTTTTTTGCTGAACCATCAGTATACGCATGTGTCCAAAGCTTTGCTGGAAATTTTTGGTCAATATACTTGGTTGCTATATATTTTCTTTGTGTTTCTGTCTGTGTTCCCTTACTTTCAATGCCTGGAATATCAGGTTTTAGCTCAGGAAAGCATCTTATTTTCCAGTGAGATAGTTGTGCTTGTTGGTATTTTCTTTGCGACTGAGCTTGCTAGCAAGGTATTTTTGCTGATTTTTTTCTTTAGCTTGGGCCAAAGTTAGTTCGCTTGAACCTGCCTCTTCCTAGCCTATTTATTCTCTGGAACATGGGGTATCCTTCGAGTCTCTTAAATTTTTCAGCTTGTTATAAGACTCTGCTGTCACGTCTGTCCTCCATTGACTGTAGCCCTGTAGTGTTTTCCATATGGTTGATTTTTGTGGATTTTAGGGCCCCTGTTATAATACATGCTGCTTGGTTTTGGAGTCTGTTTACTGTCAAAATTTGACTTTGCTGCCGTCAACCAGGCTGTAATGCCATATTCCATAACAGACCTGACTCTGCCTGTGCACAACTTATTGAGGATATTCTCATCAGCACCCCATGCGGTACCAGCTAACTTTTTCATGATGGCCATCCGAAGTTTTGCCCTTAGCTGTGTTTTTGTTATCTGTGATTTCCATGTCATGCGGCGGTCTAGTGTGATTCCTAAGTATGTTGGTGTTTCTTCTTCTCGTACTTTAGTTGTATTTTTGCTTGCTGTGGTTTGTTTGACAAGGTAAAAATAGTGTGTGTTGTTTTTTGTTCATTTATTTTGAGCAACCACTTTCTGGACCAACTTTCAAGGGCTAGCAGTGAATCCTGCATGCGCACTCTTGCTGTGGTGATGTATTCTTCTGAAGTCCACATGGCCAA
This sequence comes from Oreohelix idahoensis, assembly GCA_024509875.1. Taxonomy (NCBI): domain Eukaryota; kingdom Metazoa; phylum Mollusca; class Gastropoda; order Stylommatophora; family Oreohelicidae; genus Oreohelix; species Oreohelix idahoensis. The sequence goes on along the minus strand of JAMPIV010001648.1, from coordinate 1,469,175 downwards.
GTCATCAGCATAGAGGGAGTTGTGGACATTCTTGTGGATGTTTTCTGTGATGTCATTTATATATATAAAGGAAGAGTGTAGGGGAAAGGACCCCACCTTATGGGACTCCCTGCTCAATTGTAGTCTTTTTGCTAAACTGTTCATGCACCTGCACTCTTGCTGTTCTGTCTGTTAGACAGTGACTGATCCAGTTGTACATTCTTGCATAGACTCCATATTTAAGCATTTTAACTCTAAGCCCATCTTTCCAAACTTTATCAAATGCTTTCTCCATGTCTACCCAAACTGCTAATGTGTGCTTCCCTTCGTGGAAAGCATCTTCGATTTCCTGTGCAATGTAGGTGACTTGGTCATCTGTAGACCTGTGTTGCATGAAGCCTGCTTGTTGGTGCAGTAGAATTTGTTTTCCTTCAAGGTGCCAACTTAATTTGGTATTGATCATTTTCTCCATAAGCTTTCCCGTGCGGCTTAGAATGCTGATGGGTCATAGCTGTTGGGGTCCATTCAGTCTTTAGCGTTTTTGAGAACTGTAACTAGTACTGCTTCTTTCCAGGCCTGTGGCACAATTCCACGCTTCCAGCTATAGTTCATAATCCTGAGGAGGGTTTTCTTGGCAATAGGCCCTAGCCTTTTAAGCACGTCATTTGTTACCCCATCTTTTCCAGGTTGACTTTCTTTGTTTAAGGGATTCAATGGCTGCCTTGAGCTCTCTCATGGTGTCATATGCTCTTCTGGAACAGGTGTTATATTTTTGTAAAGTTCTTGCTCTTTGATAATTTCTTGTTTTTTGTTAAGTGGAACAATTATCTGGCTCTCCTGTGAGAATTTTTGGGCAAAGACATTTGCTGCTTCTTTCTTTGTGAGTATTTTCTCATTTTGCTGTAGAGCTATTTCCATATTTTTGCATTCCTCAGTATTTAAGGCTTTGGTGAGCCTCCATAACTTTCTGCATCTTTGTCGAGGTTAAGGCTTTCTGTTGTTTTGATCCAGCTATTTTTGGTTGACCAGTTTAATGTTTTCTTGTACTAGTACTTTGCAGAGATAGCTTTGTAGGCGATGTTTGTCTCAACTGTTTTGTCCTTTTCTGCTATATTTCTGGCTTCTGTTACCTGTTCCTCTAGTTCTTCTGTCCAGTACGGCTTATAATCTTTTCTTGCCCCTAGTGGTATTCATTCTAGGGCAGCTTTCAGAATTGCTTAGTTAGTGTAGCAGTCGTGAAATTTACACATTCGGATATGTGTTGAATATTAACTCAGACTGCACAGAATCTCTATATCCCCAATACTGAACTGGCTGATCAGGGTTCAGGGCAGTGATCAAAATATAGTGGTATAGCTCAATTCATACTTCGCTTGTCATTCTTTTTCCTTCTTCTCTACTAAACTTTTTCTTGTCAAAGGACATAAACCATCACCAGTCGTAAGTCGTGGAGGCTCAATTATTTTATAGTCTCATAACTAAAGAGTACTCGTATTATTTGGAATGATGACTTGACCCTTATTCTCCATAATGATGACTTGGTTATTTAGTAACACAACAATTTGTCAATTTACTTGAAGACAAACGTAGAATGTAGTGGTTTGTTTCACTTCAATCAACAGTGAACACCAACTGTAGCTTGCAAAGCAACAACACATGGAGTTTTCAAAAGCAACAAGTCTCTTGGTCTTTTCCTGTTTTTTCTTCGTCTCTTCAAAGCATTATATCAGTATCTTTTCAGTATCATGTTTTCTGCTATGCTGACTGGTGCTTTCAGAGACGGGGACACAGGAATCGACATCAGATATCATATTGATGGAAAATTGTTTAATCTTAGGAGGCTTCAAGCAAAAACCAAGGTCAAATCACACACCATCAGGGATCTTCTGTTTGCTGACGATTGTGCCCTCAGTGCTGGCTCAGAGGCTGATCTGCAGCGTAGCGTTGATAGATTCTCCGAAGCCTGCTCCAACTTTGGGCTTACCATCAACACGGGGAAAACAGAAATCATGTACCAACCAGCTCCTGGCACAATTTATACTGAGCCAGTCATCAAGGTAAATGGTGAGAAACTGAATGTTGTGAACAGGTTCACATACCTTGGTAGTACACTATCCCAGAACATCGTCATTGATGATGAGGTGAACACCAGGATCTCCAAAGCCAGCAGCACATTTGGCAGACTATACACCAACGTTTGGCATCGAAGTGGCATTAGTCTACAGACAAAGCTGAAGGTATACAGAGCTGCGGTGCTTCCAGTGCTGCTTTATGCATGTGAAACATGGACTGTATACAGGCGCCACGTAAAAAAGCTCAACCACTTCCATACAGTCTGTCTCAGGAAGATAATGAACATCAAATGGCAATGTAGTGGTTTTGATGGTATTGTATGATTGTGATATTACTTAATGTGAAGTATGAGGTCAGCTGTGAAGGCTCCTGAGATAAATGTAGCTGTGAATAGACAGAAGGCCCTTCTTGCTACCACTACGACCTCACACCTATCTTTTTTTACTAATGAATGTGGCTACGTTAAGATTCTAGGGTAATGATATGTAATGTGTGGTGGTAGTGTACATACACACACATATATATTTAACAAGTCTAATAGTATTAATAAAATATTACAACACACTGAACTAACTCAAGCTGTGTAAAATTTTTGATATTAATATTTTCTTTAAGTTTATTTGTTCTGAACCAAGGTTTTAATTTGGTCAGAACATATGAAAGGTTTTGAAATTAGAAATGAAATTGCAGATGAATTTATGGTGCATAATAAATGGAAAGGTGTGTTAACATTTGTATTTCACATATGCTCTCCAGCAAACTAGACGCTCACTTATCTGGTGTGAGTAGTTCTGGAGCTGGAATCTGGTGCTGGAATGTGGTGGCCCCGCCTCTCCGTGCTTGGGGGCAAATATTAGGAATCTGGTGGCCCCACCTCTCCGTGCTTGGGGGCAAATATAGGCTGCTCTGCTAAAATATTTACTGCACGGTCCCTTCTGGTATAATTCAACACCTCATTTGACACCACATTGGTGCCAAATAAAAAACCCACAGTTCAGAATTATGAATATAGAGCACAGTAAATACTAGCAAAACTCAGCTGAGCTGCTGGCTGTATTATGGCGTCCCTCTAAATCTTTCAATTAGCTTGGGGAAATATCACCATTAATTAATTACTGTGTCTACTAGGACAACTTATGCAGAATGGCCAAGATGCGCGTCTGAGCGCCGATAATATGTTTATCTGTGGCCAATCAGCGCTTTACTTATTTGAAATTCAAACCCCTTTCAAAAAAAGTCACTTCAGTCATACCTCAGTCAAGTATGTCTTATTGTCTGTTGGTTCGTCCGTCTCTACTTGCGTTTCACAAAACAAAACACTTGTTTTTTTTGAACCAACTCTGCCCTCCCCTACACAATTGTGCCTATAAAGTTATTTTTAGCCACCTCTGTCCGCTACTCCCCCTCTCTTGCATACTAACTAGATTTTAGCACTTGCGTCTCAAGGCGCGTTTACTTTGAAAATTAGTGACAATTTTTGTTCCAATGCAGTCGCTCGCTGATATGAACAACACAGTCTTTTGTCAATATCTTTCTTATTATCTATCCGTCTGTATAAATGAAAGCATATTATTTCACTGCTCAAGATGGGCCATCCGGCCAGCTAGGTTTTATATTCCTAACATCATTATTAAGAAAAGTAACTTTTCAAGGTTATTTATTTTTTTGAAATATGTTCTAGAATCTTCTGTACTGCGTTAACCGCTGAATTCAAATAAACGGACTAAGTTATCGCAAAAGCGTCCAAGAAATGACTGTTGCGTATAACAGCTAAGGTCCCTTTTGTCGATTTCTTTACCTTGTCACTTGGGAACGTAAAATTTTTTTCCTCCTTTCCCCACCAATTGTGTCTCTCTAGCCTTGCTAGTTGCAAGCACATGTTCAGTCATATTTTTTCTCTTCTTTTGATCTCCGTTCTCAACCCGTTTCGAGGGTAAAGTTTTGCTTTCACGTCTAGCAAATTAATTTCCATGGCGTGTGGTGACCCGCGGCCTGGGCGATCATGTATTCGAGTAACTTACGCATCATTTTTATCCCTACTTTTTAACGTTGGAGATATTTTAACGTTGCATCACGGTAAATATCATCACAGGCAAGACAAGATCCCAGATACCGCCGTTCTTGACAGAGCTGGTATCCCTAGCATCGATACTATTCTGATGCAGTCACAGATTCGCTGGGCAGGTCATGTAGTCCGCATGCCAGACCATCGACTGCCAAAGATACTCTTTTATGGTGAGATGCAGAAGGGTAGACGCTCCCATGGTGGCCAGAAAAAGCGCTTCAAAGACACGCTTAAGGCTTCATTAAAAACCTTTGACATAAACCCAGACACATGGGAAGCTGCTGCGCAAGACCGAACTGCTTGGCGCACATCTCTTCGTAAAGGTGCAGTGGCATGCGAATCTTCCAGAAGAGCAGCAGCGGAACAGCGGAGACAAGCTAGAAAAGATCGTGAAATAAAACCTTCACATGAAGCAAACATTCCCTGCCCACACTGTCCGAGATCCTTCCAGGCCCGCATCGGGCTCATCAGTCACCTTCGTACTCATAGACTATCCTAACATCCTAATAATTGGATGAACAGAGTGGTCTTCATCACTTGTGATGGACGAACAACATATATATATATATAATGATCGATAACGAAGAGTGATGGCATATCATGTAGCATAGAGTTATTGTGTCCAAAAAAACAAGGAGTAACTCGTAGAGCGAGTACTCATTATTCGTCGAGTAAAACCACTATATATCAGAGGTCATGGTAGATACATCCAGTTTGCCTAACACAAATATTTTCTATCCTATACTATTATGTTGTATTTGTTTTGCCTTGGGTGAATACATAAACCGAAGCATCATATGTTCGACCATGTTTGTCACAGGACATTGATGGCTGAATTCGAACAAAAGAAAATGTCTATATACTGTCTCATGTAGTATGATGTAGTTTGGTTATTTTAACACAATTGAATTGCACTCACGTTTTGTTATACCCTGAGTAATTTCATACCCATGTTCTGGCGTATCATGACTGGAGGAGAGAATATGAATCAGCCAAAGTAGCTTGTTGCCCACAACACAACCTCTGTTGCCATCTCTACCCGCTGTATATATGGACAATATCTTTCAGATGTAGGACCTCTTGTCTCTACAAAGGGCGAAGTTCAAACTCCTTCAGACTAGAGTATTTTAACAATCTGTTGCCAAAACATGTCTATATACAGGGCACTAGTTGTCACTGGTAAACTAACCCACTAATACAACAGGAGGATCGAGATTTCTTCGCAACTCGATGATGACGTCATACGGCATCGCCCCCTCCCCCTATCTTATAGCACACTACTACATTAAATTTGTCAGCTATTTCTCCAATTCCTTTGTTACTTACTTAGTCGTTCCCCTTCTACCGTGAGGTGTAGAGGTCTGGAAGAGAGACCGCCAGACTATCCTATCGGCTGTCTTCCTCTTGGCCTGGTTCCATTCTAGTCCTCGGTCCTTCAAAGATTGTCTAATGTTGTCCTCCCAGCGGACTCTGGGTCGTCCTGGGGGTCTGGATCCCTGGCTCTTTGTTTCTTTTGTCCTGGATAGCCGATCTTCTTCCATTTTATAATCTTGTAATAACAGACTATGGACCAAAAACCAATGACCATCTTGGGATGTTCTACTTGGGTCGTCAGTGATCTTCTTCCATTTGCGGAAATAGGACAATTTCCTGATTTTCTGCAATGTTTATAACATCAAGCCGCTCAAAATGAGCAATGCCGTACCTGCATCCATCACATAGGCAGCCCTTGGTGCCCTTCAGTGAACCATTTTTTGGAGCGTGCTGTCTGGAAATATCGCCTTCAACATTCAATTCCAAATGATCACTTGCCAGACAACCACCTTCCTCAGATACCTCATTTCTGAGGTTTGGATCCGGCTTTTGTGGGTTGTAGTCATTGCCCATGACTCGCATCCATATGTCAAGACTGGGACATAGGTGGAGCGGTATACAGCCATCTTCGTTTTCTTACCAACCTCTCTCTTGCTGAGGAATCATCGATTTATGGCCTGAAAAAGTCTCCCAGCTGCTGCTTTTCGAGTGGCCAACTCTTCTTTGATGCCTCCCTTTCAGTCTATAATATCTCTGAGATATTTAAAGTGGTCGACCTGCTCCAGGACCTGTTCTCCCAGCTTAATCTGATGTTTTCTTTCTTCTCGTGATATCACCATGGATTTTGTTTTAGAGCTGCTTATGACCATCCCGCGGAGGGAGCCGCGGTAGCATAGTGGTTAGTGCACTGGCTTCCTAGCGCAGTGGTCTATGGTTCGATCCCCCAACATTCATGCCTTGATAACATCGTCCATGAGGAGTATGAAAAGATAAGGTGACAGGATATCACCTTGTCTTACACCAGTGGTGGTCCTGAACTCTTCTGACTTATGGTTTGCTGTCCTCACATAATTTCTGCAAGACTTGTAGAAGCTATGTATAGCATGAATCAGAGGTGCTGGAATGTTCTTCCAGTGATATCAAAATAAGAATACAAAAAGCAAGAGGAGCTTTCATTGCATTGGGAAATATATGGAGATCAAGAGAAATCAGATCTAACACGAAAATAAGAATCTTCAACTCAAATGTGAAGTCAGTTCTATTGTATGTACATGGAGAACAACAAAGACAACAACCAAAAAGCTACAGACTTTCATAAATGGGTGCTTGCGTAGAATAGAGGGATTGAAATGGTATGACAAGGTTACCAACGTGGAACTGAGGACAAGAACTAGACAAGTGCCAGTGGAACAGGAGATGAGAAGAAGATGATGGCGATGGATAGGACACACACTGAGGAAACCTGTTGATAGCATTATAAGGCAGCCCTTGTTCTGGAACCCCCAGGGCAAGAGAAGCAGAGGTAGACCAAGAAGCACATGGAGAAGAGAACTGGAAACAGATGTAAAAATGATGAGGAGAACGTGGAAAGAACTTGAGATGATGGCACGTGACAGGAGGACTTGGCATGTGTTTGTTGAAGGCCTATGCTCCTTTGGGAGTGGAGGGTTATGAATGAATTTGAGCAGGTGTTACCTTCTATTTAGGAAGGGCCTGTCATGTCAACCCTTGCCCCCCATAATACATGTTTGATTTATATATATGACATTTTGTTTTCATCAGTGGACAACACTCCACTGCCAAAAGAGGACAACCCTGTATACCTGGGATTAAAATTTGTCAGAAAACTGACATGGGGATCACATATCAAAGAAACATTAAGAAAAGCCACACGCAAACTGCAGTTAATGAAAAAACTAACAAGGAGCAGATATGCAAATCACGAAGCAAGTCTACGTAGGAAATATCCGCCCAACTCTGGGCAACAGCAGCAAATAAAAATCACAAAAAAAAAATACAGAATGCAGGACTCTGAATCATTACGGGAGGACTCAGGAGTACACCAATAACAGCAATGGAAGCAACAGCAGGACTGCAAAATCTAAGAGAAAGCAGAGATGAGAAAATCACCATCATGACAGAAAAATTCAGATGCCTAAAACAGCACCCCATGCACGAAAAAATAAAAGAACAAACCAAAAACCGACTGAAAAGATCAAGCTTCAACCACCTATCAAGACAGCTGATGGTTGCCAATGGAGAAGTAACCTCAGAAAACCTAGAGGAATGGGAGCAGCTCGTAGCATACTACAACATCACAAACACCATACCCACATACACTGCACACCTTACAATCCCAGGTATTGAGAACAGAACTGTGGAGACTCCCGCTATTCTGAAAACAAAAACACTGGATCACCTCAACAACCAATACCCCAGTCCACAGTGGATTCATGTCTTCACTGATGGATCTTCAGAAGAAGCAGTAAAGAAAGGAAGAGTAGGGATCCAAATACTAATGCCAAACGCTCCAAAAACTTGGCAAAAGGTAGGCCCAAAGATAACCAGTCAAGGGGATCCTCTCGCTCAGCCTATCTCTACAACTGAAAGTATTTGTCAGACAGATAACTCAGTTAATAATAGAAATAGACGAGTGTACTAGGTAATATATCAACCAACTCACCGACAACCACTCACCGACATACACACACAAGTGACGACAGTTTGACGTACAAACGTGAAAACTATAACAATGGAATATGAATATTTTTGGATGAGCTGACCGACACACTTGAATAAGTTTATGCAAATTTTATTTATCATAAAGAGTTTCACAACACAGTAAATAAATTTAGACTATCAAATCAATACACAAATAAACATAGGTTAAGGAATCAATAACAGAGTTGACCCATAGGTGTAATCCTTTCCCCCTCTGTTGAACCAAGATCCCGTTATAAGAGAAGTTATTCGCCCCAAAGAGTCAGAGATTTATACACTATGGTCTAGAATTTCTCTCTACCGTAAATAACAGAGGTTTTTTCCTGTAATCTACTCTGAAATAGATAGCATAAGTAATCTTTAAGAAGAAAAAAACTACAGTAGCTTGAAATAATCGATTGTTACCTCGAGTTGCAGGTAAATAACTCTGTTCAGGATTTATCTTCTTCTCAACACAGTGGTTGTTATACAAGTAATGTCACAGGTTTGATTCTGTTAAATGTTTGATTTAGTCGCCACCATCGGCCGACTGTAAAATTTTGATTATTGGAAAAGAACTCTGGAACTCAATGCCAGTTACAATATAAATTTCAGAAAAAAATAGTTCTTTTCATCTAGTTATTCTCTGCTATACATAAACAGAAACCGCTGGTAGGTTTTGGGCTTGACCCAGATACTGTATAAAAGGAAGAGAAAAACGTAAATACTCAGCCCTAATATAGTATACATAATCCTACGCGTAAATAGAATATGTTCACTTCGGTCATTTAACTTAAATTATAAACCGCAAACTTAGAGCTTGTCTTATCGTTTAAAACTCCCGTGAAATAAATTCTAGTCATTAAAAAAATCAATCATCATGAATTAGAAATAAATACATATCTCGTCAACACTCATGATGAATCAGTGCATTTACTTAGTTAGTTAAAATGTTCTCTGACTGGTTACTAGCAATTTAATTAAATTTATATTATAGCTGAATGAGTTTTAGCTAGAAATTATAATTATTCCGCTATCCACTGTAACGCAGTAAACTAGAGAATTATAAGGACGATTAAACTAGTAAATCACTCTGCACACAATCTAGTGAAGATATAATTCGAACTAACAATTCTATCACTCGACAATACTAGTCATATATATCTTTACCTTCACACAAATTTCTAAGATTTTCTCCACAAGAAACTAAGACTCTACTATTACAGTGATTCTAGAACTCGCGCTAGAAGTATCTCTAAAGCTGTGGCAGTCCTGAATGAATGAAGTCTAAACTGCTGGGGTATAAATATCTGAAACTGACAAAGAATCAAAGGGAAAGTTGTAACTAGCAGACTCTTGCCAGATGTTGGCATCTTTTTGCAAATCTACATAAATTCTATCTCATTCTGCGAATCAAACAACTTTTATCGCACCAATGCCGAAGCCAGGTCTATATTAAGATCTAGATGAAATAGAATCTATACTGTTCAAAAAAAGAAACGCATAGCTACTGAAGGCACACTCATAGCCATAATTTTGACAATCAATAACTTTTTTAATTTAATGAGTTAATTGTTCAAATTGCACACAAGAATACCTCAGGGTTCAACCAATCAATTGACAGTTGTTTTGCATCTGGGTCATGAGAGTTTTTTGGCGTACGGGCTTTCCCGTTAGTATGGTGTGTGGCCTCCTCTTGCATCGATCAGCGACTGGCATCTCCTGGGCATGGATGCGATCAGACGTCTGATGTGGGCCTGTGGGATGGCTGCCCACTCTTCCTAGAGTGCCTGGAACAGATCACGACGATTGGCTGGAGCAACGTCTCGGCGACAAACACGTCTATGCAGCTCATCCCACAGGTGCTCAATCGGACTCATGTCTGGAGACAGGGATGGCCAGGGAAGGGTGAGAATGTTGTTGGCAGTCTGGAACTGCGTGGTCAACCGTGCACAATGGGGTCTGGCGTTGTCCTGTTGAAACACAGACCTTTGGGCAGCCAAAAGTGGAAGGACATGGGGTCGAAGAATTTCATTGACGTATCGTTGCGCATTCAAGCCTCCTTCAATGTGCACCAATTGACTCCTTCCGTTGTAACTGATCATTCCCCACACCATTGCACCTCCACCACCGTGCGGCGGAGCTTCATCAACGCAATTTTGGGCAAAACGTTCATTTCGCCTACGGTAGACCCTACGCCGTCTATCATGACTCTGCAACAAAAAGAAAGATTCGTCACTAAACCAGACACGTCTCCATTAATTGTCAGCTGCCCAGGGACGATGCTGGTTGGCCCAAAGAAGTTGATTTTGGCGATGGCGGCGCGAAAGGACAGGTCCTCGGTGAGGTCGTTGTGCCCAAAGTCCAGCGTCATGCAGTCTATTCCGGACAGTTTGATCAGACACATGACGTCCTGCAGGCAATGACTGGGCAGTTGAGGAAGCTGTTGTAAACCTGTCTCTGAGGTGACGAAGCCGAATAAAGCGATCCTCCGCTGCTGTTGTCACTCTGGGTCGTCCACTGCGGTGCCGGTCTTCAACTGAGCCAGTGGCAAGGAACCGGTGCCAAAGTCGACTGATGGTACTCTGATGCACGTTTAGATGCCTGGCAACCTGACTTTGACTTTCGCCTGCATGCAGTCGGCCAATAGCAATGTTCCTTAAATTTACCGATAGAGACGCCATAAATGTCTGCTTGAAAATGAACTGAATTTTTTGTGTGTAGCATTATCCTTTTATAGGGTTTCAGTTGCGTAGTCAGTGAATAGTGTTCACCCCAAATTTTGTTGCTTTCGCGTGCGCGCAACATGAGCTGTGGTCAAAAATTGCGTCATAAACACTATTGGCCACTGTGTTGTAACGATTACAAAAACGAACGCAATTCAGGTCAACACGTGCATTTGAAATGTAAAGAACATTTGAGGCTGGTTTTTATATACCCTAGCACCAAATTTTATTTACAAACTCATAAAAACTCGCCCTCAGATAACTATGCGTTTCTTTTTTTAAACAGTATACATATATTATCGCCTCACTCTCGCCATCTGCAGAAGTGGTCGTAAATGAATTATAGCGAGAGTCTTTGATATGGCGGTTCGCATCTTGTAAATTAACTTACAACGAGCAAATCCAGGCAAAGGTACTAGACAAATTGTCTCCCCTTTCCATCACCGACTGATCTCATTACGGCGATTTTTATGATAGCTGCCGAGATAATTACAGGTGAGCGGGACCCAATCTGCTCGAAACCTGCATCAAAGAGAATGCAATTAAATGCTACCCGCCATAAACTGCTTGCTAAATTATAGGAAAGACAGAGGTCTGAATATGTGAGGGTTAAATTCCTACAGGCGTAGGTGACAGAGAAGGTAGAAGAGAAAAATATGAAGATAAAGAAAAAGATATATGAAATCACTTAATCATAATCTACCACACCCACGAGGACCTCCTGCTGACGACTGGATTCATCTCCTTGTTAGATTGCTGAGCATAGGAAACTGATTGCAGAAGAAGTAGTAGTTTTCATCAGTAAAGTTTCATTGTAATTTTCTAAAATCAAGATTAGTTGTACTGACTTTTCTTTGGTGTTACAGTGATGTCTAATACTGTAAGATTTTGTCATCTTTGTATTTAATCAGTGGGGGCTCTATCCAATAATTCAGTCCCATAGGAAATAGTGGCTTGGATATCTACTAGCTCTTAATCTAATCAGTACCTGCTAAGAGACAGTTAATTTCTAGTATCCCTATAAATAGATCTGTCTGTGATTCACACTCTATTTTCTTCTTCCTGTGGAACTTATACTTAACATTTTCTGTAGATTTTCATTGAGCCAAACTTCAGCGAGATTATCTGCGCAGATTTGGTACTTATTCATACTTTCACTTATGATCTTAACCTGCCACACCAAGAAATACTAAAAAAACAAATAAACTGAAATAAAATATGGTCATTTTTATTATGAAACAAGCTTCAATGATAAAACGTTATAGACATTTTAACTTCATTTGACTCATGTGACATTGCTCTGAATATAGAGCAACAAGCAATCAGTTAAAACAGTCATGTTTTACTTATTGTCTAATAGTAATATATTTCTGCGCACCATAACCATTTAAACTTTGGAAATGCCAATCTGAAGTAGAAACTTCCTACAACTGTCATGTTGGGTTACGATCACATAATGAGTAAAAGAACTTTATTTTCAAAGGGTCGAGAGTTGGGCACGAAGTCCTCTGATGCTCTGTCCTTGACTATGCCATTCTTAAAACAGTGGTGTTTTTTTTTAAGGCTGCACTGAAACACTAATTTGTCATCCCATTTACAAAATGCAAGTTTACACCAGCCTCAGATAGGGTAAGGGAAAAAGAAGCCATTGCTTATAATTTCAGAGGTATAATAATATGATGTATGTGTGATGTCCAGGGGCCTGTCTTGTGTCAAAAGTTAAAAAGCAAGACTACTGCCATCATGTTCTAAGAGGAAGGCTGAAGATCAATCATAAAACTTCATAAAAGATGGCATGTATACAGAAACAGTGATACATACATATGGCATTATGATATACACCAAAGTAAGCTAATGGTTTTGAACGACAGTGAACAAAAATGTAGCACAAAGTATTGTAACTGAATAAATTTCCTCAGAACTGACATCTCTGAGTGAGTTTCATTATGTACAGAATACACTATTTGATTTTATATCTTAGTTTACTATGTCGTATAGAAAGAGAAACCAGCATTGCACTGATTTGATATTGTGCACATATGAGTGTGACTGTAAAATGTTGCTGAAGGTGCACTAATTTACAAGATACAGGCAAATCTACTCAAACATAAATATCTTAGTGGCACGAACTCCTTACCTCTTGTGAAAATAAATAATGGGGGAAAATAAGAAAGTAAGGTCATATATAACTGTATAATGACAAAACAAAATCACTAATAGTTTGATAAAATTTGAAATGTGATGCCTCAGAGATAAAAACTCATGAATAAAAAGATCCCATTACCATTTTAATCCTTTCTTTTATTTTAAAACAGATTTAGATATACGGTATAAATTGCAGCATTCTCTCTGGTCTATTTTAATTATGTTAGGGAGAAATAGCAGCCAGATTGTTTATTTACACAGCTTATTGTTTTTTTAAAGAGAGAGAGAAAAAAAAGTAACCAATGCCAGATAAAAAATAAATACAAAGAAAAATTCCCAACAAATACCTGATTCACAACCAGTTTCCTTATGTGAACGAAAATATAAATGTGTAGCACAGTAACCTCAATTAAAATCTTCCGTTATATGAAGCCTGTTGGTTAAAATGACTTCAACAAAAGTGGAGTATACTTCATTCTATATGCCTGGTCTGTTTTTAACCACTTTTATTTAAGATCACCTGCACTTTGTATATTTGGTGTGTTTCAGATCACTGACACACAAAATCTTGAAGTTCCACTCATTGTAGAACGCTGAAATTTTGTGTCCAGCTCCCTTTCTTCTTACATGTCAATCTACCAAATTTTGACAGCATTGACCCAGCTGATTTTCTATAACTAAAACAATGTAAAATAATATGGAAATTGTAAACTAATGTGGAAATAATTCCATTAACGTAAAGGAAAAAATGAACTGCAAATATAGACTGTGTTTCGTATTTAAGGGGTGGGGTATGGATGGTGATTAAATAATTGTGTTTCTTTAATACAAATAGGTCAGCAAGACTTTCATTTTAAACACAGCTCTAGACCAGCTTTCTTGTGAGCATTACATAAGGTTTTTAGGAGTATATCTTACACAAAGATGAATTCCAATCACAGAGGTGACTAGTTCCAAACAATTAATAATCAGTTATGACTTACAAAAGTAAAGAGAAAAATAAAACAAAATGTTGAATTATATATCTCATTTTTTTTACATTTTACTACCATGAAAATGCATCACTTCTTTAGTTTAGCCTGCCATGGATGAATAATTCAGTATGATCACGTCTTTGTGTCATACATTTATTATTAAAATGTCACGCCTGCTGTCTTAGCAACTAAGCAGAAGACCAATTACGATGTACATTAGACTTAATTACTAGAACCTTTTAAAATCAGAATATAGGTATCTCTGGGGCTTATTATTCCAAACATCAGTTACCTCCGGATGCTGAAGATTTATACTTTCTCCCATATGTAGCAACAAACAAAATGAACTTTGACTATTTCACACTTATCTAGTCACTGTTAGACTCAGTACTGATCCTGAAAAATTTCCTAGAGCACTCAGAAGCTACTCTGCATGCAGAGTTCTTCATGAAGGACAACTTAGAGAACCGCTTAGGATTAGAACGGTAGTGAGACAGGGATGCCTCTTGTCTCCATTTCATTTCTTACTAGCAATAGATTGGGTTATGAAAACATCGACATCACACAACAGAAATGGAATCCAGTGGAATCTGACTAAACAGTTTGATGATCTGGATTTTGCAGATGACTTGGCTCTTCTGTCCCATAACCATAATCAGACGCAAGAAAAAATGAAAATTCTCGATGAAAGGTCACAAGAAGTGTGCCTGAAAATACACAGGAAAAAGACTATGAGATTATGAGAATAAATGCAAGAAATGATAACAAGGCTAAACTTGAAGAAACACCACTAAAGGATGTAGAATGGTACACATATCTTGGCAGAAATATAGAAAGTTGGAGGGACAGATAATGATATCAAAATAAGAATACAAAAAGCAAGAGGAGCTTTCATTGCATTGGGAAACATATGGAGAACAAGAGAAATCAAGTCCAACATGAAAATAAGAATCTTCAACTCAAATGTCAAGTCAGTCCTATTGTATGGCTCTGAGACACGGAGAGCAACAAAAACAACAACCAAAAAGCTACAGACTTTTATAAACGGGTGCTTGTGTAGAATAGAAGGACTGAAATGGTATGACAAAGTCACAAATGTGGAATTGATGACAAGAACCAGACAAGTGCCAGTGGAACAAGAGTTGAGAAGAAGATGCTGGCGATGGATAGGACACACATTGAGGAAACCTGTTGATAGCATTACAAGACAGTCCTTGTTCTGGAATCTACAGGGAAAGAGAGGCAGAGGTAGACCAAAAAACACATGGAGAAGAGAACTGGATACTGAGGTGAAAATGATGAGGAAAAAATGGAAAGAACTTAAGCAGATGGCACAGGACAGGAAGACTTGGTATGTGTTTGTTGAAGGCCTATGCTCCTCGGGGAGCTAAAGGGTATTGATTGATTGACTCAGAAGCTTGTGTCTAATTATAAATACCTAAGTACATTTATGTAGAAAAGGCACATTAGGAATAATAGTAATAACAATAACCCAATTAGAATGTTGTGAAAACACTAAAAGAAAAATAATGAAAACCAAGAAATGTAGCAGTACACCAATTAATGTGTTATTTAACAAAACAATTTATAATGGTAACAATAACACACACATTTTATAAGCCCTAAAAAAAAAGAAAGAATATTACGAGTCCCATTTCTCTGCAAAATTTACCAAACTTGTGCACACAGACCTTAACTATCAAAGAGAAAATGCGCTTCCAGAAGAGTAATGGTCTGTATGTCTCAGCTCCACATATTTACCTGTTTAAAAGGTGTAAAATCATCTAGGTTATGCTAATCAAAATCTTATGACAAAGTGTTTATGCACAAGGAATACATTCAGCATTAAGTTTAGGAGCAGAATGGTGAATATCTGTCAGCAGCTTACTTCCAGACACTACATTACCCTGCTACCATTTGTGCTAAAACTAGAAGGAAACAGTTTGTGGAAACCTTTTACAATTAATCCAACATTGACCTGCCATCACACTATTTACTGAACTCAAAGATGCAAATACCTCCCTTGCTTGATGAGTTATATATTCTAACCTGTCCCAAAATAAGTAGACATAACTGCTCAAAATAGTCAAATGCAAGATCACTCATAAAACATTTGCAGCAGCCGAGGAACAAATATTTTAATCTTGTCATTTTTTAATGGTGATCTCTACATCTGAGCAAAAACTAAGTGCAAATAAAAATTCAGTTGAGACAAAGATGTTTGCAGCAACATGAATTACAATAATATTCAAAGATTTAAAATAAAGTTTAAAGAGAATAAATATGAACACAATGCACTTGTGTAAAAATGTATACAACCACAACTGATAAGCTGCACAAACATTGTGGGGTTGACTAAATCAAATATGGATTGGCATATACAGTTACTAAGAAGAATTCCACAAATCAATGTGTGGCAGGGACATAACAAATGCTGCAAAAACAAAGACATTATGATGATGTTTTTTTTTAATCAAATGAAAATATTAACATTATAGCAAGACTGTCAAGAGCATACAAAAAACAAAAAAACTGAGATACATCTGGCCAGTTATGAACTGAGAATAATGGTATCATGTACATGTGGTACTCAAGTCTTATTATCTGGTATGTTAAGTTCTGTAACACTCTACAAACCACAAATGTTAGGCAAAATAAATCTAAAAGTTGTGAGAATTAATTCCATGGTCATTGCTTTGTTTTCTTGGGATGCACAACCCAAGTTTCTGCTACATTTCATGGCCCCCGAAGCTCATATAGTAAATGCTTGCATGTGTGTTTGTGCTTTAGGTTCAGAATTTATATTTGTACAAGGGGCGTTCAGAAAGTAATGCACCACATCGTTTTTCTCAGGAGCTGTTTATTCAAAAAGCATGAAATTTATATACAATATACATGGATATGTCATGTAAACATCGGTATTATTCAACATAATCCTCATCAACTTGTACGGCTTTATGCCAGCGCGAAACAAGTGCATGTATTCCTAGCCCGTACCAGATTTTGTCTTGATCATGTAGCCATTTCTTGCTGCATGAATCACTCCTTCATAATCTTCAAACCTTGTCCCATGGAGTGCATCTTTAAGAGGACCAAATAGATGAAAATCAGAGGGTGCCCAATCGGGACTATAGGGTGGATGGGGTAGTACAGTCCAACCCAATTTGGTGATTGCTTCCCGTGTTGCCAGACTTGTGTGAGGTCGCGCATTGTCGTGAAGAAGAAGCAGGTCTGCTATCCAGCAGTGCGGCCGAACTCTGCGAAAACGTTGATTGAGTTTTTTCAATGTCTTAATGTAAGCTTGCGAATTGATTGTCTCTCCTCTTGGCATAACGTCCACAAGAATCACACCTTCAATGTCCCAAAAGACAGTGATCATGACCTTTCCAGCTGAAGGAATTGTCTTGAATTTCTTTTTTCGTGGTGATTGCGGATGATGCCACTCCATTGACTGTCTTTTTGTCTCAGGTTCAAAATGATGTGCCCAGGTTTTGTCACCTGTAACGATCTTAGCCAAAAAGTTCTCTCCATCAGCATTGAAACGCTCCAACAATTCAGAAGAAATTGCTTTCCTTTGCAATCGGTGGTGATTTGTGAGACTTCAAGGAACCCATCTTGCGCAAACCTTAGAAAATCTGAGAGTTTTTATAACTGCATTTGCACTACCAATGCTGACTGACAGCTGTAAGGCCAATTGTTGAGTAGTGATTCGCCTATCAGTAAGAATAATGCCCTCAGTACATTTCAACATTTCTGCGTTGGTGGCTGTGGCAGGACGTCCACAGCGCGGCCGATCAAGCAGCACCGTATCTCCACTTCCTGATTTTCTGAACCCAGTGACTGACTGTACTCCTGTCGACTGCAAAACTTCCATACACATCACATAGATGCTTGTGAATGTTCACAACAGTTTCCTTCTCTGCAATGAGAAATTCTATCACAATTCGCTGCTTATAACGCAAGTTGCTAACTCGCTCCATTTCAACGGTTTAGGGCAGCTGTATTATTTGGCCGGTTGCAGTGCAATTTGGTGCACACAATTGGCACATGCCATATTTGAAGTGTGCAAAATTTCATGCTTCTATCTTCATTATTAGCTGAGAAAAACGATGTGGTGCATTACTTTCTGAACGCCCTTCGTATATTTAATATTCCTGGACAATGCGCCACAAAGATTTAAAATAAAATCTTACTGTGGGTACAGTAAGTGCCAAGAGAAAGTGTCATTTCATTTGAAGGATGAAGTAGAGGTACTCAACTAATGCGTGTAGATCCAGGTAAAATAAGTGATAAAGTTATAAATACAAATTTAAACAGTGACAGGGAAAGCAATGACCAGAATGTCACTGCAGAAGAAGAAAAATGTCTCTAAATTACTGCTAAACAATTCCTGGGTGACCTCTCCGTTTTCATAATTCACCCATCCTAAGTTTCTGCTTCACTGTTTTGCAGTGGTTTGTGGCATTATCTGAGCTTGTACTGAGAGTTATCCTGGAGATTTTGCATTTATTTCTGTTAACAAAATGTCAAACTGGTTTCCAGAACTTCATCTTCTGACATCCACCACAATATCTTTAATACAGGTTGATGTTAATATCTGCATGATGTTCCTTTGTTTGAGACACCTGTTAAATAATCTTCACTCTGAAAGGCAGAACTTATTTTGTTCTACTATTCTAAATTATGCTTCAGTAGAATTTTTACACATAGTGTTCCAAATTTATGGAAAGACCATTATCTATCTAGAAATCCTCATGTCCTAAGCATTCCAGATAACAGACTCCATACTGTAGTACTATGATAAAGAATGCTTCAGGCATGTTTTTAGAAGTCTTAAATTCAACAGAACCCACTAATAATGACTCAATATTCTCAAAACAACAAATTATTTACATTTACACATTTTACAATTGTCAAAAATGGTTACAGTGACCGAAGTGATGCGTACATAGTTGGTTCGATGACTTTCATTTTTAAAATATATGTTGAACAACTAAAAATGCAACAAACAGAGGAAAAAATATTAAAAGAGAAAGCAACACTCATTAGCACTTATTGAAGATTTTACTCTGCTGACACAAGAATCTTTACTTGATGTAAACTGGTTGGTGAATACAAAAGTCTGTAAGATCAAAAAGGGGAAAAAACTGAAAAAATGTAATATCAGTAGAAGCAGAGGAAAAGCAAAAGTATTAACATCTTCAAAATAGTTAGGTCTGCTTTAATAGACAAATCAAATATAACACTTTCATCATCATCATTACTGCACTTTCTGCTCCTTATGGAGCATAGAGCGACCCCTGCAGCTGGTCCCTCTGCAGGAAGTCTGTGCCAAGCAGACATGCTACTAAAGTGGCAGTTTCTGTAGCTATTTGTTTTACATGATGCACATGCACAATTTCATATTGGTCGCCTTGTATGACATGCCAGAGGGAGCAGTAGTTCCATTCTTTCTGTCCCACCCCAGACCCCCCCCCCCCCCCCCTTCCCCGCTCAAGATGGGAAAATTTAAGAATATTACCCTTAAATTAAATCAAAATGCTGGAGATAATACATAAGACCACAAAAACTTCAACAAACACACTGACAGGTAAACTAAAGAAAAAACTCAGCCATCCAAGACAGGTGAAGGTCCTCTGGTAGGGAGGCGTGAAGCAACACAGAGAAAGCCAAAAGGAGTATGTGTAGCTGACTAACCTTTTTTCCTTTAGTAAATAATAATAATAAATTCTTTAAGCACCAAACACGGCGCATAGGGCAGAAACCAGTGCTCTCCAGGTTGTACGTTGTGACGCCACTCCTCTTAGCTCTTGCACATTGTTTAATCCCAATGTTCTTCCTTCTCTTATTATTGTTCTTCTGAGTGTTTCTTTTGGTCTTCCTTTTTTCCTCTTACCCTCAGGAACCCAAGTGAGTGCCTGCAATGGTATTCTGTTGTTTTGCATTCGTAGGACATGACCGATATATGACCATCGTCTTTTCCTTATATAGTTGGAGACATATTTCTGCCTAGAGTCTTCTCTTATTTGTCGATTAGTCTTGAATTCTTTCCAACTGATGTTCATGAGTTTTCTAAGACATTTGTTCTCGAATGTATTCAGCTTGTTCTCCAATGATTTTGTTATTTTCCAACTCTCACAGCCGTATGTTAACACTGAGATAACATTTGAATTAAACAGACGAAGCTTGGTATGTATATTCAATGATCGTAATTTCCAAATGTTAGATAATCTATTGAAGTTTCCTCTAGTAGAACCTCCAGATTTGGCACCTGAAATGTTCGTATCTAAAGCGAACATGGGAAAGCAGTACAGGTAGCTGCAGAAATGAGGAACTGTGCAAAACAAGGTGGAAGGAGGTAGACAGAAGGAAACTCTGCAAAGGAGAAATGGTGCTGTCTTCACAACTTGAAGACGAAAGCTCACACCATAGTGAAGAGATAGTTCAAATGTTATCTAAAGAAGTACAGAAAGCGCTCACAGAATGAGAAACAGTGAGACCCAGAATCAAAGCAGCAAAAAAGAAAATAAAGGTAAACATCATTCAATGTTACGCACCAACCAATGACAAAGAAGAATATGTGAAAAAAGCATATTACACCAGACTATAAAATATTATGGATAAAATAAGAAGAGAAGACATCACAATTTTGATGGGTGACCTAAATGCTAAGATATGTACAGCCAACACCATCTTTGAAGAAATCATGGGAAAACATGGGCTTTGGTTTGATTTTAAGGACTATTTCACTGCACACAGACAACTCCATCAGTGCTCCGATCTCCTCCCTTAGATCACACAAGGATGATCTCAACATAGTGCACAAACTGTAGCTTTGGCTAGGAACAATGGGGAACTATTCACAAAATTATGTGCTTCAATCAAATGGCTACAGGAGGAAGCATGTTTCGACATAAAAGAATACACAAAGCAACATGGATACCACCAGACCATAGAACAGAAAATCACTGATCATGTATGCATAAACAAGATGTTTAGATCATCACTGCATGATGTAAAGGTATGTAGAGGAGCAGATGTGGCATCAGATCATCATCTTCTGTTATCCAGTATAAAGGTGAAACACACAAGTTATGCAATAATACATAGCTACAGGCAACAGTTTAATGTGGGATGTCTCAGAAATGAACAATTCAATCAATACCCTTTAGCTCCCCAAGGAGCATAGGCCTTCAACAAACACATGCCAAGTCTTCCTGTCCTGTGCCATCTGCTTAAGTTCTTTCCATGTTTTCCTCATCATTTTCACCTCAGTTTCCAGTTCTCTTCTCCATGTGTTTTTTGGTCTACCTCTGCCTCTCTTTCCCTGTGGATTCCAGAACAAGGACTGTCTTGTAATGCTATCAACAGGTTTCCTTGATGTGTGTCCTATCCATCGCCAGCATCTTCTTCTCAACTCTTGTTCCACTGGCACTTGTCTGGTTCTTGTCATCAATTCCACATTTGTGACTTTGTCATACCATTTCAGTCCTTCTATTTTATGCAAGCACCCGTTTATAAAAGTCTGTAGCTTTTTGGTTGTTGTTTTTGTTGTTCTCCATGTCTGAGAGCCATACAATAGGACTGACTTGACATTTGAGTGAAGATTCTTATTTTCGTGTTGGACTTGATTTCTCTTGTTCTCCATATGTTTCCCAATGCAATGAAAGCTCCTCTTGCTTTTTGTATTCTTATTTTGATATCACTGTCTGTCCCTCCAACTTTGTCTATATTACTTCCAAGATATGTGTACGATTCTACATCTTTTGGTGTTTCTTCAAGTTCAACCTTGTTATCATTTCTTTCATTTATTCTCATAATCTTTGTCTTTTCCCTGTGTATTTTCAGGCCCACTTGTTGTGACCTCTCATCGAGAATTTTCATTTCCTCTTGCGTCTGATTATGGTTATGGGACAGAAGAGCCAAGTCATCTGCAAAATCCAGATCATCAAGCTGTTTAGTCAGATTCCACTGGATTCCATTTCTGTTGTGTGATGTCGATGTTTTCATAACCCATTGCTTCCCATTCTATAAGTGCTTTCTGTGCTTCCTTGGACAGCATTAGAGCCACCCCTTCACTGTGGTGGGCTCTTTTGTAGTAAGAAAAGAAATGGTGACAAGAGGCATCCCTGTCTCACTCCCGTTCTAATCCTAAACAGTTCTGTAAGTTGTCCTTCATGAAGAACTCAGCATGTCATGTCTTCATAGGTCTTCTTTATTAAGTTAATGATCTTCATGGGAACTCCATAATGCCTCATCAATTTCCAAAGTGATTCTCTGTCTACACTGTCAAATGCCTTTTCATATTCCACGAATCCGATGTATAGCGGTGAATTCCATTCCAGACTTTGTTCAACTATTATTCTCAATGTGGCTATCTGGTCTGTACAGGATCTATTTTGTCGAAAACCTGCTTGTTCATCTCTCAGTTGCTTGTCTATGGACTCTTTTAATCTCTCCAGGATGATTCTGTTTAATACTTTTGCTGGCACTGATAGTAACTTTATTCCTCTATAATTTGTGCACTCTTGTAAATTTCCCTTCTTAGGCAACTTGACCAGATAACCTTCCTTCCATTCTGCTGGTATTTCCTCTCTCTCCCAGACTTTGCCAAGTAGTTTGTATAATATCTCTGTAGACGTATCAATATCTGTTTTGATGGCCTCTGCTGGAATGCAATCTGGACCAGCTGCTTTTCCATCTTTCAGAAGCTTTATGGCTTTCTTTATTTCTTCTCTACTTGGTCGTTCACAGCTGATTTGTAGCTCCTCTTCTGCTGGCTGGATGTCTGGGGGGATTAGTTGGAGATGGTCTATTGAGAAGTTCCTCAAAATGTTCTGTCCATCTCTTCATTTGTTCTTGTATATTACT
This sequence comes from Oreohelix idahoensis, assembly GCA_024509875.1. Lineage (NCBI taxonomy): Eukaryota > Metazoa > Mollusca > Gastropoda > Stylommatophora > Oreohelicidae > Oreohelix > Oreohelix idahoensis. Next base: position 1,446,328 of record JAMPIV010001648.1, on the reverse strand, counting down.
AAGCAATTTTCCATTCTTATCTTTTATGAGGCCATTTGCTTGCTTATATTTCCCCGTTAGCTTCTTTGTGTTGTTGTACAGGTCCCTCATATTTCCTTTGGCTGCAGCTTCCTCTGCTTCCCTTGCCAAATCATCAATATATTTCATCTTGTCTCTTTTGTTGTTTCTTCTTACTTCTTTGTTTGCTTCTATGTACACTTCATGAGCCTTGGCTTTGGAGCTTCTGGTTTTGCTTCTGTTTAAATCTGTGTTCTTGTTTTTCCTGTCTTCTATCTTGCTAATGGTTTCTGTTGTCATCATTGCTTTGTGCTGATGTTCTCTTTTTCTCAGTACTTCTTCACATCTTGTTCCATATATTTTTTACTTGTTGCCAGTGGTCTTCCGTATCTGTTTCATCTTCCAGCTGTTGGAGTACTTGGTATTTGTTGGATACTGTGATTGAAAATTTTTCTCTTATTTCATGATTTCTTAGATATCCCACATTATACTGTTGTCTATAGCTATATGCTGTTGTAAATTTCTTGAGTTTTAATTTTGTTTTAGCCAACAGAAGATGGTGGTCTGAAACAACATCTGCTCCTCTACATACTTTCACATCATGCAATGATGATCTAAACTTCTTGCTTACGCATATGTGATCAATCTGATTCTCAGTTCTGTGGTCTGGTGATATCCATGTTGCCTTGTGTATTCTCTTATGTGGAAATATGCTTCCTCCTATAGCTAGTTGATTTGAAGCACAGAAGTTTGCTAATAGTTCCCCATTCTCGTTCATCGTACCTAATCCATGCTTTCCCATGATTTCTTCAAAGCCAGTGTTGTCTGTTCCTATTTTTGCATTTAGATCCCCCATCAAAATTGTGATGTCCTTTCTTTTCTTATTGTCCAAGACACTTTGTAGTCTGGTGTAAATGTCTTCTTTCACAGATTCTTCTTTATCGTTTGTTGGTGCATAACACTGAATGATGTTTATATTTACTTTCTTTTTGGCTGATTTTAAACCTTGCTGTTATAATTCGGGAGCCCATTGCTTCCCATTCTATAAGTGCCTTCTGTGCTTCCTTGGACAGCATTAAAGCCACCCCTTCACTGTGGTGGGCTCTTTCCTCCTCATGTCCTGAGGACAACACCATTTCTCCTGTGATCAATCTCCTCTTCTCTATGCCTTTCCACCGAGTCTCGCAGAGACCCAGGAAATCAATCTTGTAATTTGTCATTTCTGCTGCTACCTGTGCAGTTTTCCCTTGTTCACACAGAGTGTGAACATTCCAGGTGCCAATTCTGGAGATTTTCAGAGACGAAAAAAGGTTAGTCGGCAACCCAGCCTCCTTTCGACTTTCTCTAGGGTGCTTCATGCGCCTCCTTTCCAGAGGACCTTCTTCTGTCTTGGGCGGCTGAGTTGATTTATATTCTTTATTTGACTTGTCCATGTTTGTTGAAGTTTTTGTGGTAAAAAGTTTTTTAAGGGATGGATAACCAGCCCCATGTCCAACCCTCCTTAGTCACTTTTTACGGCATGCCTGGTAGGGTACAGTGTTACTATTCTTTGCTCCCCTTTCGGGCCCCGGTAACACATGGGTGAAATGAACAATTAGAGAGACATATTTACGGTTACATAACCAAAAAGCAACAAGTGCTGCAGCAACTAGAAGATGTAGCAGATACAGAAGGCCACTGGCAACAGATTAAAAATATATGGAATGAGACGTGGAGAATTACTATGAAAAAGAGAAAACCAGCAGAAGGCATGGATAACAATAAAAACTATCAGTAAGATAAAAGACAGAAAAAAAAAAATAAAAACAAGACAGATTTAAGCAGAAGCAAAACCAGAAGTTCTAAAGCCAAGGCTCGAAAAGTGCACATTGAAGTGAACAAAGTGATCAGAAGAAACATCGAAAGAGACAAGAGGAAATATATTGCGGAGTTGGTAAGAGGGGCAGAGGAAGCTGCAGCCAAAGAAAATCAAGGGCAAAAATGAAATAATGCTTCGCAATATAAAAAAGCAAATGAAGAGATGGACAGACTACTTTGAGGAACTTCTAAATAGACTAGCTCCAAAAAATTACCTAGACATTCTGCCAGCAGAAATAGATTTATAGTTAACTGTGAAAACCCAAATAATAAAGAAAGCTAAAAAGCTTCTAAGAGATGCAACAGCGGCTGATTATGATGGCATTCCAGCAGAGGTCATCAAAGCAGATATTGAGACCGCAACACATATATTATACAAATTACTTGGTAAAGTCTGGAAGAAATACCAGCAGAATGGAAGGAAGGATATCTGGTTATGTTGCCTAAGAAGGGAGATTTACAAGAGCGCACAAATTACAGAGGAATAATGTTAAACAGGATCATCCTTGAGAGATTAAAAGAGTCCAGAAACAGACAATCAGAGATGAACAAGCAGGCTTTAGGCAAAACAGATCCTGTACAGATCAGATAGCCACACAGAATAATAATGGAACAAAGTCTAGAATAGAGCTCACCTCTCTACATTGGATTTGTGGACTATGAAAAGGCATTTGACAGTGTAGGCAAAGAATCACTAAGGAAATTGATGAGGTGTTACTGAATCCCATGAAGATCATTAACTTAATAAAGAAAACTTATGAAGACACAACATGCAGAGTTCTTCATGAAGAACAACTTACATAACCGTTTGGAATAAAAACTAAGAGTTATAGGGGTACCTCTTGTCACCAGTTCTCTTCCTACTGGCTATAGATTGGGTTATGAAAACACTGACAGCAGAAATGATATCCAGTGCACTTAACAGTTTGACGAACTAAATTTTGCTGATGACCTGGCACTTCTGTCCCATATTGAAAATCACCTGAAAGAACTGCAGAACAAAACTGAACAGTATTTCCCGTCCCTTTCAACACAAGCGTATGACTGGGTGAAGGACCCTTTCTCTGAATCTTCTGCTCAGCCTGGGAACTTGACTTTGAGAAGAGGAAGAACTTTGTGAGCTGCAGTTTGATTGTACACTTAAGATGAGATGTACTGACTGGTCCTTGGACAAGTTCTGGATTTCTGTGAAAGAAGAGTATCCTGCCACTCATGGGAAAGCAATGAACATTTTGCTGCATTTTTCAACTTTTACATGTCTCCTTCTTCTTTGATCCTTAGCTGCTGACTGTCAAAGCAGTAAGTGGCCATCACAGCCTGGTGGTGTCTTGTATGGCAGGAACAAACTGCTTCCACTTTGCTTGGTCTGCGCTGATCCTTCATGCAGTGCCCCAGCTCTGGTTCATTCTTTGCATCTCGGCCTCCGCAGTTCTCCGCCAAGTTGTTTTTGGTCGACCTCTCTTTTGCTTTCCTTCAAGGGTCCATAGCATAGCTTGTTCTTGTGATAGCATCGGGGTCTCTTCTGAGGACGTGACCAACCCTGTTCGCAGTTCCATGAGTACTCCAATGTAGCACACAGACAAGAACAGCACTTGTTAGTTAGCAGTATTAAGCACGAGTATTATGACACTGTCTTTGAATTATTTAATTGTGTGTATTATAATTTGCAATAATACCAATTTTTTCTTTCCAGGTGATCAAGGGAAATAATCAAACAATCTTTTGTTACAGATACCCAAGCTTGTTTCAGATCAACAATGGAGCAAGAGGTAGCGATGCAACATATATGTCCAACGTTATCAATCATTAAATCGATAACCGATACGCTGGAAAAGGTCAACAACAACACTAAGCATAGTATAATATTGTAAAAGGTAACACTGAACCATTTACATGTGATGCACAAATGCTATGCAATATCGATGGATGCGACAGAACTTGCCAAGCTCAAACTTGCGTACCTTTCCTCTGCAGGTCTAGTCACGGAGTTTATCAGAAGGAGAAATGACATACTCCCGAATGAGCCATCAAAAGATCTAAAAGTTGAGATAATCAGATGGTATTGAATAGTGACAGTCAAATTGCATGAGCTCTGCTAAGGAAAATCAAGCAACATTCTGACGAATCAACACAAATGTTCAGCGATCGCCCGCCGAATCCAGCAGAAGAGACTTTTATGGGTCAAGATGTCAACACCAAGAAGACAGAAGGTCAGTTGATCGAAATATTCATTGACGGAAAATCTCCATAGAAGCCTTGCATCTTCAGGAACTGGTGTGGATCTACTGTCCTGGTCAAGCTAGATATATACAGCATATGGTGGACATGTTATCTAACTTGCCTGAATGCTATGACATGGATGTCCTTCAGTTTTACTGACAGATAATGGAAAAGCTTTCACGGGGACGGAATTTTGCAAGTTTGTAGATGACATGAACATAATACATTTCAAAACCTCAATTTGCCACCTTCAGAGTAATGGGAAGAATGAGCACGTCGTACACCCTAAATTACAAAACATCATGGCAAAAGAAGAGGAAGAAAAACCAGTTTTGGGACACGAACTTACCACATGCATTAGAAGTAAGCCGAATGAACTCAAATGAGACCACCGAATTATCATCATTCTATATTTTATATGGGAAAGAACAGGTCATGCCAATGAACAACTTACTTAGACCAAGAAGAAAGTATATGGGAGAAGATCCACTGGAAACGCTCATACAACAAAAGCGCAGGGCACATACTATGGTGCAACAAACTATCAAAAAAGCATTGAAGAGAAGACAACAGTATTCAAACAAAAATGCAGCATTTTAAGAGTTTGAACCAGGGGATGTGATTTTTACAAGAAACGGGTGAGAAACTCAAAATTCGATGAAAAATGGATCCCAGGTTTCCAGCTTCTTCAACAATTATCAGAAACCATATATATAATTTGGAAACAAGACCAAAATAAAACCATCAAAGCCCATGTACAACATTTACGATTACAAAAGGAAAATCCAATAGACATCTCACCTAGAGGCAACACTAAGAGAAGTACACATTATGTGGTAGTTCTGGAAAACGCAAACGAAAGTGAAACAGAAGAAAGCACTCTGGAAGAAATATACAAACTCGGAGCAGGGGGAACTTGCATAATAACCAGAGCGGAGATACACCACGATTCCAAAACAACGACACACCAGCGACCCGCAGTTGCAGAGAGTTTTTATTTACCATCAGGAGGAGCGTGTGGGATGCAACAAAATCAAGGAGAAGAGGAAATAGAGAAATTAGATGCACCCTCTAAGCATACAAGAGTGGCGGAGAAAACGAGAAAGGATAAAGCAATCACGGAGGAGGTGAAACGGTTAAGAAACCAGAGAGAAAACTCTGAAAGTGAAAGTGATATTCCACTCACGGAGTATGTGCAGAGATTGCAGGTTAGAGAAAACAGGGACAGACATCAAGAGCATAAAATAAGGAGGAGACAAATACATACACAGGAGAATCCACAGGTGCAGGAGGAGACAGACGAACATGTACATACGGAGATACACCACAATAGGACATGGAACAGGAGGTGTGTAGAGCATGAAAGAGAATTAGGACCGGCTGATGACGATGTGCCGTTAGCGAAGTTAAGGAATACAGCAGTCAGAGGTGCATCCAAAGTGGAAGGGCAGACAAAAAGAGGCAGAAGGAGAGGATAGACCGACAAAGAGGAAGAGTCGGCACAGGGTTAATGATGATGATAGGAAACTCTTTACAGAGCGATACAACAGGAAGCAATCTGATCATCAGAAGAAGTCCCCCATCCGACAAGTGTTTCGGCCCGATTACTCCTTTACACTCTAAGGGGGGCGGGCCCACTTGGGTCATGACTCCCAAGTGTCTCAGCTTCCAGTTGTCTTGTATCGAAAATGAACCCATTTCACTTACGGTAGCAACTTTTAATCCACAACGCCAGCCGTGGGGGCAATTGTGAAAGTAACAAAGAGAAGACAAATTATTCCGTTCGTTCCATCGCCCTTCACAACTAAGGACACACACTGAGACACGAGCACGCAGCCGACGAGCCTTAGCCACTGCGCGCCGCAAGCCACTGAAATTCTGTACCTGACACACTCCCTATAGTATACATCGCCTGTTGCCCCAGAGTCGCAGCCCTTTTACTAGTACACCAGAAAAACTCAGCGCTGTGGACTTAGAAAAATTTTGGTGTTTTGTACCGCAGCGTTTATTGTCACGATTTCCATTGCCCATTGCGGTTGTTCCACAGCCAGCCTGATGCCTTTTCGGCAGTTTCGCTAAGCCTCTTCAGTGCCCTTGTTCTAGACTGTCCCTTCAGCCCCAACAGTTTCAATAAATCATACACTGATGCAGCCACAAGCCCTCTTGCGCCCACTTCAACCGCCATGACCCTTGCACTGAATCCATCGTGTCTCAGATCCGCGGCCAGATCGCTATACTTGGCCGCTTTGAATGAATGTTGCTCGTCTAATCTGGATTCAAATGGCACGGTCAGTTCAATCAGTATGACCTGAAGGGTTGCTGAAGAATGAAGCACTATATCCGGCCGTCTCCGCGATTTTCTGATACTCTCTGGATATGCCCCCCGTCCAGGTAGGTCTACCGCCATCTCCCAGTCGTTTGCACAGTCAAGAAGAGATGGTAAACTGCTGCCAGGTTTACTCGGTTTGGGGTGTGCTGACTTTCCTGCCCTCAGAAAGTATGTATTTGTGGTGTCTGGCCGGACTTTGCTATTCGCTTTCATTCTTGCCTGATCTATTGTCGCAGCAAGCTCATTTAGCACTTTGTTATGGCGCCAAATGTATCGTCCTTGCCCTAATGCCACCTTACATGCTGAGAGCACATGTTCAAGTGTCTGCCTCCCCTGGCACAGGGGGCACTGCTCATCATCTGACTTTCCCCATTTCACAAGGTTGGTGGCCGACGGCAGCAGGTCATACATTGATCTAACCACGAAGCTGAGCCTAAGAGGTGCCATATGCCATATATCATTCCATGTCAAGGATCTCTGCAGGGCTCCTTCCCATGTAGTCCATTGGCCTTGTTGGACCTGCTGCACTGCTTTTAGCAACCTCTTATCATTCTCAGCTCCTCGTATCTCCTGAACTACCATGTCTCTGCGTTCCCTGCTTGATGCCTTGGACCACCAGTGGATGTCACCATGCCCAAATCCCCGTCTATTCGTTTGTGTGTATCCGATTACCTCTCTCAGTTTGAGTGACTCTTCAGCAGCATCAACAGCTTCTTCCACTCTCCACTTCCTTCCCGTTTTCAGTGTGGGCTGAATGGACTTAACCACGTCATCAGCTGACTCGCGTAGCATCATTGCAAGCCTTGCTTTTCCAACTTTGTACTCTTCAACAACTGACTTGAAGGGAAGCAGAAGTTTTGACTTTTTGCAGTACAGTGCTACATCTGACAGACCTGGTGGTACCCCTAGCCATTTTCTCATGAACTTGTTGACCTTCTGCTCTATAGCTTCCACCTAAGGAATAGTTGGAAATGGACTCGAGAAGAGGCATCGATGTCAAGTGACTCGGACAGTGTGTCGTCTGAGGAGGAAAGTGATGATGGTCACAGACACAGGAGAGTCAAGGAGCAAGGGAAATATAGTAGTCTAAAGAGTAGGGATCAAGGGAGAAAAAATTCGCACTAGAGACGAACGAGGGAGGTGGGAGATATGAGAAGTGAGGAAAGAGAGAAAGAAAAGACAAAGCAGATGGTTGAGGAAGAGATTCCAGTACGTCAAATGACGGAGAATTCACTGAATATAAAGAGATATTACAAGGAGGAAGACTGAGGTCTAAGGTTGAGACGAAAAGGAGAAACAGTACGAAGGAGGCCAAGGAAGAGCTAAAGAAGGTAGCTCAAAAGAGGAGAAATTTGAAAACAGGTACACAAAGACTATGAGGTCAAGTAGTAAAAGAGAGAAAAGTAGACAAGAGAGGCACAGACGTAATGGGTTACAATAAGAAAAGACATAGGGACTATTAGGGAATCCAGTTAGGAGTCACAAGACAGACCAACACGGAAAGGAATGCAAGCTGAAGATAGGAGAAATGTGTTCGGAATAGGTAGTTATAGAAAATTACAAGTATTTCTTAACAGGAAACAGAGAAGCAAGGTTTAAAGTTAGAAGGATTAGTCGGGAGGACAGCACCATAGTGATGCCATGATGGTTGAATGGCTCATGATACCAGGTATAGTGTAAATAAAAAGACATGACAAGTAGTTATGTCTGGAACATTAGGTAGAAAAAGAGTACACGAGAAGAGTAAGTAAGAAAGGGTAATGAAGATGGCTCACAAGAAGTGGTGAGAACTCAACGAGTTGTTTTGAGTACAAGTAATTGAGAGAAAGGATAATGGAGATGACTCACAGGAGGTTGTGAGATAAAACAGTACTAAGTAGTCATAAGAGAAGCTGAATGAGTGACATGACATTTTCACATATCCTATGGATGTGAATAACTGGACGACTGAAAGAATTTATAAAATGTGTGTGTTTTGAGAGCAAGATGGAAGTCACACAGTTGGTGTGACAATATTAGACACAGATGTTGAATATTGTGATGATCCACTAGTACTCTGGAAATATGGGTTAAATATAATGATAATCCACTGGTAGTGTGGAAATACTGTTGAAATATGGTAGTGAGATGGGGATAAGACTAGTTAGTATACAAGTAATAGAAGGTGAAGGGAAAAGGTTATATTTCCCATAAATATTTGTAGAGTAATCACAGTGTCTTTTGGTTGAAAATAATTGGATATTTTGGTAAGTTAAGGAATATTGTATTGTGAGAGCAAAATTTGTAATGGTCATGGAAGAACAGAAGTACTTAATTTTTTTCCAAGGAGAATAGGAAATGGGAGAAAAAACATTTCTCCCCAGGATAAATGTTTTTTTTTGGAGGTAGGGAGAATAATGTGCTAGTTTATGAGTGAAGAGATAGTTTATAAACAAAGAGGTGGTTCATGATCAAAGAGAGGTAACCAGGTTAGTAATAAGTGAACTGTCACACATAAAAAAAATCAAAGAGTACTTGAATAATTAAGAGAGGCACCATTGGTGGTCACATGGTACAGGCACTAGAGGGTTCCAGGAGCCTGTCTATATATAGGGGTAAACACACGCCTTTCTCTCTCATGCATCTTGTAATTCAGTGAGACAACAGCACAGAAGTGCTTGGGAAACTTTCTTGACTTTGTTATAGTTGGTGGTCTGCAGTTAGCAAGACATGCAAGTCACTGAGTGAAACAGAAGATACTTAATGAAATGGGTATCAATGTGTTATCAGCATTCAAGACAGGAATTTGGTACGTAGAGTGTAGTAGCAAAATGTGTAACAATGCAGAGAAGTGTAACTTAAATCGTGGATAGATAAGGCCATGTGCTGTGGGCCAGTGACATTCGATAACGAGACATTTTCTAAGTATCGATAGAGAGACAGAGTATTTAGGTCAAATTAACGCAAGCTGGAGGTTTTCAGTAAGGTAAAGGTAAAGGATCCCATTACACGCCCATTGAGAATATGGTGTTACGCAAATATTTTCTTAACCATCGGCACACTAAGGTGATGTGTCAGCATCACGCCGGCCGCCTTAACCTTCCCAGAGTTGCTCTGGTACCCAATTCATGAGGCTGGGTCAACCCTGGTGCCGTTTGCAATCTAAAAAAAATCCCACCTCAACTGGGAATTGAACCATGGACCATCGAGCAAGGAAGCCAGTGGACTAACCACCGCGCTACCGCAGCTCCAGAGGTGTTCAGTAGTAATGACTATAACATGAGATAGCTGGGTATATCAAGAGTAGTCTAGAAAAGGTTAATACACTGAAGAGCTAGCAGAGACAAGAGAGATGAAAAGATTTGAAGAAGCTTCCATGACTAACATAGAATCATTATGTTATACGAGAAATATGTTTTTTTGGCAGGATGAGCTATGCTCTGCAGAAGTGTATGCTGTTACTTCTTCATTCAGCCCCTTGTACATAGTGTAATTAAAGTTGAGTACCAATGCACACTTTGGTGTCAGTTGTCAAGCTATAGCTAGCTCATTAGTGAATGTGTTCATGTACATCTATCATATTGGACAAAAATCTGTACATTATTAATCACGTAAGCAAGTATGCTTAGCTCTGTCCAACCTGCCACAGAGTGGTGAGCTGCAGATATAAAAATTTTTATGCAAGGGTTCCCTGAGGCCTAAAAATTACTTCAAGGGTTTCTCCAGGATAAAAAGGCTGAGAAAGGCTGCAATAAGCAATCCTGACTGGTAACATTAATCTTACCTCACAGCGTACACAAGACAAAAAGTGAAGATGTTGCTACTGCCCACTGCTTTCACTGGTGTTCCGACTGCGACTTTTGGGCAGTACAATTTCCTCGTCTGGTCGAGACTCACGTGGACGGCCTTTCCCAAATATGCTCTCATTACGAGCAGTGTCTGCAGGCAGATTGGGTGAATCTCTGACTGTGCGTGGTTTTAAGTTAAGCTTTGGTCGCTGAGCTAAAGATTCTGCAGTTCAGAGAAAATATATAAGCAGTAATAGCTTGATGGAAAAGTAAACCAATAAATCTCAATTATGCCAAATGTTAACTTCACATAAAGTAAATTTTAATGTCAAGTATGGCTCTAAAACATGGAGAATAACAAAAAAAACAACAACTTAAAAGCTCCTGACTTTCATAAATGGTGCTTGTGTAGAACAGAAGAACTGAAGTGGTATGACAGGATCACTAATGAGAAACTGATGACTGTGACAATTAATTAGGTGTAAGAAATTGGGATACGATTGGGAAATCTGATACGATTTGTCACACAAAAATGCATCAGAAGTGAAAGTTATGCGTTGGGGTGTGGTGACATGTTTTTTGTTGAGATAGTGATGTGCAGTTTGATGGATCCTTAACTACCAGTATGGAAAATATATTCATATAAAGCCACAAACTGTTCTATCAGTCGGTTTGAGACTGTGTTTGAATAATTATTGGACACTTTCAGACAGTCTACAGGTATAATTGATGGATAACATATTTGAAACTATATATGCATCAAGTATTGAATATATGCGAAGCAATTTGTCACATCAGATTTTGATCTGCACTACAGGTGTTTAGAAATTAATGATCTGATGTTGACTAAAGTTATGATACCCTTTGAACTGCTGAAGTTAAAAGTGTTTTGTCAAAACCCTAGATAGAAGCCACCAAGCATCACAGTTATTTACCACATGCTATTTACTGGCCTATCCACATACATATAAGGGCTATTCCAAAATCAACTTCCGATTGGCTGGTAAAAATAATCAAAATTAGAGAAAAAAATCTTATTACATACAAAACTTACATACATAACTGCATTACTTTTCCACATAGTCACCACCCAAATTCAGGCACTTGTCGTACCTTGGCACCAGCTTTTGAAATCCCTCGTCAAGGAATGGCGCCGCCAGGGTACCCAGCCAGTTTTTTACTCCATCCATGAGCTCCTCGTTGGTTTCAAAGCACTGGGTAGCCAGCTAGACCTTCATCTTGCCGAAGAGATGGTAATCGCTTGGCGCTAAGTCCGGGCTGTAAGGGGGGTGGTTGAAAATCTCCCAGTTGAACTGCTCGAGTAAAGCCTTTGTGCAAGCCGCAGTGTGGGGCTGCGCGTTATCGTGCAGGAGAACGACGCCCTTGGTGAGCATTCCGCGCTTTTTGTTTTGGATCAACCTCCGAAGTTTCCTCAACGTTTCACAATAAACTTCTGATGTTATTGTGGTCCCTGGTGCCATGAATTCCGTCAACAAAATTCGCTTGCGGACCAAGAACACTGTAGCCATCATTTTTCGGTGTGCAAAAATATTTATTTGAATTTCTTGGGCTTGTTTGGAGAATGAGTGTGCATCCACTGTTTGGACTGTTTCTTCGTCTGTGCATTCACGAATTGAACCCATGTCTCGTCCCCAGTCATGATTCTGTCGAGAAATTTGTTCCCCTCTTCCTGGTAGTGCAGAAGGAACGTCAAAGCTGAGCCCATTCTTTAAGCTTTGTGAACGTAAGTGAGTTGTTTTGGTCTCCACCGCGCACAAAACTTGTGGTAACCCAATCTCTCTGTGACAATTCGAAACAGACTAGTCCTCTAAATTTGAGGAAATTCAGCAGAAAGATCTGAAATAGTGAAACAACGCTTTTCACCCACGACTTGGTCAACTTTTTGAACGAGTTCATCAGTCACAATTGAGTGTCATCCTTATCCCCCCTCGTCATGCACATCTGTGCGCCCATCCCTGAATTTCCTGCACCAAACCCTCACAGAACTGTCACTCATAACGTTATCACCGTACACACGACACAATCTTGGCGGCGCTGTGTCCTTCTGCTTGCAGAAAACGAATCACACCACGGACCTCACAGCTGGCGGGAGTGGCGATGACAGGGTCCATGTTTACTCGGTCGCTACACGTGAACAACTGAACAAATTGGGACTGTGGGTTTGCGTGTAGCGAGATAACACAATACTGATTGCTGCAGACAATGCGCCATGTCGCTATGGCAACCAGTTTATTTTTACCAGCCAATCGGAGGTTGATTTTGGAATAGCCCTCGTACACCCTGCTTCGCCACAGCACTATCACCTGCTACGCAACAATGACAAGAACCAAACAGGCGCCAGTGGAACAAGAGATGAGAAGAAGCAGGTGGAGATGAATAGGACACACACTGAGTACACCTGTTGATAGCATTACAAGGTAGTCCTAGTTCTGGAATCACCAGGGTAAGAGAGGTAGAGGGAGACCAAAGAACACATGGAGAAGAGAACTGGAGGCAGACATGAATGGGATGAGGAACACATAGAAAGATCTTAAGCTGATGGTACGGGATAGGAAGACTTGACATAAGTCTGTTGAAGGTATGTGCTCCATGGAGAGGTAAAGGGTGATGATGATGAAGTAAATTTTACACTATCAGATAACTATTTTTTTTAATGTGGTATATATTTTACCAGTGAAAACAATCCAATGCCATTGTTAAGATTGCATTTTGAAGTCCTAACTATTAAATCCTTCTGAAGCCCCAGCTAAAACATCATTTCAGAGTTCTCTCACCTGGGGATGCTTCTCTAAATTCAGCACTACTGCTGCCACTGTCTTGTTGTCTCCGACTACCACCTCCAAATTCTCTGTCACCTCTGCTTCCAAAGCCACGATCAGTACCACCACTACCTCTATCACTGAAGCCTCCAAAACCTCCACCACGATTGCCACGATATGCACCTCTGTCAGAACCTCTGGAACCGCCTCTCGCACCTCCATACCCTCTGGAATCTCCATCTCTTCCCTGCCAGCCACCACCCCCTCGTCCTCCACCACGACCTGAGATTAAGAATCCATAGTTATCAATATATCTTTAATTTTTAGCAAACAAGATAAAGAACAATGAACTAGGACTCTGATGAACATTAAACATAATTACTTGAGCGTCCGATAGACAGAGTGGTAACAGCACTCGTCTCTCACGGCAAAGGTGCCAGGTTCGATTCACAGTGTCGACAAACTTCAGTCTACCCAGCTGTAAAAAGGCACCTGACTTTGCTCTTGGGTAAGGGAAGGAAAAGGCAATGATGAAGTGAACTGGTCACCGCACCTCTCAATGCTGGACATAGCACAGTGAACACTTCACTCCCCTGTGGTAGTATCTGTTATGGGACTACCTTTACACGGCTGTTTGTGCCTTCTAAAAAGTCGCTACTTTAGTTTTGCGCCCTTTCTCCTGACCTGAAGGTAATAAATCTTGTTAACTGGCAAACACAGCATCATTTACTTTGGCGGGAAATATCAGCTGACTTTGGCTTGAAAAAGCGTGAAATTTAAACCAGTTTAAGCGCATTCCTGATAAGCACAGGACTAAAATAATTTGCTAGAAAATAACTTTGTGCAAAATACTATCTCTCTGTGTGGATTTTCATTGTTTTTTTTTATATTAGTTTGCTTTGTAACAGCCGTTACAAAACATCATCATCATTTGAGGACAATATTACCGAGGGTGACGCATTTACTAATTAAATATCTTAAAATCTATAGGACACAGATAGTTCTAAATTATAAAATAAAATGTTGAGAAATTTAAGATTTTCTCCACCTAAATTCATCTTAGCAGCGTGCCGTGTTAATGTAGGGTAGGCAGTTTCATAGACCAGAGATGACAAAAACAGCAGCATGAAGGGGCAAAAAGAAAATGGACAAGAGAGATTAGGCATAAATGGGTGCATATGGAAATGAAAAAGTTTGAGGGAGATGATGGACAAGGGCTAGAGACACCATTGGCAAGTTTTAACAATTTAGGTGGTTTTATTTGTGGGCTCCTCAGCGACTACAAGTGGGAGGGCTTATTAACATGGCATAATAATTGTGTACCAGAAGATGAAGTATGGCTTAAAATTGGGGTTGATCGTGGAAAAGGAAGTTTAAAAGTTACAATGCCGGAAGGGAATTAGGAGAAATCAAATTCTAAAACCAATACCATCCAATTAGCAATAGCTAGAGTCAGTCCCGCTATAAGTGGGAAGATAACATCAAGAGATGGACGGGAAAGAGTCTATCAGAGTGTACCACCAAGACAAGAGACAGAAGACGTTGGAGATCCATTACAGCCAACCTTCGTTGTGGAGATGGCAACTGATGATGATGATGAGAGTCAGACATACAATAATTTTAAAATATTTATGAATAGTATGAAAGCTCAGATAGAGTCAGTAAAAGATTTAGAGTGAGAAGGTAAACAAATGATTATATTTTTATTCTGGGATTATGACATTTTGATGAAAATTTACGATTTGTCTGGAGTTCACGGAACATACACATCTTTGGTGTCTTCAGCCAAATAAGATGATTAAGATATCAGTCCAACACAAAATTTTCAAACAAAGAAGTCTGGCCATGTTGACAAGAAATTACAAGAGATTTATGAAATTTAGAAAAGGAAATAAAAAACAAGTGGCACGTTACCCCAATTCTTTACATAAACCAATGTTAGATTTTGAAATTGAATATATGGTCCTCCTTACCTTCATATTTTACTACGCGTTGTTTTAAAACACCACAGACTTCTAGAACAGAAAGCCGATAAAACAGACGCTAAGATCTTTGAAAATTTGCAAGATATACACACAAACACTAGTTCTGTTAAAAAAATTTATAAATAAGTAAATAAAGGTTATGATCAGGTACTCGCTGGACATAAAAGATGACACTAGACAACAGAAAAGAAAATTTAAGTGATAAACTTACCGGGAATCAAACCTAGGACCAGCCAAACGGCGCCATCGCCTTGCTGTTGTAAGCCTATCACTTGTATTTTGTTTTCTATCGTCTGGTGTCATCCTTTATGTCAAACGAGTACCTGATTATAACCTTTATCTATTTATTTACTGTTCACAGGGCTCAGGTTTCCTCCATTACGTAAAAAATTTAAGAAATTTAGTAGGAACTGGAAAATGCATAAGAATTAGAAGCCAAAATTAAATTTTTCCAGACATGTACTGAACTTTGTGAAGATGAGGAGAAGAAAGTTAGGTTTGAAGTTAAACTTGCAAATGCGTAAGATAGAATGGTCCAACTTCAGTTTGCGAGTCAGTGTGCTAGGGCAGATATTAAAAAGTGTGTTTTCAGCTATGTCCATTTTCTATAACATGTCTATTTTATATTAATATATAAATTGAGTACAGTTTATCTATACTGTTTCTGTCATTGCAGAATGATGACATATTAAAACTTGCAAAAAATTACTTTTTCAGACTCTCATATCTTCTGTTGTAATTACAGTACAATGTTTGTTTTTAAACAGCAACTTGTAGTAACATACCAACTATGACTAAAAGCTACTTAAAAACTGGAGTTTCCAACAATAAATCTGCAGCGAAGGTTTAATTATCCCATATCGAATGTCTAGAGCACTGGGACTGGAATTCCCGAATGCAGGTAAGAATTTGACATTGTGACCCGAATGGTAGCTGGATTCAACGCGGGTAACTAAAAGCGCGTTGGCAAACTGCTGTGTTTACCTTTTTTCTACTAACACTAAAGACTGGCCAAGATGAATTCTTATCCGTGAAAAAAAGAACAGAAATAACCCACACTTTTTAAATTTAACTAAACATCCATTCGATCAGTGATCTTCAACCTGGGTGATATCGCCCTACTGAGCTATACAGCCAATTCCAATATTTGTCATACTGACTATAACATGATATGAAAGGTATATAATATTACGAAAAATGTGTAAATAAAGCCCAAATACAGAACGGCTCTCTGAGTCAATTTTTAATTGAACTAAGCGTAGTCCCTTAAACTTGAAATTATACAAATTCAAGCAGCTGCCAGAATAAATGCCGACTGTGGACGTAGCCTACCTTACTAGGCCGCGCAATGTTACACAGTTATTGTGTACAGCTTAAGTTCAAGGTTCATATTCCAGAAACCAGTCTGATGCCAAGCTCAGTCATTTCTTCAAATGCTTGTGCTTTGCAGTTATTAATTGATGTGACATTCAAAATTAATTGGTTAATATAACTGTATATTATGCATTTAATAATTCTCATGATTAAATTACATTTTTTTTTAATGTAGTAGAGTAACCCTCGATTTTGATCGAATTTCGGTTCTTGCCTTCAGGGAAGTACCCAGTTTTTATTTTATTTAGTTTTTATGTGTCTTATCTAGCCTTCACTTTCTTTCCTTTCCTGACGAAGGCCTTGTGGCCGTAACGTAGACTATTTTCTTTGTCTTTTGTCCTCGTAAGACGAATCACCTTTTTTCGATTTTTTTTCAAACCCATCCATTGTATTCCACGTCTTACCGCAGTTCCCCTCCACTTCCTCGACTTTCAAATGAAGCAATAAAACTATCTCAAAACACTCAGACAAAAATCAAATTGATCTGTTGCACGATGATGAATGTAAAGCAGATTTTAACCAGGTTGGATATTTACAACTCTAGCAAAACAAGATGTCCAGCCAAAGCTATGCAGGAGAATTTCATTAATACTCCTAGCTTTCCCAACTTCATACTTAGTTGAATCTGGTTTTGTAGACTTCTTACGAGAGACAAAAATTGTCTGGACATGGCAGAAACAGGGGAACTTCATCTAACCCTGTCAACTTCAAAGCTGGATATTAAGACTTGTTAAGGAGCACCAAGGACAAATGTGACATTAAAAAAGAGATATAAAAAATAGGAAGCCAATTATTTGAATATGATTTCACAGTTTTGTGAATAATTATAAACATTGAATTTGAAATTTGTTTTAGGTTTAGGAAACCTGAACTGATATTATTTTAAAAAAACTATAATTAATAATTAACAATTTATGTAGGTGGACGGTAGACATTTTGGACATGTAGAAATATTGAAAAAACTTGGCACCGGTTCTAAAAAAGGCCACTGCTTTACATCAAAGATACTGTTCACAACTATCTCAACACATCTGAAATAAAGAGGGGGTGGGGGGGTGTGAGGAGTTACTGTGATTTTATTTTCCACAGGCCCCATTCTTTCGTTCTCCCTATAATTATGTTCTGTAAGTATTTGAGTTTGTCTTCTTCTCTTGGTAATCTACTGAGTTTTAGGAGGGATTATGGTCGGTTTAATTTTTAAGAGTTTCACCAGTTTTCTTTTCTCTAAAATAATTTCGATCTCTTGGCAATATACGAGGGACGGTCAAAAAGTAATGCCTCGTAATTTTTAATTTCATTCAATAGGCAAGAAAACAGATAAAAATTCCCATTGAAATGTAGCCCCTAGTCTGAACTTCAAAAATTTATTTCTCAATGTAGTCTCCGTTATTTGTTACAGTTTTTGTCCATCTTCTCACAAGGGCATGTATCCCCGCACGGTAAAAATTTGTGTCCTTTTTCCTAAACCACTGGCGTACGGCGCGTTTAAGGGTCTCGGTGTCCTCAAAGTGATGTCCGCGAAGATCTTCTTTCAGTGGTCCAAACAGATGGAAGTCAGAAGGTGCAAGATTGAGACTGTAAGGGGGAATGTGGTAATAATGTCCAGCCAAATTCTGCAATCGCATCAATGGTGCGTTTAGCGGTGTGTGGCGTGGCATTATCGTGCAACAGTAGTGCAGTTCTCTGATCTTTTAATGGGTAAAGTCGCCGAAGATGACCTCTAAGCTTCTTCAAAGTTTCAATGAAACGGTCTGCATTCACCGTGTTTCCCTGTTCCAAGAAGTCAAGAAGAATCACACCCTTCTCATCCCAAAACACGGAGGCCATAACTTTCCCTACAGATGGTGAACATTTGAACTTCTTTCTTGTCGGCGATGTTGTGTCTGTCTGTCAACATTCTGGGTACCCACCGTGCACAAACTTTTGAATAACCCAGGTCTTTAATGATGTTCTGGACACTGCCTTTACTAATGGACAACATGGAAGAAAGTTCATCCAGTGTTACCCGACGGTCACCACGAATGATGCCATCAACTCGATAAATGTTGTGTGGAGTCACTGTGGTAGACGGACGGCCAGTCCACTTTGCGTCAGCCATTGAGGATTGACCTACTTCAGCTTCATCACAACGATGTACCCAACGTCGGACAGTGCTAACATCCACTGTTGAATCTCCATAAACATTCTTCAAACGTTCGTAGATGCGAATTGGGGTCTCGCCTTCAGCATTGAGGAATTCTATGACAACGTTGTTTTAACCGAACATCTTTGGCAGCCATTTTTAAACTGTTACAGTGGTGCCACCTGTTACTGAAACAGGTTGGTAATGCTATACAGTGCAGAAGAGTGTTTGAGGAATCCTGCTAAATTTACAAATTGCACACCGATGCAGTATTTACATACATAAAAAATAGGGGGCATTACTTTTTGACCTTCCCTCGTATATTCGCGTTCATTTTATTTAGTAAGCAGTGAGCGCGTAGTTATTAGAGGGCTGAGCATTATCTCCCGACGAGTAGGAGATAATTCCGTACTTCCGTACATTCTATGTTTAAACGGGGGATGGGGGTTAGTAAGCACTACCCAGTTACATCAACTTACGCTTAGAACGAATCCAAGTCGATTCTGCTCACGCGGGCGAGGTAACATGACGCAATTCGTTGTACGTGGCTTCCTTAACATAGGTCATCGGGTTACGCTACTTGCTAAAAATAGAGCATGAGCACGGGATATTTTTAGAAATTCCGGCATTTTTATTGGTTTCAGAGGGACGTTAAGCGAATGACGTAGCTGGGTTTTTTAAAAATATATACCAGAGTAAATCATTAACGGGCCTCTTTTGGTTTCCAGAATTTCAGCCGTGTAGCTGTCAGAGGCGATTGCTTCTAGTAAGATAATCGACAACTGGGTATGTTCATATTTTTATTTAGCGTAGTAATTATAGTTGTTTCTTTAATTGAATCTTAGCCCGATTAAGGAAAGTTTTCCTCGAGGGAATTAATCAAAGTTAATTTAGCATGTGGTGCCATCAATTACTATCTTAGCGAAAGTGTAAACATGTAAGAGGTGCATATAATATTTTTTCTATGATAAGCTAGTTATATCTTTGGTTGATGTGGCAGTTTGTGATATTATCTGTGTGAGTATAGCGTTAGACACGCGGACGCTCTGTCATAGATAATTGGTAGACTGTGAAAATCGCAATGCGATTATGTAAGAAGCAGAGTAGATACCCGGGCGTAATTGGGTATTTTTTTAAAATTGGGATTACTTCATTATGTAGTCAGAAGACAGGGGTGTAATTAATATTTTTTTATCTTTTGATTTATAATATTGGCAGCGTAAATACGCTTGCGAAATTAATTGTATACGGTTAAGTCCGTAGGCAATATCCTACTGTAATTGTGAGGTCCGATATAGGTAGCTTCGATTTGATTATAATAATTTCAGTTTAAATACGCTAGCATATTTTGTGTATGTTATTTTGTTGTGTACCCAACAGGGGAGTGAGGGGTATTCATTTTTGGAGATGGGATTTCCTTTTGCTCGAGATATATATATATATAATACTCTATATGAATAGTGGGGTAATTAAGTTTACTGAGTTGGTAGCAGATGGGGTGTATAATTTTGTAATTGATTGAATGGTCCTGAGACCGCCTGTACAATTAAGTAGGGCTTAGTATTTAGTACAGGAGTTTCCCTAGTGTATGTACTGTTGTGACGGCGGACAGGTCAGCCTGCACGTAAGAGATCTAGGTAATAGGTCACGTTGTATCGGGGGTTTGTTTACTTACCAGTCAGACATTTACATTGTAGCAGGGGAGATGGGAGGAGCAAGAAGTGTATGGTAGGCTGACCTTTGAGTGAAACAATTGTTAATCGCTGGTGCAACAATAGAGCAGGGGAGCTGAACTGATTTAAGGGATAGATGGGAGATGCATTTATGGGAGGTATGTGTTAGAGATATCTGGAAGTCCTCCCATTACAGCACAAGCACAAAATTAAGATTATATCAGAGCAGTGTGCTTTCTGTGCTTCTCTATGGTGCAGAATGCTGGAGAGTTACAGAGAAGGAAATGTCGAAATTGTCCTCTTTTCACACAACATGCCTAAGAAAAATTCACAGAATCTTTTGGCCGAATACCATCACTAACCAAGATCTGCTTACTCGTAGCAAGCAAGAGGACATGCACACCATCATAGCTGGCAGACGCTGGAGCTGGGTTGGTCATGTCCTCAGAAGAGACCCCGCTGCCATCACAAGAACAGCTATGCTTTGGACCCCTGAATGAAAACAAAAGAGAGGCCAACACAAAACAATCTGGCGGAGGGCTGTGGAGGCTGAGATGCAAAGAATGAACCAGAGTTGGGGCACTGTACGAAGGATGGCCACCGACCAAGCAAAGTGGAATCAATTTGTTGTTGCCCTACAAGACGCCACTAGGCGTGATGGCCACTGACTGCTTTGACGGTTGGCGGCTAAGGATCAAAGAAGAGGAAGAAGATGTGTTAGAGATGAGATTATTTTGAAGTGTTGTACATTAGTGCTATTTCTTTGTCCACAGCAGTTTCACAGCACAAAGGGGGGGTGTGAAACCGGTCCTTACAAGTTACCAACGGCAAATTTTTTCCATCTCAGGAGCCGAGTGCTCGAAATATCGCCAGTGGTGAAGGAACCGAGTCATTCCCTTTGCAGAGAAGAGACAAATTCTTCAGCGGGAACCGGTTCTAGAAATCAGGAGCTCTAAGCTCTCTAAAAGCACATCAGATAGGCGCGTCGCCTAGTGCTCATCAGAAAGGCCATAATAAAGCCTTGAATCTATTTAACGCCTTTGGCTATCACATATAGTGGTAATGAACCAGACCTGTTATCAGTACAACTGAAAAGAGATAGGGAAATCATACTTTTCCCAACCAGCCACTCATCAGATCCTCAGAAGCTGACAGCCAGGTCAGAGAGTCATTGAGTCTAAAGCCCAAGTCATCCACAGAGAAAATTAGAAGAAGGAGATAGGGTTACAATTCCTTCTGAATGCTTTAGAGTGGAGAGACAGTAGTGATAAAGAGTTATAAAATCAGAGCAGAGGACAGCTTCTGAGGTTTTATTGAAGAAGTAAGTTTGTGGATCGGTGTTCGTGATCTGCAGTGTAGGACTTTAGAAAATTCAAGCAGAGGTTGTGTAGACAGTAGTTAGGTCCACAGTGGGACAGAGGTGTTAGATTTTAAATAATTAAGAATAAGATAGTTAGGAGTGGTGGCTCTAAAAGTTAGAGACCCCACCTAGTAAAATCCTGTTGGTTAATCCTTAACTTTCTTCCCTGCAGGTTGAAATTGTGGGTTTATATATTGTATGCCATTTTTAATTGGTTTGGTTCTGTTCCAGGTTGGTGCGACCTCGCACGTTATTCATTTTATTATGTTACCTGAATTTTGCTGTGTAAATAAACCATAAACTGTAGTCTGGATCAGTCACTTTCTTTAACTATACTGTACGTCTATATATTTATCTGTATAGTGTGTCTGTGGTCGTTAATTAAACCTTATCTCCTTTAAGGGTAGTAAGAAGTGGTGAGTCTATAGCTATCAAAGACGTCAGGAGTGGCGAGGGAGAGTCAATCTAGGTTCTCACCCTCGAAGCCAATAGTCTCATCTGTCCACATTCACTGTCATTTTCATCAAAACCTATATTCTCAGTCTTTCTCCAAATAGGGTCTTGTCTACACACTCAGACAACACTCTATAATTAAATCCACTTCGTGACAGGGGGTGACCCCATAAATCAGTTTACATCGGTGTCAACCCTAAGTATGCCAGTTCAGCCCTGAACTGTGTTTACAGCTTCCTTACCTCCACGATCACCTCCATGTCCTCCTCTAAAACCCTGATTACGGTCCTTTTGCCTTCCTGCTGCTATATCAACTTTAATATTTTTGTCTTCAAGGAGCTGGTAAGAATAAAGAAAAACTTGGAGTGTATGTTACAAAATAAACACACAACAACAATATTTCAAACTGCACACATGCCACACCTCAGAGATGAAAAACCTGTACAAAGACCCACAAAACCTGTAGAAAGACCGAAAAAACATATCAAAAGAGTTAATTCGTGTAAAAATATTTTCATTTACAGTGGGCTGCATTATAACTGAGACATGTAGACTTTGCCTTTTAAAGTAGGTCTTCACTTATTTAAAAACCCAAACAATAAGGGTCCAAGTTTATTTTACACTGTACAAATGATGTGGTCGTGTCATTGTTTAGTCTATTTCTGCACTTAACTATGACCAACAAACTGGGAAATCCAGTGTTCGATAGGAACTTATAAAAGAATTCTGAGACAGAGTAATTAAGGGTATGGGTTAGTAATCCTAAACCTAACCCTGAACCCAAACCTTAATATTAACCCTAAAGACATTCACAACTTACAAGGATGACATCAAAGTAGACGTACTACTGTTCTCACAACTAATTTTACTACTTCATTATCATTATTATTGCAAAGAGAAAAATTGAATTATAATACATTACCCTGTTATATGATATGGAATGGGGAGGTTTTTAGGGCAGTTTTGAATTATTTCAATAAATATCTGATGTAATTTTAAAAATAATAAAATCAAGTGATCATATTAATTTCGTTAAAACTAAAAAGATCATAATTTGCAAAGAAAATATAAACTGGCGCTAGCGTAATTTATTCTCTATACAACTTCAAAAATAAAAATAGCTGTTTTAGCCTAATTGGCAGTTTTTTAAATAATTAAAACTTAGAAGATTAATAATTAGGCGAAAAACCTGTACAGAAATTATGAAGTACAAATATGAAAACGAGATTTTCTTGTACAGATTACGGGTAACCCGTAGTACTTGGCATTATGAAATTATATCTTTCAAATAAATTCAACGACATTCATAGCCCTTTGCCCTGATAGACAAAAAGGGTCATAACGATGTTAAATCTACGGATGTGATGGAGTGTGAATCCTAAATTTTCTGAATCCAAGCTTTACTAAATCTGAAGTCTGGCAGTTTTTTTTTCAAATTCCAAGAGATTTCTGAATCTCTTGCTGTCGCTTTATACAGCACATTCCTCCCCAGAGGACCAGTCATCCCTTACACAGCTGTTTGTATCTTTTTTTACCTTGATTTATTGCTGTTACAGTGTATGAATCTTTAAAAAAATAATTTTTTCCCTGGTATTAGCTTGTGACATGTAACAAGCGGAATTCAAAGCTGTAGTAACCTTTAAAACTTTTCTTTGACTTTTGTGCCATGTTATTCCATAGGTCCAAAAAAGTATGTATATGTGCTTCATTGACTATAAGAAGGCTTTTGACAGAGTCCATCATGAGAAAATAATTGAATGCCTCGAAGACATAGGTATTGATGGAAAAGATATAAGAATACTCAGTAACCTTTATTGGGAGCAAACTGCCACAGTAAGATCTGGAAGGAATTATTCACCATACATAGACATAAAAAGAGGTGTCAGACAAGGTTGTGTGCTGTCCCCCTGCCTATTTAATTTATACACCGAAAAAATTTTCAAACAGATACAGGAAATACCAGGACTGAACATCAGTGGAAGGTCAATAAACAACCTTAGATATGCAGATGATACCGTGTTGTTAACTGAAAGCAAACAGGAGTTACAAGAACTAGTGAAGCAAGTGGACAGTATAAGTCATGAATATGGACTCAACATTAATATTGAGAAAACAAAAACTATGATAATTAGCAAAACAGACGATAAACCCACATTAAAGATAAGCGTAAATGGGGAAATCCTGGAACAAGTCAAGAGCTACGTATATCTCGGTCATATAATAACAGAAGATGGCAGATGTGAAACAGAAATCAAGAAGAGAATAGGAATGGCCAAAGCTACATTCAACAACATGAAACATATACTGACATCCAAACAGTTATCTCACAAATTAAAACTGAGAATCATAAAGTGTTATATATATTCTGCATTTCTGTATGGTGCAGAAACATGGACGATGAATAAGCAGTTGGAAGAAAGAATTGAGGCTCTTGAAATGTGGATATATAGAAGAATGGGGCGTATCTCATGGAAAGAGATGAAAACAAATAAGGAGGTCCTAGAAAATCTAGGGATGAAAAGAGAACTAATGAGGGAGGTCAAAGTTCGACAGCTAAAATACTTTGGCCACATAAAAAGGCATAACACCTTGCAGAAGACCATAACAGAAGGGAGAGTTGAAGGCAAACGTGCAAGGGGAAGACAGCGCTATAAGTGGGAAGACAACATCAAGAGATTGACAGGAAAGAGTCTATCAGAGTGCACCATCAAGACAAGAGACAGAAGACGTTGGAGATCCATTACAGCCAACCTTCGTTGTGGAGATGGCAACTGATGATGATGATGATTCCATATGCATCACTATTTTGACATCAGGTCAACACTATTAAGAGACTGAGTAAAACTGGCAAGTTCTGTGCAAATGTGCTGACACTATTTCAATTTTAACAAAAGTTATTATTAACTCCGGAGCAGTTTTGATGCCCGTGCAAAAACAACAGCGAGACCGTTATTTTTAGTTTATCAAAAATAAACACCAAAATTCACCTGTTTCATTCAGTCTATGTTTTAAATGCATAGATTGACTTCCATTACTATCTAAATAACCAATTTGAGTGTATAGGATGTTATTATTACAATTTGTGTGACGATTTGCGTGTTTGCATTTTTCTTTGTTATTGTTACAGAAATACATCAGGATTTATACTTGTATATACAAACTGTAAGCCCTCAAAGCGAATAACTCTGTCAATCTTACTTAGAAACACTGATGACTGTTTAACAGTCATAGTTTGTTGTTAAATGACAGGATCGGTGTAGAAATGTTTGACATATATCATATTGTGTGGCCCTAGCCTGGCCCATAAAAAAATAACAGAATTGGACCTACAGTTACACCTAATAACTAGTCATAGGTAGAAGATGAAACTAAGGATATTGTTAAAATCTGAAACAAGCATAAAAGGTGTTTATGTGATGTTATTCTAGCCTACTTATATGAAAATTACGTAATGCACTGTTCTATTTATTTTATAATTTTTATGATGGACCATAGTGAACACCACTAAATGTGGCTCTTTTTGATGTTTTATTACTTTGTAAATGAAATACCTTGATGTTTTAAGACAAAAAAGAAAATGTTATTGTCTGCAACAATAAATTATCTTTGATAAGTCATATTGTACAGTGAACTCTTTATTTTTTTCCTATTTACATGCAGTATGTTTTTTATGAATACCAAAGATAATTGCGTTAATACTAATAAAGACACTGTATATTATAATTTCTATCCATTTTCCTAGTCTGATATATAATGTGCATGTTTATAGAAACGATTTACATACCGGGTACAATCTACAATAGAAGATGGTATACTTCACTGTTTAGAATTCCTCAAAAAATAATTCTGGCACATCATTTATTTTCCCAAGTCTATATTTTCCTCCTTCTTTCCGTTCCAGCATTGATGTTTCCCATAAATAACAACGCATCTGTAGATTTTCCAGCATTAAGTATGCTCTTCATAGTATACCCCTCTGTCCCCTTCTCTGTGTCATATTCCAACTACCCATTCATGTTAGTGCTCCCCCTGTGTGCATATTTCTCTTTTTTATATACCCAGCATCAGTCTTGCTTCTGCCATTACTAATGATGGGAAACTCTATACAGAGTTCCAACAGGAGACAATTTGATCATCAGAAGTAGTCCCCTGTCGGCTCTTTTACCTCCCTTATACTCTAAGGGCCCTGTTGGGTCATGACTCCAAAGTGTCAGCCTCCTGTTGTACTGTTCCAGTCTGCGCTGGGCAATGAACCCAGTTCTTGAATATGGCATGGTAGCATGGGCTATAGCAGCTAAGACAAACTTCGATAAAATTAGCAGACTCCAAAATCAAGCAATGAGAATTATAACGGGAGGCATGAAGTCAACACCTACAAAAAGAACTCGAAAAGATTACTTGCCTCCAGCCAATGACAGATAGAAGAGACTGCAGGGCTCAGCAACAGGTCGAAAAATTCAAAAGACTAACAGACCACCCAATGTGCCATAGAATAAATGCTCTTAGAAGGCAAAGACTCAAACGAAGTAATTTTGTAGAATCAACCAAATCACACATGAGAGCAGTATCCATAGATGAAATATCCACTGTTAAACCCATCTACACTGCACACAAGCTTCCAGTTTGGAAACAAAATCGTTTCCCTAAAATGATAGAAAACATTCCTGGAATTGAAAGTAAAAAGAGCCAAACTGCAACAGATAGAAAATCCATAGCGACAAAATACATAGAGACACATTATCCACGCAACACCTGGACCCATGCATACACAGATGGATCAGCAACAAATGCAACAGAAAATGGAGGTGGGGGTGTCTTTCTGACCTTAAGCACTGGTGCAGAAAAAAGGCTGTCAGTGGCGACAGGACGATTCTCCAGCAACTTCAGAGCAGAGGCAGAGGCCTTGAAAACTGCAGCAGAGGTTATATTGACAGAAGAAAGGTCAGAGAGACAAGTTGCTTTCTTTACTGATGCACAGTCAGTAATTGCATCGTTGAAAAGCCAAAATAATACAGACCTGGATGATCTCAGAGTAGTGCTCCACAAACTTTGTCAACGATTCAAAAGTATTGTGATCCAATGGATCCCATCTCATTGTAACATCGCCGGCAATGAAGAGGCTGACAGAATGGCAAAAGAAGGTTCACATCTACCTCAGCCTGATGCAAGCATAACTTTTGAGGAGGCAAAGAGTTTTATCAGAATCAGTTACAGAAACAAATGGAATGTAGAACATCCAGGGCACACACAGAATGATGCTTACTACCAGCTCCACAGAAGAGAACAAGTGGTAATCTTCAGACTTCGCACTGGCCACAACAGATTGAGATACCATCTATTCAACAAGCTAAAGATAGGAACTACCGATCAGTGTAACTGTGGCACTAATAAAATGACTGCTGAACATCTGCTTCAAAGTTGCCCCTTATATGTGGTACAGAGAAAGTGCATATGGCCGACGCAAGCTCCTTTCGTGGAAAAGCTTTACGGGTATTCAAATAGCCTCAAACTGACTACTGCTTTCTTTGAGAACATTCAAGTGGACGTCTGAGAGTGTACGAAGAAGAAGAAGAACCCTGTAGCGTAAGGTTTTATTTGTAGAATGTCAGTAGTAGATACTGGAAGAGGAAGAACAAAAATAGGATTCTGCCTAGAATGAAGTCTCAGTGTCAGAGAAGAACACTGATATCACAGGATAGTCATGGCTGTGAAAGAATCTGCTTTAGAAAATATTCAGATTAAAGTCAGACCTTAACTTGCCCCTTAGATAAGTGACCACCAATGATAATCAATCAATTCAAAAAATGAACTTCAACTGTAACACTATAAAAGTAATAAGTCAGTTGAGTACAATTTGATATGATTTTAATATGTAGATCTATCTTGGCTTCTGATATGATAATGGATGAAAATGATATTCAATGAATAATAATTTTACAAAATCTGAAGAATAGTAATTTTCTAATTCACTTTAGTTATTAACTAAAAGTCTTTCACTGAAAATTTCACTCTTTTTGAAATCAAAGTTTCTGACTGTCTTTATGTTCTTGGTTAATGCTATCAGACTAATACTTTCATCATATACTGTCCTGGATTTCTCATTTGGTTGCATGAATCGAACATTTACTGGTACTCATCTCTGATGTAGTTTGTCTGTTTTCACTATGACTGGCACAGTTAGTTTAATTAAGGCCTCCCTCAAGACCTCCAAGCAATGATGGAGACTGAGGATGACGTCAGGATAACAACACAGTGGCTCCTGTATTTCTTCAGGTAGCGCAGATCAATCCTGACTCTCCGACCTCCGATTTTGCTGATACTTTCGAACCCTCTTAGGATCTTATAAAGATCAGAAATAACTGGCTTTTAGGTGGAGTACAGCACTACTTGACTGCAGACAACAAAGTGTTAGCTTCACAGGCATCTCTCACTAGCCTCCGTCCTCTGTCTTCACACTGTACAAGTGAGTTTGAAAATTTTGCGCTCTCTTTATTTTGACTAAGGCTGAAAATGATCTAGATGTTTGTGGCGTGAGGTTTTATTTGGCTCACAGAAATAGAATTTCTGCAGAAAATGGTGAAGTCCCAGTGTCTGAGAGGACTACTGGTATCACAAATTGGTTACGGCTGTGAATGATCTGATCTCGAAACAATAGTAGAGAGGAGACCGACATAAAGTGCCACCTCCGCTGTGTAACTAACTGTGATATTAAAAAAACAAGGAAACAGATTTTACTTAACAATGATAAAATTGACAAGTCGTTCAAATACAATTTCCTTATTATTTATTTAGTATATACACTATCTACTCTTGTGCTGAAGGGTGAATGTTGAAAATGGAATGTAATGAATTTGTAAGTTTACATATGATTTACAAATATTTATATAGATATGTAAATATATTATAACAAGTTTTCCAATTATAGGAACAAAAATTATATCAGCTGTGCTGTTATTCAATTATAGTACAAGTATCAGCTGTGCTGTTAATTAAGGATATAATGTTTATCAGCTATGCTGTTATTTACGTATAATTTATCCACTATGATCTTATTATTGTCTCTTGCTATGCTAATTCACGTTTTCTTCATTGACTTAGATTTTGCTCACAATGCCGACAGAAATGGTACTAATGTGTACTCATCTCTTAGAAGTGCTGTCCTTCTTGGTTTGGTTGACACAAAACACCAGCTGTTGATCATTTCATTAGCCCACCCAAGACTGAGGGGGACTAAAGATGTAGAGTCTTGACAACCTCTATGCTCCTGCGGAGTTCCAGGCAGCTGGATTGACGACCCACGATCTCAGTTTTTATGACACGTATAAAACCTGTAACAAGCAAAAATAGGGGCTAATTTCTGTCCTCAAGCCCACCTATTTCTATTGTATATGATATGAGCGTGTCTCAGTGTCTGCATGTAGGATGAATGACAACATGGCTCAGTATGATTTAGCAATAGCGAGACAAGACAGGTGTCTACTTGCAAAACATTCTTTCTGATAAACTAATACATGGATATCATTCAATAATATAAATTCAATGCATGAATACATTCAATAATATAAATTCAATACATGAATACATCCAATAATATGTACACCTAGGTGTGATACAACCATTTCCTTCCCCCTATAATATACCAGGCCCTCTCTGACAAGTGCTATAATATATCCTAACAATAACGTTATGTTCTTATGATAGGAGTATATGCGACGAGGACTGTTTGGTGATATATCAGGTTGGAGTTATATGGGACAATAGTTTGGAGTTAGACGAGACAATAGATTGAGTCCTAACAAGGACTGTTTTGGTTATATTGCAGTTGGTCTGAGATAATAGAGTGAAGTTATAGGAGACAATAGATTGAGTCCTAACAAGGACTGTTTGGGTTATATTGCAGTTGGTCTGAGATAATAGAGTGAAGTTATAGGAGACAATAGGTTGAGTCCTAACAAGGACTGTTTTGGTTATATGGCAGTTGGTCTTATGTGAGACAATAGATTGAGTTATAGGAGACAATAGATTGAGGTATGAGTCCTATTAGTCTTCGTCTATTCAATCATAATAGGAAATACAATCATTATACTTAATTCCCCCAAGATACAATCAGTAACCTGATAGGTAGTATAAATGACACACAACAAATACCAACATTATAGACCTGCTGAAAGCCTATTTTCCTAAAGGTTATCGTAAATATATTTACCCTCTAAGATTCAAACCGGCCAGATTTTGACGACTTAGCAAAGCAGGCTGCAGGTCATTGCACTCCAGGTAAGCTATAAATCAAGGTGACAGCTTCTCCTCTTCAGTCGGTCGGTATCTCTGGCGTCGTGTCGGTGATGTGTGATTATGCATAAAATCCGCCCGATTATATAGGTAGGTGAATTCTTAAGCAAGGCTTTTGGTTGGTTCCTGGCAGAGCAAGCTGATTGTTTTCCTGCAGTTTAGTACCTGGTCTCATACAGCCTAATTTTATTCAGTTTTATTCTGCCATCTTGCGTGAACAAGATGGCCGTTAATTTATTCAGTCTCAGAGACTGGTGAACATTGCTCGTTGATTGGGTGAAGCAAATCTGTATCTCGACATAGTGATTAACAAAGTAGTGGGTTACACTCGTTTCACGACAATGTTAATACAGACATCCCACGAAAAGAAGAAATCATCACAGCAATCAAAGGGTTAAAGAATGGAAAAGCTCCTGGTCATGATAACTTAAATGCAGAGCTATTTAAGACAGACCCACAGCTAGAAGCAGAACTATTAGAACCACTATTTGCACAAGTCTGGAAAACAGGGACAACACCAACAGAGTGGAGAAAAGGAATAATTGTCAAATTGCCCAAGAAGGGAGATCTTGCAGACTGCAATAATTGGAGAGGAATAACTCTTCTCTAAGTTCCCAGCAAAATACTAGGCAGGATAATTATAGAAGAATCTCAAAAGCAGTAGACCACAAACTGAGGAAAGAACAAGCAGGATTTAGAAAGAACAGAAGATGTGTAGATCATATATTTACCCTCAGGAACATTATAGAGCAGTGCTCAGAATGGCAAAGACAGTTGTACATTAATTTCGTTGATTTTGAAAAGGCTTTTGACAGTATACATAGGGACAGTTTATGGAAAATACTGAGGGCTTATGGAATTCCAAGCTGCATAGTGTCAATCATAAAAAGCCTTTATGCCAACTTTACGTGCAGCATTGGGCAGAGCAACCTAACCTTTGAAGTGAAGACAGGAGTACGACAGGGATGCCCCTTATCAACCACTCTATTTTTAACAGTCATAGACTGGGTGATGCGCCAGACAACAGAGGGCAATCCAAGAGGAATAAGATGGACTACATTTTCTATATTGGAAGATCTGGAATATGCAGATGACATTGCACTGCTAGCACATTCACATCAACACATCCAGGAAAAAACGGATCGACTTAATAAGTATAGCCAGCAGGTGGGCTTGAACATCAACCTAAAGAAGACAGAGGTCATGACGCTCAATGTGAGCAACCCTGAGCCCATATCAGTAAGGAATCAGCAACTGGAACAGACAGATGCCTTCACATACCTAGGATACCAGACGGCGGAGCAAGCAAAGACATCAACAACAGAATGAACAAAGCAAGAACAGCCTTTTTTAGTCTAAACAACATCTGGAAGTCCTCTCAGTACAGCACAAGCACAAAATTAGGATTATATCAGAGCTGTGTGCTTTCTGTGCTTCTCTATGGCGCGGAGAGCTTGAGAGTTACAGAGAAGGAAATGTCGAAATTGTCCTCTTTTCACACAACATGCCTAAGAAAAATTCTCCGAATCTTTTGGCCGAATATCATCACCAACCAAGATCTGCTTACTCGGAGCAAGCAAGAGGACATGCACACCATCATAGCTGGCAGACGCTGGAGCTGGGTTGGCCATGTCCTCAGAAGAGACCCCGATGCCATCACAAGAACAGCTATGCTATGGACCCCTGAAGGAAAACGAAAGAGAGGCCGACCAAAAACAACTTGGCGGAGGACTGTGGAGGCTGAGATGCAAAGAATGAACCAGAGTTGGGGCACTGTACAAAGGATGGCCGCCGACCGAGCAAAGTGGAATCAATTTGTTGTTGCCCTACAAGACGCCACCAGGCGTAATGGCCACTGACTGCTTTGACGGTCGGCGGCTAAGGATCAAAGAAGAAGAAGTTATTTTGACTAAGATCCTACGTCTCGGAAGGCAAGGGTCCGCAACTCTGGACAATTTTCCAAAACGTCCACTTTCAGTAAATTCTGTGTTAGATAGGTTTTAAACCTCGTTCTCGTGCATCGCACCTTTCCTAGTTCAAGCCTTTAGAGTTATATTCTTCCATTCACAGTAAGTTGATCTTTATATCCATATGTGGTTTTCCATTATCGGTCATGTTGACTATTTTATAATGAATTTCGAACAAGAAAACCACAGGATTTCTCAATAAACTGACACTCTTTCTTGTAAAATTCTTCATTTCATTCCTCCCAATTTCCTTGTACCGGCACATAGCTGTGGGTGTCCTATCTAAAAGGCGACCATTCTCGTCCTTGTCTGTTCTCTCGTTCTCATTTGTCAGTCGTTAGTTCTAACCTCTAGTTTGACAAACTGGTAGCTTCCATAATATGCTTGAAAAAAAATCTCAATCGGTTGTGAATGCGTTCTGCTCAGCGATTGGCTAGCTGCCAACAATTCCAGGAACAGTTAGTACTGTTTTATTTTAACAGGCTTGTATACCTGCCCGTTTTCGGTGTTCATTCAAATACTAGGCAAGGTTTCACAACTTGCAACAAACCCACACCATGTTGGTTGCAACTTCCAATTTCACTCCTGGTTTTATCCATGCTGCCAGCTGGAGGCAATTGTGAAAGTAAGCTATATGTTGTATATAAATTACTTTCTTGAACTCCATAGCCCGTTGTGGTGCTCCACAGCCAGCACAATCCATTTCCATAGTTTCACCAAGCTTCTTTAGTGCCCTTGTTTTTGACTGTCCTTTCACATTCAATAGTTTCAGTAGATCATATACTGAGACAGTCACTAAACCTCTTGCACCTACCTCTACAAGTATGACTCAACATGTCAAGTTTCACAATACTTCTAATATTAAGTTGTTTATTTCAGAACATTTTCCTAACTAGATTTTGTTCCTAATTTAAAGTTTCTCCATTCAGTTTTTAAGCAGTCTTTCTCGGAATCCTCATTTTGACAGAATTTGGGAAGCATTCAGCATTTATGGACTACCTCACTCATTAGAAAAGCAATCTCTTCCCTGTCACTTTGTACAGCACAAGGGACCAGGAATCCTTTACATAGCTATTTCTATCCTTCTTTTTTTTTTACCTTGGTCCATTGCTGTTATTAGGATTTACAGGGTGAGGCCCTGATTACTTCTGTAGTAGCTAGCTGCTACCTTTTTATGTGCTGATGCATCTCTAGTGTGCTACATATTTTCTTGTTCCACTTGATGAGCCACTGATCTTTTTAGATATTTCCATCTCAATGTCTTACTCTTTGTATACTAGATATGGACATTCCCTTAAGTTGGATTTCTCCTACTTCAGTCACAATAGTTTTATCAGCCAGTCAAGACTTGCCCAGGTTTGCCCACCCACTGACAGAACCAGCAAATCTACTGTGAAACTAATTCAGCATCTTAATTTTATAATGATAAGCATTTATTTGTAAAAGTTGTTGACTTATTATTACATCTAAACATACCATAACTAATGACAAGCAAACGTAAATAGCATGGTCATGTCTCAAAATCAAATGAACTTTACAATACTATTCACGAAGGTCCAGGCCTGGTCATCTCCAGCTCCAGCCTGTTTTGCCTCAAATTCCCTTCTCTATGTGCCTCTGGCTTTACCTTTCTCTTTGTGCCAATGTGGAGACTATCCCTCTGCTTGTTTGACAATTCATTTCCTATGTTTGATCTCTAAATAATATCCTTTATACCTGATTGATCTAGGATTCCTTTACTTTTTTTCTTGCCATTCCATATTACTCCTAAGCTCTGCCTCCACAACTTCTGATGGTGATTTATATTTTTTTAGTGACTACTTGCTTTGGGGTGCCAAATGTTTATAAATGCAAAATGGTATGAATGTTAGTTTTACAAAAGAACAATACAAAGAGACACAATAATTTTTAGGGAAAAACCTTTCTACATTGTTTAATAACATTTGTTTAAAACTGATGTACAATTTTATGTTTATTTTTCATTTTAAAAATATAGATTTTTACTGCAGATCTAGTTTATCTTTGCTACCTGTGATTAATGACAGGAGTGTCTCATCGTGTGGGCAATCAATTACTTTCTTAAAATTTTTGAAGATCAGATAAAGTACAGAATTCCGTTCTGGTGCCTGTTCAATGATCACCCTTCATGTAAACATCTGGTCGACCTTTCACTTTCCTTAAATCAGCCCATCCTTACTTAGCATCATTTCAAATATTTGTTTCATCTTATTGTAAATTGAACAACAAATTTTCCTTGTTAATGATAATAGTGTTTTTCCCCTTCAGCTTGCTGTGCTTCTTTCCTTGGTGCTAGAATGATTCCATTTGTCCTGATCATGGTATTTTCTTTAGCTCATATTTTCTTGAACATTTGTATTAAGGTTCTTGAAGTTAACAGTGAACGTTTTTTTTAAAATAATTTTCCATAGGGCCTATTCTTGAGGGGCTTCTGCATCTTCCATGCTATTTAATATAGGTTATAAATCCACTTCAGCAATTACAGCCTTTTGAAATATTTGGTTTGAATGTTTTCACTGCTATTATCAGTTCATTTTCACCTCCGATATCCCAAATTAAATTTGTTCATGTTATATATATATATTTTTTTCGTACGCCTGCAATTACTCGAGGCGAAATCTCAGGTTAGTATGTTTAACCTGAGACTGATTTTACGTGAGTATCCCTTTTTTCTTGCACAGAGACAGGTGTCCATCACCATTCAGGCAGATACTCGCCGATTTCGGAGGTACCCATTAGAGCTGGGTCGGCTCAGGAGCCGCTAGTCCCTGGTCGACGACACTGCTCCAAATGTCCTCATCAGGGCTCCAGTCCAAATCCCGGTCGACGAAAAATCTTCAAATGTTCTCACCTGGGTTTGATCCTGAATCCACCCGGTCGCTAGCGCAGTGTGGTAAACACTACGCTTGCGTGGATCCCTCATGTTATACTGAAACATATCATCATCATTTTCATCTGTGCTCTTTACAGAGCATGCATACACCACTGCAGCTGGTCCACCTGCATGAAGCCTGCACCAAGCTTTCATATGCTCTTAAAGTGGTGGTTTCTATGTCTTACATGATGAGTTTCCCAGCACCATGTACAACCTCACATTAGTAAACATTCCTGAGGGTGCAGTAGGCCTTTTCTTTCTTTGTTTCTTATGAGACCCATGGGAACTACACGGGGGCATTCAAACATATATCATTACTTACGAAAACATGCAGATATCACTACACGGCATTGGGCCACAGGGCAACAGCCCAAGTGCCGCTGGATCAATAACAACAAACATATAATTAATAATTAATCCATCTGGTGATGTCTCTGTGTATTTGTGTATACTTTGATGCACAAAAAATTGTTCTTCCTAAAATCAGCTCCCAATTTATTCAAAATAGTATTAGTCTTTCATCAATTTTTTTTGGGTCTCTTGCCAAGTCCTCATTGCCCACATGTTTTGGGCCTATGTTACCTAAATTTTACATTCATGTCTCCCATTGGTGTAAACTGGCAGAGTAATTTTTCACCTTTAATCTGGAGTAAAACAATCTCTGATTCATCATCTTTGTGATCCACTGATTCTATGACTGACTTAAGGCATGTTTTGTAAATCTGAAGCTGAAGAGGGCAGTGACGAACTCTCACTGATTCTTCTTCTTCTTCTTCTTTGATCCTTAGCCGCCGACCGTCAAAGCAGTCAGTGGCCATCACGCCTAGTGGCGTCTTGTAGGGCAACAACAAATTGATTCCACTTTGCTCGGTCGGCGGCCATCCTTCGTACAGTGCCCCAACTCTGGTTCATTCTTTGCATCTCAGCCTCCACAGTCCTCCGTCAGGTTGTTTTTGGTCGGCCTCTCTTTCGTTTTCCTTCAGGGGTCCAAAGCATAGCTGTTCTTGTGATGGCATTGGGGTCTCTTCTGAGGACATGACCAACCCAGCTCCAGCGTCTGCCAGCTATGATGGTGTGCATGTCCTCTTGCTTGCTCTGAGTAAGCAGATCTTGGTTGGTGATGGTATTCTGCCAAAAGATTCGGTGAATTTTTCTTAGGCATGTTGTGTGAAAAGAGGGCAATTTCGACATTTCCTTCTCTGCAACTCTCCAGCATTCCGCACCATAGAGAAGCACAGAAAGCACACAGCTCTGATATAATCTTAATTTTGTGCTTGTGCTGTATTGAGAGGACTTCCAGATGTTGTTTAGGCTAAAAAAGGCTGTTCTTGCCTTATTCATTCTGATGTTGATGTCTTTGCCTGCCCCACCGTCTGGTGTTACTATGCATCCTAGGTATGTGAAGGTGTCTGTCTGTACCAGTTGCTGATTCCTTACTGATATGGGCTCAGGGTTGCTCACATTGAGCGTCATGACCTCTCACTGATTGCTGCCTATTCAATCGAGGTTTTCTTTCCATGCTCTTGACACTTAATAAACTCATTCCATTTATGTGACTGTAAATTATCTTTTAAAATAAAGAAATGTATACCCTATGTTTCACTTCAATGACTATACTGACTGATAAATCCAGCAGGTTGTTTTGGTGACAGTTTTAGTTGCCATGAGAGAGGTTGTCTGATTTTCCCTCAATCTTGTGTTGCTCAAGGGATGGCCATGCTGAGGCTAGCAACTGTATTGTTGTTATGATTAAAATTCATAACGATTATGTAGGTATTATAGTTAGCTCGACAGGGCTCCTTTTCTGATAATTTTATACGGACTTACTCACTAATAAAGGAAGTGACGTCATACCGCTATGGTGTAGAAGCAGACTCAAAATTGTCAGGCAGAAGTGGGTGATTGTCTGCTAGAAGAGATGCGGCTTGTGTTTGAATGTAAGCAGACGTATGTGTATTGAGCTCCTGCAGTCTACTGCATTTTTCCTGCATCATTCCATCACTAGGGCACCAAGATACTATGGTGAGGTGTCCCTAGTCTATTCTAGTCAGGAATCATATAGAGTTACGAAGATGTCAAGTGTACGATGAGAATAAAGACTGTATGATTGCCATTGACCAGCGTTTGATAGTGAACGGACTGGACAACTGCCTATTACTGCATTTGCCATTGGGCCTATATTCAATGTCATCGAGCTTTGTTTCCAGTACAATAAACTGTGTATTATAAATTGTGAAGGAGGTGTTGTCAGCTCACTGAAGTTATGCTGATCCGTGTTGTTTGACTACCCTAGTGTGTACTTTGGCCACGGAGACCTTCTCTGGAACTTTATATATATAATACGGCACGCATCAGTGTTTGGTGGCCTCAAGCCGGGATCTGAACGCATCATTTTCAACTGTATCAAGTAGGCCAAGTATTTTCAAGTTTGAGGACTAATTTTTCAAGAGAAAATTTTTCAAGTGAAGAAATTTCAAGATGGTGGTTCTGGTCAGCTGCAAAAATGTTTGAATCCTAAGTCTAACCCTAGTTGCTGCATTACTGAATTGTTTTCCCTGAGGCTCAGATGTTGGACCCAGGAGGAAGTTTTAAAAAAAAAAAAAAAAAATAGATAAGTAAATTTAGTGATTCATGCAGCTTGAGTTTTTAAAAAAATCTATTTGACAGGGTTCTTGCTACTACATGTTTTATGTATATCTGTATTTACATGTTTGTTTGTTAGGCGGGTTGGTTGGTGGGACCTTTGAATCCACTATACCTCATTGATGGTCGTGAATTCGTAGGCGTACTTTAGTTTTGGCATCTGATTTTTTCAACTTAAGGGGACAGTGAACATAACTGTGTGTTACTGTCTTGAGTGAATTAACCAGATTCATTATTTGTCTAGTTGTGAAGGTTCTGTAATTTTGTACATTTGTATTTGTTGTCAAGTTCAGTGTATTTTATTTGGTTTACTCTCCATTATTGTTTGTAAATTTGTTCATCTGATCTTGCTATCCCTCAGTTATTAGATGTATTATATTTTGTGATATTGTGCTTGTAGAGTCATAAGTGTGGTAGAGCCAAAAAAAAATTTCATTTTTATACAATTCACAATTCATAATAATGAATTATGGCTACCTTGGAATATTTTACTAAGGTTGGGAAGGACTTTGGTCTAGAGGGTGAAGCTTTAAAAACCTTTGCTCTTACTGAGCATGCAAAGGAAGTGAAGAGGTTAGAGAACATAGCAAGAGATGAGAGACTCTTAGCTAGAGAAAAGAGAGAGGAAGAATTAGCTGAGAAGAGAAGACAGGATGAATTAGCTCAAGAGAAAAAAAGACTAGAGCTTGAGGAAAAAAAATTGGCACATGCTCAAGCTCAAGCAGAAATGAAGGCACAACAAGAACTTGAGGAAAAGAAATTGGCACATGCTCAAGCAGAAATGAAGACACAACAAGAACTTGAGGAAAAAAGAAATTGGCTTATGCTCAAAA
This sequence comes from Oreohelix idahoensis, assembly GCA_024509875.1. Lineage (NCBI taxonomy): Eukaryota > Metazoa > Mollusca > Gastropoda > Stylommatophora > Oreohelicidae > Oreohelix > Oreohelix idahoensis. Next base: position 1,407,786 of record JAMPIV010001648.1, on the reverse strand, counting down.
GATGGCAGAAAGTGAGTTGGAAAATCAAGAGTTGAACATAAACAGGTTAATTCAGCAGGTGAAGAGGCTGGAAAGAAAGACCATGCCTCTACTTTTAAATTAAATTTGCCCTAATTTAATCCCAATATAGACGATATTTCATGCTTTTTAAATAGATACGAAACATGTTGCCAGGAGTTCAAGATTGATAGAGCTACATGGCGCTGCAGGTTAATTAGTTTATTAGTTGGTGAGGCTCTTACTACAGTTTGCACCATGGATGATCATACTAGAAATGATTTTGATGCTGTGAAGGCGTTTATTGCTAAACAAATATCAACTGGAGGAAAATGGATACAGATTGAAACTGAAATCATTGTTGCCTGATTCAGCCAAAGATTTTGCTGAATTTATTTCATCCATTAAGCTGTGAACGGTGGTTTGGTTTTGATAAAGTTCAGTTAAAAACAACAAAGGGAGATAATGTAGGATTGGCTCCCTTGCGGGTTTTAAGTGAGTTGGGAAAAGAAAGGTATGCACGGAAAAGTCGAGATGCGTGAACACATTTTAGGCGTGAACGAATAATGTTAGAACGGGGATTTTACACAGTGGAGATTGAGATGCGCTAGGCGTAGGAAGGAAAAGGGGTTTTCTCCCAAGTGTGTTAAAGTTAGACTTGAGAAACGCACTCAGCGTAATAGATATGTGAGAAAACATACTCAGTATTAGATGATTAGCAAGATTTATGCTGTGAGAAATAGAGTATATAGAGTACATTATGTACCATAAATTCTGTGTACGGCAGTATTTTATTGTGATAGTATTTTATTCTGAGGACATGATAGTTGTGAAAGAAAAGAAAGTGTATTTCGTTTGAGAACAAAACCAGGTACGTTGAACACTTTTATATATCAGTAGCATGTGTAGCTCAGCAGATCAGGTCTGAGCAGAGAAGAATAATAGACGAAATCTTGGCAAAACGACAGCCCTGGCGGTATGGCCAGTTTTCTCTCAAAGAGATATACCAAGAGACATATGAAAAGAAAGACATAGAAAAACGGTCAGCACAGAAGAGAGACCAGAGGTTTATGCCTGAAGAATTAAAATGACATTGTAATAGCTGAAATAAGCAAATAGTAAGAAGACAAGAAATCAGCAAATTTGAATATTGAATACTTTTGTAGCTGAAGAAGCTGTTGTTATGAAAGACTGTTAACCTCGTTAATAAAGTTCAACCTTTGACATCTTCACTGCTATTACTAAGGTGAATTCGTTTGAAGCAACAGAGAGTATGAGAAAATATCTTTGTCAGTCTGAGAGAAGGAAGTTTGTCACATTTACCTTACAACATACTATCTACTGAACGACCAGTAGGCGAGAACATTCTAATCCCATCCTCGTCGACAGACATTTTGTTAATGGTGCCGTGACCAGCCCTACACTATGATAGTTCAAGAAACTTTTATAAATCAACACAGCCTCCCCTCAGATGTCAGTTTAGGCATCACATATTAGGTACAGTTGCATCAAGTATTTTACGTATCTAGCCCTACATTACACAGACTATTTTGGCGTACCTGACCAGCCCTATACAAGATAGACATTTAAAAGACTGCAGACAAGAACGAAGGTCAAGTTCACTAAGAAGATATAAATCAAAAAGAATCCTGCGAGCTGAAGAAACAAATCAAGACAATACAGAAGTCAAATAAAGTGAATCGACATCAAGAACAAAGAAGCAATCCAAAGCATCACGAAGGTCAAGTTCGCTAAGAAGTAAAGTGAAGCGACATCAAGAAGAAACAAAGCAAGACAGTACAGAAGTCAAGTGAATCGACATCAAGAACAATGAAGTCTAGCCAAAACATCACGAAGGTCAAGTTCACTATATCACTCGACAACCGTCAGAACGCAGCCGCATGCATGAGGTAACAATCTGAATGATCAACAGGCCCAACGCGCAAAAATAATAATATACAGCCGTATAAGACAAAAATTGTGTTGATTAATTCTAAAATACTGGAGGAGCAACTGTTTTATCCCAATCAAGAAAAACAGATGATGTAGCACTGAAACATTTAGAAACAAATTAAGTTAATTATTAGTGTAGTTAGTTAAATTATGAGAATTAGATTGATAATTGTTTTGTAACTCATAAGAATTATAAGTATTGTACACAGATATTGGTTAATAATTCTCTTACAGGTCAACCAAGAGATTTATATTAATTTTTTTTTACAGGTGTTTCTATTAACAATAACACTTACAGGTCAAGACAAGTTGCAACAACAACAACAACTTACGGTGGGTTTGGATCCCAATGTGGCTGCTCTTGAACAGGTAGCCAAGGCTATGACATCCATTAGAAATGAAAGTAAGTTCCAGAATATCCGGAACAGCATAACACCATATGGAGGGAATCCTACTTTATATAGAAAATGGTTGCTCGAGATACAAAGATATTGCACTTCGGTCAATATGGACCTAGGTGAGTACAAACAAGTTGCATATCTTTCCTCAGGTGGGTTAGTAGTAGATTTCATAAGACGCAGGTTTGATACTTTCCCAGATGAGACATGGGAGGAGTTTAGGAAAGAACTAATAAGGACATATGCACAAATTACGGATGCATCGTACGCCTGGAGTCTGCTGAGCAGCATACAACAGCAAGTAGGAGAACCTATTCAAATGTTCAGCGACAGGTTGTTAAACCTAGCTGAAGAAGTTTTCTTGGGACAACAAATTAACCAACAAGAGGTGGAAAAACAGTTGGTGGGCATATTCGTAGATGGGTTGAATGGTATACCAATTAAATTACATCTCCTCAGGAAGGACCCACAAAACTTATCACAGGCCATTGCACTGGCTGCAGCTGAAGAGAACCTCAGAAGAAGATTGGACCTCAGGCTTGGTAGAGCAGTCACTTGTGAAGAAACACAGGAAGAACCTATGGAGATAGGACATTGTCAACAAAGAAGGATAGAAAGACGAGGGAGAGGAATGGAAACGTTTTATAGGTCAAGGCAGGTGGACCGCAAGCAAAGCGTGTGTTATGCTTGCAATAGGATGGAACATAAACAATTTGAGTGTAACTATAGGCCACTAGAGCCGCAGCACTCAGTAAGGAGAGTTGAGACCTTTAACCCGAGACATAGTAGACAACACAATGGACAACAATATTACAACCATTCCTAAAAGAATAGAGACGGGAATGAAATAAATACCAAGAGAGGGAGACTTATCAGAGAGATAGTACAACCACATGACAAGACGGAGAAAGGATATATTGATACAATAAGTGGAAGGCAACCACAAGTGAACATGATAGGAAGGGCACATGTTAGGTATAACCAACAACCATACCATAGACAATGGGCCAGAGTACACCATCCTGCAAGTTGGTTTGACAAGAAAGGATGGCTACAAAAGACATGTCAAGAATACAGGAATAGGAAGATGAATTGGGATGGTTCAGTCATAAACAGGAACAAATATGAAAGGAGAAATATATGTACAGATTGTGAAATTGGGAAATGGAAATGTAACCAATATCAATATAAACAGGGACATAATAGAACATGGAATAACAGGGACAGGACACTCCCGACTTTCAACAGCAACTATGGATCAGGACATTGGGACAGCGTGAATAGGAGAAGAACTAGAATAGATTTGAGGAATTTTGTTGGAGACATCAGGAGAGGAGTCAAAGACAAGAAAATACAAATAAATGAAATTGAAAAACAAGAAAGAAAACAACGTATCCCTAAAAGAAGACAAGTAGCAACAGCAATCGAGCTAGCTCATAAACCAGACCCTTGCTCATGTATTGTCGAAATACACGGAAGGAGATATAGAGCATTGGTAGACTCAGGGGCTACTGTAAGCCTTATCAGATTTGGGCTTTACAAGCAGATACGAGGCGTAGCTCAATACAGAAAGACACAAAATACACTTACCTCGGTGTCAGGAGAAAACCTGAAAGTGATGGGAACAGCTATGGTACAAATGAGAATTGGAAATACGATCAGGGAACATACGTTCACCATAGTGAAGGGTATGACGAGAAATATCATACTAGGATGTGATTTTCTGGTAAAATATAGGGCTCAATTACATTTTGATACTCACCAACTGAAGATTAATGGCGAATACATCAGGTTACAGGACGACATATACATAGCGCCCATAATCCGAAACAAAACAACAGTTACGCTGCGACCGAATGAAGTCGGTATTCTTCAAGGCAAGTTGAAAAGGTCCCCATATTTCAACCAAGGACAAACGGTCTTAACACTAGACTGGGAAGATGGAGATATACTAGATGAACCTGGACTAGAAATGGTAGAAGGAATAGTACAAATTGGAAAAAGACAACAATTTCCAACGATGATTATAAACACCACGGTAAGAACAGTTAGAATACCAAGAGGATTTGTATTAGGAAGGGTATGACTGATGGAAGGTCAGGAAGGAAATATTCGACGCCAAGAAAAGCATAAAATACAAGAAACGATGAAAAATAATGACGCGCATCAGAGACAAAATCCAAAACCACAACCAGTTAGTAACATAGAAAGTCAACAATGGGGAATATCAACGACAAACCACGTGATAAACGCAGTATACGGAAACAGTGCAGATGCACCATACCGGGAAAAGCAAACAGGAGAAAGAAAATCATGGACACCAGATCGGTATTCACAGGACAGAGACAACAGTCGGGAAAAAATCCAGGACAGAATAAGGGAAATACAGAAGCAGATCAAAGTACATCCCCAACATGACAAAATTCTTCGGAATTTTATATTGCATAATCATGACGTGTTTGCTCTCACCGACATGGAGTTAGGAAGGACGCAGACGATACAAATGGACATCGAGACAGAGCCAGGAAGTTGTAAACAAGAAACCATACAGGACTCCGCTGAAAACTAGACAAATAGTGGAGAAGGCAATACAGGAGATGTTAGACGCTGGGGTCATTCAGAGATCGCGGTCAGAATGGGCATCCCCAATAGTAATAGTTACAAAGAAGGACGGTGGTCACAGATTTTGCTGCGACTACAGAGCATTGAATAGCATCACTAAGACCGTAACACACCCCATCCCTAGAATAGACGACATTCTAGCGCTATTGGGAAAGTCAGAATGGTTCACTACCCTGGACGCCAGATCTGGTTTCTGGTGTATACCATTGACGGAAGAAGCTAAGAAGAAAAGCACGTTCTGTACGCATGTGGGAACGTTCGCTTGGAATGTTATGCCATTTGGGCTCAAAAATAGTCCCGCAACTTATATGGCGCTAATGGACGAAGTCCTTAGTGGGATGCAGAATTTTGCCATGGCATACATAGACGATATTCTTGTACACACGTCAGGGTCAGTTCAGAATCACCTACAACACGCGGAGAAAGTCTTCAACAGATTAAGAAGTCATAAAGTCAAATTGAAATTGACTAAATGTAATTTCCTTCAACGTGAAACCAAGTATCTAGGCTTTCTGATAAACAAGGATGGAATCAGACCGGACATAGACAAAGTCAAGGCCATTAGGGAGATGCCTCCACCAGTGAATGCCAGACAAGTACGCGGGTTCTTGGGAACGTGTGGATATTTTAGGAAACACGTGATTAACTTTACACGAGCGGCAGAACCTCTAATCAACTTAGTGAAGAAATATGCCCGATACAAGTGGACAGAGGAATGCCAGAGGGCTTTTGATTATCTCAAAGAAGCCTTAACAGAACTCCCGTTTTTGGCACATCCAGACCCGGATAAAACATTCATCTTATACACAGACGCTTCTGGTACAGCGTTGGGAGCGTGTTTGGTTCAACCCGCAGAAGATGGAGAACCACAGATGATACCTAACGTTGGGAACGAGAAACCTATTGTATTTCTCTCCCATAAGTTCAACAAATCTCAGATGAAATGGGCCGCTATTGAGAGAGAAGCATTCGCAATATACTATGCCATACAAAAATTAGACTATTATCTGAGAGGAACTTCCTTTATAGTCAGGACAGACCATCAACCACTGTGCACATGGCTCACCAAAGTGTCGGAACAACCCCGGAAGTTGCAAACCTGGGCGTTAAATCTACAGAACTACGACGTGACCATCGAATATATAAAAGGAAAAGATAACTCTTGTGCAGACCTTTTATCCCGTTGTTAAGGACAGATTTGGGATGCAGATAAAATAGTGTGGCATGTTACTACACGCTAGCACATTTCCATTTACATGTGAGGAAATGTGTTCGCCTGTAGACAAACTACGGTTTGCACGAAGCGTTCACCCGTGTTCAGCGACGGTCAACTAGTGACGTTTTCTGTCACATGTCGTGGAGTTCAGTGTGTTAATTAACGGGGCTTCCGTCTTTGTGTTTGCGTCCGAGAGGGATGTAATTTTTCGAGGCTCCGGGATAATGGAGCGTGATTTATAAATATATATTGTGGCATTGTTGATTCTCGGAGGCTGCCACGTTATGTGCAAGATGGTTCATAAACGTATCTAGAAGTTCATACCATAATTTACTACAAGTAACTTTGAGATATGAGGCAACTAATATTTGGTTTGCACTGATTGCTTCTGCCGCATTACTTTGGTTTTCGTGGATTACCGAACCTTTAGTACAACGGCCAGAATTGAGTGGAGATGAGAGGATTGTATTATTATTATATTATTGCCACTTAAAGATGCCTAACGTTTGAACCTTATTGACGGACGAGGGATAATCTACTACGCTTATCCATTGCTATGTACTTTTGATGTGTTGATGGACTATTGTGAAGTGACTTTATGTATTAAATGTCAACCATGTTTTCCCGTGGACCTGTTCACCTACCGGCTTTGTTATGTGTACTGACCATAATGTCCTGAATGAACACCTGCTATCATTCGAGTATACATGCATGATCCTCTAATTTATCCCAACGTAACACCATATAATTTGGTGAGCCAGTATGGTTTTGGATCGATACTTTCATCAGGACATAGTTTTTAAATTCACGTAAGCAAGTATAGCTTCGTACTTTGCAAAAATACAGCTGACATTTAATCTGTATATGCGATCGTCACTCCTGTTCAGCGTGTTATTGTGAACACACCGCTTCGTGAACTCAGTCATTATCAACGGGTCCAGTTGGATAACGAACTCTGCCACTGTGCATATCCAATGTTCCAGTTTCAATGTCCTATTGTTCGCTGTAACGTTCAAGATTACAATTTCAAACCAACCAGTTTCCAAGTTTATTTCGTGTTCCAGTCTACACCACAACGTTTGTACGATTCTTTCAAGTTTCAAGTCCTACCATGGCGATGTCAATGTTATTTTGTAACAAGTCAACACAAAGTTTCAAGATCTACACAGTTCATGATGTCCATCTGATTCAGACCGTGTACTATTTACATTTTATCAGTGCTTCACTTGTATTGAAGGACAGCGTTTTCCAGTGTTGACACCTTTTTCCGGACTTGCATCTGATCGGATCGCATTAAGATAAGTGCCTGTTAAAACACTCTTGTATCTTTGCCGTGGCGTAAGCCTTTTTGATATCTATGTTATTCGTTTTCTTCGTTTCTATATCTTTGTACAAATCTGTTGTTAGCGACACATGTCATTGGAAAAATGACCGCGCAGCAGATATTTCTATAGGTTTTGCTTACATTTCTCAAGCAGTGAAATTTCCGGCCTGAGTTTACTCACCGACGTGGTTCACTGCCTGTTTAGTGTGACCTAATTTGTTAGGTGTGCTGCCCCGTCCTTTTAGTTGTCAGTTCTTGTAGTGTGCTGGTTTTGTTTTTCTTCTCCTTAGTTGACAACCATTCTGTTCGTGATGCTAATCTAACCTTCTATCACTTGTTTACATTTATATGTACATTGTTACAGGTCCTGTCCTGTATTTTTTTTAAGCAGTAAGTCTGTTCTATTTGTTGTTTCTCCTTAGTTTCCCATTTGCATTCTTTTTCGTTTACTTGCTGCTGTTATTACATTATCTTGGTCACTTGTACTTGTCTTTTTGTTAAGTTCCATCAATTCTGTTCTTGTGCATTATTTTTTTTTTTTTTTCTCTCACCAGTGTTTTGGTTTTTTCATGATACATTCTGATATTATTGCTTAGTAATATTAAGAATCTATTTGCATTGATAATATTGCAAAGCACAAAGCTAGTGAATTGGTATAGGCGGACTAATCGAGATACATTTATTAAAAAAATTTATAATATTGATAGTAAGATACTGAAGAAGTAAATAATGGAGTATCAAGAATTTATTACTATGGGCCAAGAATATGGTTACAAGGCGAAGGAATTAATGGACTTTGCCAAAGCGGAATTCAATGCCAAAGAAAATCAAGAAGCCCTAGAGAATAAGAGACAAAGAGATGCACGGTATGAAGAGCGAGAGCTCAGAAAAGCAGAGCTACTTGCAGAAGAGAACAAAAGGATTGCAGAACAGCAACAAGCTGCTGAAGCAGCAAAACTTGCACATGAAGAAAAAAATGGCGACTTTACGTATTGAAGAACAAAGAGTGCAACATCAGAGTAGACAAAATGACGACTCTGAACGTAGAGGTTCCTCTAGCAACCACGATAGCGGTTTTGTTAAATTTCGTTTGCCTGAGTTTAAGCCAGAAATAGACGATATTTCTTCCTTCCTACAACGCTATGAAAATGTTTGTGAAGAAAATAAGCTTGATAGATCACATTGGTGTACAAGATTGATGGATTTCATGAGTGGTGGTGAACTTAACTGCTCTGTGCCAATTGGACGGGCCGAATAGACGCAATTATGATGCTGCTAAAACGTTATTATTAAAACTTCATCAGTTAGACGCTGAAGGTTATCGTATGAAGTTCAAACATATGATTCCTGAAACGGGTAAAGATTTTACACAGTTTGTAGCTGCAACTCGTCTAACATTTAATAGATGGATACAACTTTCCGGCATTGAAGAGAATTATGAGGGCCTTAAGGACTTGTTATTGCGAGACAAAGTCTTGTCTTCCGTGAGCAGACCACTGCGAGAATATCTACAGGAAAGAAAGCCGTCAAGTTTGAGTTCAATGGAGGAATTATGTAGGCAATATTGTAATGCACATCCAGGAGTTTGTGTCAGTAACAACAATATTAAGGAAGCTTTACCTGTTGCCGCAGCTACAACTTGGAACCACAACAATTATAGACAAAGATCCTACAGTTGTGATGGGAATTTCAAACCAAACAAATTCAATAACTCACAACCATATAGAGGTAGACAACCATATAGAAACTATTCACCCCAAAACAGAGGTAATTTCCAACAAAACTCAGGAGAAAGAAGGAATGATAATTTTGGTAACTATAATAAGAATTGGAATAACTGGGGACCCAATAACCAAAATTATTCAATTCGTAATAGGTCACAAGACTATAGAAATAAAGGAAACAACAATAGGAACCAAAGAAATAATGACGGGAGTCAAAATAACTCTTTTTACAATAAGAGACATAGATCACGCTCTAGAAATAATGCAAATTCGAACTACCATGCGAACTCAGCAAACACTGCTGCAACACCTGAGAACGCGCAAGACAACAATGTTGTTAATCATTCAGCTTCATGTTGTTCGTTTGACTTTGATACTGCTTCACAGTGTCCAGATTGCCAAACTCTATTCCAGTCTAATGTGACTTCCTTGTTAAAATGTGGTCATCCGCTCCCAGCAGTTACTGCTTCATCAGCACATGATGGCACAGGAGTACTACAGCTTCATAAAGGTTTATTGAATGGCACTCAAGTTACAGTACTCCGTGATTCTGGTTGCACGACTGTCGGAGTGAGACAGTCATTAGTACATCCGTCTCATGCAACGGGTGACTTTGTTAAATGTGTAACTTTCGGCGGTACAGTGGAATTTTATCCCACAGCCGTGGTGGATATTCACTCACCATTTTTTACAGACAAGGTTAAAGTGTGTTTGTTAAGGAATCCAATAGCGGATGTCACACTTGGCCGGATACACGGCAGCAATGATTGCTCACCCGAAGAAATTGTTCAATGGGAACGTCAAAATTTATCAACTGCTGCTGCAGTTACTACGCGTGCCCAGGCCAAGGCACAAAAGGAAAATGATGATACCGGTCCTGGAACTCAGGACGATTTTCACGTTCACTCTGAGATAGACAAACAATCCTTTATCAAACTTCAAAGAGAAGACAACTCTTTGAAGAAATTCTTTAGATTAGTCAAAGATAATAATTATGTTAATGATAGTTTGTCACCAAAACAGTGGTACACACTTAAAAATGATGTATTGGTTAGGAATTTTAAAGATTCATCTTTAATCAGACATCAGGTGATGGTTCCCCAAAAACTTCGTCTGTACATTCTACAACATGCACACGATTCACACTGTGCTGGCCATATGGGCTACTCTAGGACGCGATCCAGAGTTTTGTCCTCTTTCTTTTGGCCGGGAATTTCCAGAGACACCTCCATATATTGTCGCTCTTGCGTTATTTGTCAAGAGGTAAAATCAAGAGGAGCCTATCATACGGCCCCGATTCAGGCGTGTGATATACCTGTACGCCCCTTTGAGAAAATGGCCGTAGATATTATCGGTCCTTTACCTGTTATGTCCGCTAGAGGACACAGGTATGTGCTCACATGTATCGACATGTGCACTCGATGGCCCGAGGCCATCCCTCTTAAGAACATCACCACTAATGACGTTGCTGATGCCCTTTTCTTGATTTTTTCTAGACTTGGTTTTCCTCGAAAACTTCTTTCAGATCGAGGTACCCAATTTGTATCTGACACTATGACTGCTGTTATGAAACGCCTCAATATCGACAGGTCTCTCAGTAGTGTTTACCATGCGATGAGCAATGGCATGGTGGAACGTCTTAACAGGACGTTAAAGCAGTTATTGGGCAAAGTTACAGTGAAATATCCTCAAGATTGGGACAGGGTTTTACCCGCCGTGCTGTTCGCATACCGTGAGGTAGCGAATGAACAGACCGGTTTCTCGCCTTTTGAGCTTGTGTTTGGAGCTCAACCTCGAGGTCCCATGTCACTTATTAAGGACCTGCTCATAGACTCAGAGATGACTGAGGACATCCAGTCATCGTATGAATACGTCGTTAACCTCCGCCGTAACATTATAGATGCATGCCAACTGGCTACAGCTTCTTCCGAGGCTGCTAAAGCAAGATCACGCCAGTTCCAAAATCGCAACAGACGATTACGTCAACTATTGCCTGGCGATGAAGCTTTTGTATTGCTTCCAAGGAAAGAAAATAGACTTTTAATTGCTTGGAATGGTCCATATAAAGTGTTGTCACGCATTTCTGATGTTGACTACATTTTAGAGATAAAAGGGAAAAGGAAGACCTTTCACATAAACATGCTTAAAGAATTCCACACTAGACCGGAACATCTTCAAGCCATCTTTCAAGCAGTTGATGACCACCCTAGACCTGGTACTCACTACTCTGCGTTATCTGTAATTCAAGAGGAAGAATCGGCTTTTCCTGATGTTCCCATGAACTTACCTGTCTTTCCTCTCCAAGCGACTGAGACATGGAAGGATATTACTATTTGTCCAGCTTTGTCTTCTGAACAACATTCCCAAGTCTCTAATCTTCTAGAATCCTTTCCAGACGTCCTCACAGACATCCCAGGGCGTACATCAGTCATTTCGCATGACATCACCCTTACAGATGATCGACCAATTCGTCTACGCCCCTATCCTATCCCTATTCACTACCAGCACCAGGTGGAAGAAGAATTAAAACAAATGCTTAATTTAGGAATTATAGAACCTTCCAATGCCCCTTACTCATCACCTATGGTCATCGTTCGTAAGAAAGACAAAAATATCAGATTGTGTGTAGATTACCGGAAGCTGAATAACATCACAGTCTTCGATGCTGAACCCTTACCCCTACTTGAAAATCTTTTGTCTCGTCTCGCCAAGTCTCTTTTCTTTACTAAAATTGACCTTACCAAGGGATACTGGCAAGTTCCCTTGACTGACAGAGCTAAACCACTCACTGCCTTTGCTACACAACAGGGTCTTTATCAGTGGAACGTAATGCCTTTCGGACTTATGAACGCCCCGGCAACGTTTGTCCGTATGATGAGAAAAATTCTCTCTCATCGGTCCGATATAATCACATATATAGACGACATCTGTCTATTCAGTTCCACTTGGGAGGAGCACTTCTTAGGTTTACATTCTCTTTTGGACACTTTACGTCTCACCACCTAACAGCCAAGCCCTCAAAGATCTTTATTGCTTTTGAGGAAATTTCTTTCTTGGGACATAAGGTGGGTCACGGTTTTCTTCAGACCGTGCCACAGAATGTTTCCAAAATCCTAAAATTATCTGTGCCCACTACTAAGAAGCAAGTTCGTAGTCTTCTCGGCTTGATTCAGTATTATAGTAAATTTATACCAAACTTGTCTTCAATCACTGCAGACCTCTCTGCCTTGCTTAAAAAAGGCTTACCAAACCACGTGCACTGGACACCAGAGTGCCAGGCTGCGTTAAATTATGTTCAAAATATTTTTTCTGTGCCACCAATTTTGAGGTTACCAGATACAAATCTGACTTATTATCTCCGCACAGATGCTAGTTCAAAAGGTATCGGCGCATCACTGATGCAAGAGTTCGAGGGAAGATTACATCCAACCCTCTACATATCCAGAAAGCTCAATGATGCAGAAAGAAAGTACCCAGTGATAGAAAGAGAGTTGCTGGCTGTTATCTGGGCGGTAGTCAAGCTGGAGCGGTATTTGTTGGGCGCCCCTTTCATCATACAATCAGACCAGAAATCCCTTTCCTCATTGAAGAAGGCGAATCACAAGAACCCAAAGCTAGCCCGTTTCGCCATCCTGCTTCAACCTTTTCAGTATGAAATCGAGGCAATACCAGGTTCTGCAAATGTGGTCGCAGATGCTTTATCGAGATGCCCACAGCTCGAACTTGAAGATTCATATTGATTTAGTTAATTGACTTTATATCATACATGTGTGAAGCCATGGTGTTTATCCACTACTAGTCATTATGACAAAGGACGATAAATACATGAACACTAAGAAGATTTTCAAATCATTCATATTAACATTTGTGATTTAAACGACTTTGAGATAATCATTATTCACTTTAACTAGTGGTACAATGAACAGTATTATACTACTTGCAGACACGAACAATTTCCAACTACAACATCATGTTATTATTCTGTAATGCACATTCACATTAATTAAGTTTGCTATATTAATGCTACAAATCTAGTCCTGACACGGATAGTTTGGAGTATGATTACATTATTGCAAGTTTGTTTTGGACATTACTTGTCTTGCCAACGTACAAAAGGTACTTAGAGTAGAATAAGTAAGTAATGTAATAATTGTGTTAATTAGTTATACTTGCGTTCTTGTACTATTTTTTTTTCCTCTCTTCTTTCTCTTTTTGTGAGATATTCATGTACTTTAGTTACATTAATTTCATATCGCATTGCTTCATATCTTATTTGATTTGTCATGTGTGAATTGCGTTTAAGCTTAATTTTAGGATTTTTGACAGCATTGTTAGTTGGAGATATAACCTTCTATTTTTATTATACTTTATTATTCATGCATTTTGAATTCTTGATTTGGATTTTTTTTTTTGTTTTATTTTATTTTATATATCTCATACCATTTTCATATATGCATGCTATTTCTTTAATAGGTTTATTGGAAACTCACAGTGATCATACATTTAGGTATTTTTTTTGTTACATCATTGGAATATCGACTGTATATGACTTGTTACTTATGGACATATGACTGTTTATGACTGATGACAAATTCATCTAGCATGTTATTTAATGATAAGTTACATTATGCAGACTGACTGCGACTAGATTATTTTCGATGTGGCCCAATATTTGTGATATAATCAATTTTGGCCGCTATTTCCGCATAGGAAATATTTGAATTGAAAAAAAAAAAAACCAATAAATTTGTTTTTTTTTTTACACCGCGAAGGGGGTGATATGTTAAGGACAGATTTGGGATGCAGATAAAATAGTGTGGCATGTTACTACACGCTAGCACATTTCCATTTACATGTGAGGAAATGTGTTCGCCTGTAGACAAACTACGGTTTGCACGAAGCGTTCACCCGTGTTCAGCGACGGTCAACTAGTGACGTTTTCTGTCACATGTCGTGGAGTTCAGTGTGTTAATTAACGGGGCTTCCGTCTTTGTGTTTGCGTCCGAGAGGGATGTAATTTTTCGAGGCTCCGGGATAATGGAGCGTGATTTATAAATATATATTGTGGCATTGTTGATTCTCGGAGGCTGCCACGTTATGTGCAAGATGGTTCATAAACGTATCTAGAAGTTCATACCATAATTTACTACAAGTAACTTTGAGATATGAGGCAACTAATATTTGGTTTGCACTGATTGCTTCTGCCGCATTACTTTGGTTTTCGTGGATTACCGAACCTTTAGTACAACGGCCAGAATTGAGTGGAGATGAGAGGATTGTATTATTATTATATTATTGCCACTTAAAGATGCCTAACGTTTGAACCTTATTGACGGACGAGGGATAATCTACTACGCTTATCCATTGCTATGTACTTTTGATGTGTTGATGGACTATTGTGAAGTGACTTTATGTATTAAATGTCAACCATGTTTTCCCGTGGACCTGTTCACCTACCGGCTTTGTTATGTGTACTGACCATAATGTCCTGAATGAACACCTGCTATCATTCGAGTATACATGCATGATCCTCTAATTTATCCCAACGTAACACCCGTATACCATACAACGATGATCCAGAAAAATCAGAACAAGATGTAACACCGGATATTAGCGAACAGTTCAGACAAATAAGTGTTATAAACTCGAATCGCAACCAACAACAGATGGATGCAGAACTGGAAGAAGAGGGAATAGAACAAATGGATATCATCGAAGGGTTTGACCTCCTCACAGAACAAGCAAAGGATTCCACATTAATCAATCTTAGGAAGAAAATTGAACAAGGAACTAGGGAAACAAGACATTTTATCATTAATGAACATGATAAAATAGTGGAGTTCGTAGATCCAAAAGGGGATGGAGTTCCAAAAAAATACATTCCTAGCCATCTGGTTAAGAGGGTGTTGGAGGAGTTACATGATAATAACGGCCATTTTGGAAGGGATAAAACGCTAGAAGCAATTAAAGCACGGTATTATTGGCCGACGCTATGTAAGGATGTTATACAACATGTGCAAGGATGTTTAACATGCAAGACAAGAAATATGGCTGAAGTTAAGTGCCCAATAAAAAGGATGGATATTCCCAAATACACAATGGAGAAAGTCAGTATTGACATCTCAGGACCATATCCCAGAACACAGTCGGGATGCGAGTACATTATACATATTGTAGACATGTTGTCCAACTGGCCAGAGTGCAATGCAGTGAGGGAAGCGAAAGGAAAAACCGTGGTGAATATAATGATGATATACTTTATACCTCGACATGGTTGCCCGTACACTATTGTCACGGACAACGGGAAACAGTTTACAGGGAATGAGTTTCAAAGTTTCCTCAGGGAGATGAATAAACAACGCATAAAAACCTCTCAACATCATCCTCAGAGTAACGGGAAAAACGAACGCCTCCATGCCACAATACATAATATAATAGCGAAGTATATACATGACAGAGGTGGCGATTGGGATGTGCATCTTCCACATGCACTACAAGCAATCCGGTCTAACATGAACGACTCCACCAGATTAGCACCTTTCTACATGCTATATTGCAGGGAACCCGTACTACCAATGGACACGTTGTTGACACCTAGAAGGAAATACTACGGTGAAAGTCATATGGAGAATTTAATGATGCATAAGCATATAGCACACAAAATGGCAGTCAGAAACACGGAAGTAGCAGCAGAGAAGAGACGGAATAATGCGAATAAAAACGTGACACTACAAGTGTTCAATCCAGGAGATATAGTGTGCTACAAGGTACAAGTAAGAACAGGCAAGTTCAAAGACAAATGGGACACCGGATGGAAGGTGTTAGAAAGGCTCTCACAGACCACATACCAGATTGGAAAAGGAAGGCAAATAAAAAGGGTACATGTACAACATCTCCGGAAACAGGAAAATGACCCAATCGTTCTTCCCCAGAGAGATCCTACAAAGAGGACAGCTCATTTTGTAAAAATACCAGGAGAGAGGGAGGGAGACAAAACACACACGCCCAACAACACACCACAGGGTTTACAAAAACAGGCTACAAACAATAATACACAGAAAAGATCAGGAATAGGTAAAGGTATAAAACCGAAGGACAGTGACTGGAGTGTAACTACAAGAGGAGACAACTGGGTAGTCCAAATGACTAAGAGCGACGAGGAAATAGATATTATTTCCAGTGAGATCAGAGATAGCGATGGCAGTAGACCAATACTAGCGCGGGAACAGATTGTTACTAGAGCACAAGTCCATGCAGAACCGGGAACAACATCTGATCGGTTAACCCCAACCCCCCAAATCTTACACAGGGAACAAGAGGAGATGGGCACATATAGGCCTGAGGAAGACAGGATACAAGTATGGCAGGATACACAGAGTAAACAGTACAATGAGATTCTAGAAGATACGACAGGAATAAGGAAACAATGGAATAATGTTGAAACAGAAATTGATGCACCGTACAAACATACGAGAGCTGCAGAACAAAGAAACAGAGCACAGGAGCAGCAGCTATTGAAACAAATGGAGCAACAGATAGAGACTAGACAACAAAGTGGTACAAGTCAAACTCAGAACATAGAGGACACATCAGCTAAAGATTCAGATACGCAGGAGGAGATGGAGGAAGAGAATATAAGAGGGATGAAGAGACAGCGGTCGTCGTCATCAGACGATTCAGAGGATTACAGAAAGCGTCTAGCAAAGTTGAGACATGTAGAAGAGGTCAGACTGAAGAGGAAGAATAAAGAAAAAAATAGTGGCGCAGCGGAGAATAAGGAAGATATAAAGTCATTTTTTCAATATATGGACAGAAAATTTGAAGACTGGAAAAAGGAGAAATGTAGTTATAGAGAAATACAAGAGGAAATAGATAGAAGGATCAAGGGAACGGGCCAATGCGAAATAGACAGTATAGACCATGGAAGGTCGAGGAAGAACAAAGAGGAAGAAAGAAATAATGACAGAAAAAAAGTAGAAGAGTTAACTGCATGTTGCGCAGAGTTAGAGAGGAAGTTGGAAGAGTTAGAAAAGAGACAGGAAATGAATAGAGATGCATCAGAGAAAAAGAAAGATGAAACAGCACCTGGGGCAGGTGATGATAGAAAGGAAGCCACAGAGAAGGCGAAGCAGGGAGAAGTTGAGAAACATGAAAGTAGTAGAAGTACAGATCGACGAGAATACCGATCTAAGAGTAGAGATACTATGGAGGCAAGTGGGGATACGGGTCGAAGAGATTACCGATCCAAAAGCCGAGATAGGCAAAGAAATAGAAGTAGAGAGGAAGAGAGAATTAGGAGAGATACGGATCGACGCGGTTACCGATCCAAGAGCCGGGAGGCTATAAAGGACGAGGAGAGAAGAAATACGGATCGAAGGGAGTACCGATCCAAGAGCCGAGATACTAGAAAGGAGGAGAGAGATAGGAGTGGTAGTAGGAGAGATACTAGGAGTATAAGTAGAGGTCGAGGTAGCGACATAGAACCTGAAAGAAACTCAGGGAGCACGAAAAAGGAAGAAATAGAACATAAGGAAAAACAGAGGAAAACGGTTGATGAGGAAGTAAGGAGTGGAGAGGTTGAGAGAACTTCTGGAGATACGAGAGATGAAATAGAGAGGAAACAAACTGTTGACGAAGTCAGAAGAAGAAAGGAGCACCGACAGGCGGGTGACGAAGTACAAAATAAGGGTGAAATAAAGGAGACACAAGGAGTGGTCAAACAACAGGTAGCATTGGAGATGCTCAAATTGCTCATGAAATGAGTGAGTAGAGAGTAGCAGGAGGCTATGAGTGGAGAGGCATAGCATACTAAGAGGTAAACAAGATGGCGGCGGTAGCTGAGCCCTGAGAAGGCTAAGTATAATTGGTCTGTACCGAACACACGTGTAGAGAACTGAGTACACCTGACCAATAGGGTACTGCAGTAGAGGAGACGAGTAAAGGAGAGGTAAGAAGTAGAGGTCATAGGAGAATGGTAGACTATAAATGGAAAGCCGTGGTGACGACGGCAGGAACAATAGAGATAGAGGTTGGAGAAGCCATAGAGTAGGACGGCAGAAACATGAAGTATTATGGTGAAAAGGGGAGAAATATGGAGAAATAAGGGAAAATGAGATTTTGGGAAATTAGAGGCCATGGTAGTATGGCGGAAATTATGTGAAACGCCGTGGTAACTATGGCAGGAATATGAAGATAGGGATTTTGAGGAAGCCATAGAGGAGGACGGCAGAAACATGAAGTATTATGGTGAAAAGGGGAGAAATATGGAGAAATAAGGGAAAATGAGATTTTGGGAAGCCATGGAGCAGGACGGCAGAAAGATGGAGAGATGTGAAGTATTATGGTGTAATATGGAAACTGAGATGTTGAAGCCGTAGGGGAGGACGGCAGAGATATTGAGAATAAGGAGATAAATGACAATGGGGTTATTGGGAGGCCGTGGAGGAGGACGGCAGTGATGGTGAGAGGTGTTGGGAGATGGACGGAGTTGTGGTTGAGGAAGTGGGGAGCACAATTCCAGAGAGGGAACGAGAGTAGCGGTTATGAGGGAGAGGAGAGAAGTAGAAATTGCAGTGGGAGTCTAGTTGTTTGGAAACTAGATGCAATCGTTCTACACTGAACATAAAAGTGAGCTGAGTAGGTCCTAACGATGGACTACTGCAGTGGTGGAAGAGAAGAGGAAAGAGGTAGGGAAGCCATAAATTAAAGGAGAGAGACGTAGATGGGAGGAATTGAGAAGTCACAGAGAGGAGACGGAAAAGAATTACGAGTTAACTAAAGGAGTATTGGAGAAACTACAGAGAATATGGTGGTAGATGAGGGCCATAGAGAAATGTCGATGATATGGAGGAAATGGGTAATTAGAAGTGATAGTCTGGAGGGAGCTGATAACGGAGTTGAGGAAGATACATATTTTTTTTCGGCAGTTGGGAAGATGGAAATGAAATGTGGAAGACATATGACAAGTAGGAAAAGCTATAGACAAGGCAGCATATATATTTGAAGAAGAGATAAGTAAACGTTCTGGAGAGAACGAAAAAGAGGTAAACGAAGCCATATAGGAAATGCCAGATTTATAAGAGGAAGACAAGATACACAGTAAAAGTGGATCGCAGATGAGAATGGACAATAGACATGGATGGTACCAAAAAGAAAATGCACAAGGAGGACAAATATGCAACTAAGAAGAACGATTAATGAGATAGGCAGAATTTCAAGATAATTCGCGAAGATGGGATAATGAACTTGGGAGTAGATATAAAGGTAAATGACTAATGAAGTTTAGAAAGGATTAGTAAGAGTAGAAAAGGAACAAACGATAAAGTGTACTATGAAATGAGTTGTATTATATACAAGGTATAAAATGAAATGAATTGCATTATGTGCAAGTTGTAACAGGAAAAGAGTTGTATTCAGTAATATGTATAAATTGAAAACAGTTCCATGATAGAAAATGTAAACTATGAAATGGAAATGGTAGACAGGAAGATGAGTGAGGTTGATTAGAAGTGGAGAATGGTGGGTCTCATTGGGACAGATGTTGGTGAAGAGAATGAGTGGAGATTTTTTAGGGAAATTTTCTCTGTGAGAGAAATTTTTTTTTTAAGGGGGGGAGATGTGTGAACGGTGGTTTGGTTTTGATAAAGTTCAGTTAAAAACAACAAAGGGAGATAATGTAGGATTGGCTCCCTTGCGGGTTTTAAGTGAGTTGGAAAAAGAAAGGTATGCACGGAAAAGTCGAGATGCGTGAACACATTTTAGGCGTGAACGAATAATGTTAGAACGGGGTTTTTACACAGTGGAGATTGAGACACGCTAGGTGTAGGAAGGAAAAGGGGTTTTCTCCCAAGTGTATTAAAGTTAGACTTGAGAAACGCACTCAGCGTAATAGATGTGTAAGAAAACATACTCAGTATTAGATGATTAGCAAGATTTATGCTGTGAGAAATAGAGTATATAGAGTACATTATGTACCATAAATTTTGTGTACGGCAGTATTTTATTGTGATAGTATTTTATTCTGAGGACATGATAGTTGTGAAAGAAAAGAAAGTGTATTTCGTTTGAGAACAAAACCAGGTACGTTGAACACTTTTATATATCAGTAGCATGTGTAGCTCAGCAGACCAGGTCTGAGCAGAGAAGAATAATAGACGAAATCTTGGCAAAACGACAGCCCTGGCGGTATGGCCAGTTTTCTCTCAAAGAGATATACCAAGAGACATATGAAAAGAAAGACATAGAAAAACGGTCAGCACAGAAGAGAGACCAGAGGTTTATGCCTGAAGAATTAAAATGACATTTTAATAGCTGAAATAAGCAAATAGTAAGAAGACAAGAAATCAGCAGTTTTGAATATTGAATACTTTTGTAGCTGAAGAAGCTGTTGTTATGAAAGACTGTTAACCTCGTTAATAAAGTTCAACCTTTGACATCTTCACTGCTATTACTAAGGTGAATTCGTTTGAAGCAACAGAGAGTATGAGAAAATATCTTTGTCAGTCTGAGAGAAGGAAGTTTGTCACATTTACCTTACAACATACTATCTACTGAAAGGGCAGTGGTCCGAACCTTCTAATACGATCCATGGCCACAAAGCTTTGCTTTTCTAGATGGGTTGATTTATCAAAGATTGATAAAACTTTTGATGGGCTGGCTGACTTAATTTTAAGAGACAAAGTGCTGTCTTCAGTGGTGACTTTTTGTCATTTTTGCAGGAGAGAAAGCCTGAATCATTATCTGCTTTGGAAAGTCTTGGACTACAGTACCAAATTGCACATCCTGGAAGAAATCTTAGCAGGACTAACATAAAGGATCCATTGCCAGTGGCATCAGCTAGAACTATGATGTCCAATACACCCAGACAAAGATCAAATAGTATGGACAGAAATTTTCGATTGAATCGAGATAATAATACTGGATCTTTCAGAGGGAGGTATAATTTTAACAATAGGTCACAGCAACCTCAAAGGAATTTCCAATCATATGATATATACCTCAACAATCTTTTTCCAGACCTAGCAGGGATTGGAATAGAGGTGGATACAATTTCCAATCAAACAGAGGACACAGGTCATTCTATGGAAACAATGGAAATAATTACAATAGCAGGAGTTCTCAACAGAACAATAATTTTAGACGTTCTAGAAATCCTGAACGTTCCAATGCAGTTGTGCATCAAAGTGAAAATAATACAGTTCACAATTTCCAAAATAACAATGTTGCTTCTCATGCAAATGCATGTAGTGTGGACTTGTCAAATAGTACTAATTGTTCTGAATGTAATTCTTTGTTTCAGCTAGAGGGAGTTCCTAGGCTCCTGTGTGGACACCCTTTGCCAGTTATGTCCTCTTATGATGGGACAGGTTCACTAGTATTTAATAGTGCTTCGGGACACTGGATGCACTACTGTAGGAGTGCGAAGATCATTAGTGGACCAATCTGATTACACAGGCAAAGAAGTCAAGTGCATCACATTCGGGGGCACAGTTGAATATTATCCAACTGCTTAAGTATTTTTAGATAGGCCTGCCCCTTGTTTTACAGGAAGGACTCTAGTGAACCTGTTGGACAAACCAATTGCTGGGATAACCCTGGGGAATATCCCTGGACTTCATGAATGCACTAATGATGATATTTTAAAATGGGAACAGCAACATTTGCTTATGGCAAATGCTGTCACTACCAGAGCTCAGTCTCGTGCAGAGTTGAATGAGCAGGTCCAAATTGAGGAGGTGACTGATGAAGTGATGACTGATGAGGTGACTGATGAAGTGGTGACTGATGAAGAGGTGACTGATAAAGAGGGGACTAATGAAGATGATTTACAGGTTGAACTTATTGACAAAGAATCATTCATTCAGATGCAAGATGAAGATGATTCAATGAACCCTTTCGCCACGACGAGTTTTCATTCCCCATGACGACACCATTTTCAGCTTAGTTCGTTCCCCTGAACGACAGGATAATTGTAATTTTTGGGGTCATATTTTTAATTTGACTGTAAACAGTTTATCGTAAAAGGAAACCCATTAAAAGTATATTCTGAACCAGACTACACAAACTCTGGCCCTGAATCTGGGTAATCTTTACATTTAGTGCCATCGAGTATGTATAATATGTGTATTGAGTCAGCATTAGAATTAGGGTAACCCTAAACCTAACCTCAACCTTAACTCTAAATGGTACGAAAATACACATATTAAACATACTCGATGGCACTAAAGGTAAAGATTACCAGAATCTCAGTAAAAAGAGTTGTCAGAATCATTCAAGTTGAATAAATTCAACTCAAACAAGAATTTTCATGCTCTTTTCCCACAAGATGTTTATGGTTCGCCGGTACGGCAGCGTCCATGTTTGTGAACTTTCGTTTTGGTAAAATCACTTATCAGTTCTACTGTATTCGCTAGCAGTAAAATATTTTGTTCGTTTCAAGCTTAGTGGCCAAATTTTTTAATGCTGAATCCGATTATGCCCAGCAATTGCCAATACGATTGTAAACAGAAGAGTTCTGGTGCTTTTAAAATAGGACGTACGCCATACGTCATATAGGTGAATGGGAACGAGGTATCGCGCTACTTCCGTGACGTACGCGGTACGGCACAGCGACAAAAATTGTGAAGATTTATGCCATACAGCGTACGTCATAATGGTGCTGAAAGGGTTAAAAAAATGTTTCAGGTTGCCAAGTCTGATGATGTGGTGTATAATGATAATTCGTTACACTGGTATACAATCAAGAATGGGATCTTGATTCGGAATTTCCAAGATTCAACATCAGTTAAAAAACAAATTATGGTGCCTACTAATTTTCGCCCCTTTGTCTTTCGACATGCTCATGATGTTAATTGTGCAGGACATTTAGGGATTGCCAGGACAAAACAGAGGGTTTTGTCTCATTTCTTTTGGCCTGGGGTGACAAGGGATGTGAAAATCTTTTGTCGAACATGCAAAACTTGCCAAGATGTGGCAGCGAAACGCCCCAAGCATGATGCGCCTATCCAGGCATCAGACACATCTTTGCGTCCATTCGCAAAAATGGCAATCGACCTTATAGGTCCACTACCAGTCATGTCAGCTAGAGGTCATCATTTTGTGCCAACGTGCATTGATATGTGCATGCGCTGGCCAGAGGCTATTCCTCTGAAATCAATATCTACTACAGATGTTGCTGACACACTTTTTTAAATTTTCAGTCGAGTGGGTTTTCCCGAAAACATATTATCAGATCGGGGAACTCAGTTTGTTTCTGACGTTATGACTCAAGTTATGAGGGAGTTCGAGATAGATAGATCTCTAAGTAGCGTCTATCACCCAATTTCGAACGGGAAAATTTAGCGCCTCAATCGCTGTCTTAAACAAATGCTAGGCAAGGTTACTGCGAAATACCCGCAGGACTGGAATAGAGTGCTCCCAGCTGTATTGTTCACTTATCGTGAGATACCGAACGAACATACAGGATTTGCGCCATTTGAGTTAGTCTACGGTGCCAAGCCAAGAGGACCTATGTCCATACTGAAACAGTTATTGGTTTGAGCTGACATGCCTGAGGATGTTCAAACCTCCTACCAATACGTAGATAACCTTAGAAAGAAAATTACGGACGCATGCCAGATAGCTGTAGAATCATCAGAAAAAGCTAAACTAAAGGCAAGATTATTTGTTAACCTAAACAGAAAACGGCGCCAATTATGGCCAGGTGATGAGGCCTATGTATTGTTACCCAATAAGGACAATAAATTACTTGTATCTTGGAGAGGACCATATACTGTACTTGAAAGATTGTCAGATGTTGACTACATTATATCTATTTAAGGAAAGGAAAAAACCTTTCACATCAACATGCTACAACAATTTCACTCTCGTCCTCCACATCTTAAACCAGTTTTTGAGGCTATCAACGAGCCTAGTGATCGTCGCTCTTCCTTAGCTGTCATATAGGAAGAATTGTCGGAATTGCCTAATATTCCTGAGCCTCTTTTGTCTCTACCTACTTTACCTCTTTCATCTACATAGACTTGGAGAGATATTTCTATTTCACCAAATCTTGCTCCATATCAGAAAGATCAGATTTCTCTGTTACTACAATCTTTTCCTGACGTGCTCACGGATATTCCTGGGCATACAAATATCATTGAACATGATATTCTCCTTACTGATTTCAGACCAATCAAGCTTAAACCTTATCCTATCCCTGTGCATTTTCAATCACAAGTACAAAAAGTAATAGAGGATATGATAAAATTAAACATAATTTCTCCATCTCAATCTCCATACAGTTTTCCTATGGTTTTGATTAAAAAGAAAGACAAATCCATTCGGATTTGCATTGATTTCAGGCGTTTGAATGCTTTAACGATCTCGGACGCTGAGCCTCTACCTTTGTTAGATAGACTATCTACAGCAACCTTTTTCAGTAAATTTGATTTATCTGAAGGATATTGGCAAGTCCCTCTGTCCGACAGAGCCAAACCTTATACCGCTTTCGCTACACTTTTGGGATTGTTCCAATTTAATTTTATGTCTTTTGGTCTCATCAACGCTCCTGCGACTTTTGTTCGTATGATGAGAAAAATTTTCTCTAGTCGTGATGACATCATCTCTTACATTGATGATATTTGCCTTTTCCATGAATCTTGGGAAGAACATGTTCTTGGAATTCAGTCTTTGTTGACTACTCTGTCTCCATCATCTTACTGCGAGACCCTCTAAAACTCAAAAATTATTCACTGAAATTTCTTTTCTTGGTCACAAAGTGGGAGGCGGTTTTCTTAAGCCTGAAGATTTTACTATCTCCAGGATCTTGAATCTAGAAATTCCTAAGACAAAAAAACAGGTTCGCAGTCTTTTAGGTCTTGTTGGATTCTACAGAAAGTTCTTACCTAATGTTTCAGGAATTACTTCAGTTCTGTCTTCATTACTAAGAAAGAACTCTCCAAATAAGATTGTTTGGACTCATTCATGCAATGATTCATTAAATTTATTAAAATCTTATTTCTCTAAATCACCAATTCTAAGACTGCCTGATAATAGACTTCCTTTTATTCTTAGGGTCGGCGCCCTGGTTCGGGGATCGGCAGTACACTTTTGCAAGAATTCGATGATTGTCTACATCCAATTCTGTATGTCAGTCGTAAATTGACACCACCAGAAAAAAATACCCCATCGTCGAGCGGGAATTACTCGCGGTGGTGTATTGTTTTGCAAAATTGCAACGCTATCTTATTGGCGCGAAATTCGTCCTGGAGACAGACCAACGTGCCTTATCCTATCTTAAAACTGCAAAATTTCGTAATGAGAAAGCAGCCAGAGCAGCGCTCGCTCTCTAGCCGTACGAATGACATTTGTGCCATCAAAGGCAGTCAGAATGTCGTTGCGGATGTGTTATCACGGTGTGTGAAAGACCCACTGTCAGCTAACAACACTGCAAATGCAAGTCTGATGTGAAGTTACAGCAAACCTATCAACTTACTTCTCCGCAAGTTGACCGATAGACAGTGTACCATATATGCACATATTTTGCTGACGATGCTTATTCTTGCATGAATCTAATGACATTTGACTGCTACGTAAAGAGGATATATAAACATACCCTGTGATGAACACCAAGACTGAAATCTATAATATTGTTTCATCAAAAAGTGAAGGAGATCGCTCAGTAACTCTCTTGTCAGTGCTTACATTTATTGACCATGATCACTCAGCACAAGATGATGATGAATCCTCAGATCGTCAATTTCAAGATATAACTCTTTTTACTCAGCTCATCACATGGATGTCTTGAACCTTATTGACTGTGTCCATTGTGGTAAAGTGGGATGTTATAAATATTTATAGGGGACTTATTGTACTGACTGAGATCAGCTGTGAAGGTATCTATATCTAATAAGAGTAGTGTACTATAGATAACCTTACTTACTGCCACATATGTATACCTCAGTCAGAATTATTCTGGAATAGTGTGATGACTACGTTATATGTCTAGGGTATGTGTATGATGAAGTGTAAGTCATAACAACAACAGACAGATAAACAATTTAATTTATTCCACCACACTTGACAACACTGTGACACTCACATACATATAACACTCTAAGAGGATATCTTAAAGGAGTCACTGATAACTTTTCAAATAACAATATGTATTCAGTGCTGTCATGAATGTATATGTGTCCTGATTCAAATACAAAGGGAACCAGGAATCACAATCAATTTTAATTACAAGTTATATGTACAGAATTTATTAATATGATTCGTGTAGTGACATATATTATTAATGGTATCCTATGTGTGTCAGTTGTGTAGTGGTAATATGAGGTAATACTGGTTTTGTTTTGTTCAAGCTCTGTTGGTATTTGTCATCATGACTTCAATAGTTTGTTTCTATTGGAACTAGTATTGGAGATGTTCTCAGTTCCTGGTATTAAAACAATTAAATTCCCCTCTTAATTTTAGTTTATAATGTCATTTTAAGATGGGGGTACATAATGTTGAGCTCCATGGCCACACTCTCTTATCTTGCGTGATGACTGCAGTAAAAGACTCCTCTGCTCGATTATTTAAATGAGTTCTGGAGCCACCCCACTGGTTGCTATATGGACCAAGGAGTATGCTGTCCACCTCTGGCTTCAACAAAGCTCTGACCAGGTGCTGCTCAATAACTTTAAGACCACGGTCCCTGAAACAAGAAGGTTGTACCTTCTACGTCAGAACTAATTTATACTCCATTTCTACACTGAGCACAATACATCACAAACATTGAGTTCAGAGCGTTAGGCCAACTGTCAGCTTCATCTGAAATACTTTATACCAGTATTTCCCTCCCTAATGGTTACTACGCCTCTGCAATTCCAGCATTATTTCTTTCTAGTTAATAATCTAGGTGTCAGTGTACTGTTTGGCCATTCCATGCAGTTTTACTTTCCTCCGACACCTTCTGTTCAGGCTGGAGCACTATAGGCTTTACATCATGTTCGCTACTGAACCACACATATATACAGACATAAATTATCAATTTACATTCAATTTTCATTAAAAGATATTGAATATTTCAAGCTTACCACAATTCATGGAAATAATAATAAACAGTTTCGTTGACTGGCAATGAATATAGCACAACTCCGATCTGCCGATGTCCCAGGCTTTATTTTATAAAAAATATACACTGGTGCTCAACGTACTGTTTCTTAGTAGGTTTATTACAAGATGTGGCAATGAACAGACGCTCTGAATTGTGTATATTCGCAGCTCTACCCAATCACACCACGTCTACACATCTTTTCAAAAAAGTACCCCTTTCTTACGTTTCCCCTGACAACACAAGATAGTATTTATAGTCCGACCAATCGTGTTTAGTCTTTCATTTGTTGCGCTCCAATCACATAGGAGTTAACATGGTAGGCTATTTCCGTAACGTAATGTTTTTTCAAACACGTTATAAAAAAATTTTATGAGCAGAAATGATTTCATGCTGTCAGGCACCCCCACTATTTTATTTTGGCCATAACTTGGTAATTCCTAGACTATTTGCGTAACGTTTTACATATTCTTTGTCAGCAAACCCTAAGGAACCCAAATATACGAATTTAAGGGAGCTAGGTGGCTGCGTTCAAAATGTGCATTTTCTACCACCTCCTGTTCACTTCAATCCCCATGTGGTGTCTGGGTACTGTCATGTTTTCAAACGTAAACCCATCTAATGTCATCTTTCCCAATAAGCGTTTTTCAGGATTTTAAAACCTAACTCTGGTATGGGTAGTGAATTTTATCACTGTCGATTTGAAATAAAGTTAGTGCATGTGGCCTTACACGCGTGATGGCAGCAATTGTGTATCGCGCGACGCGTGTTTAGTGTTGCAGGTGTCCCTGCTTTCTGCCTCTCCCTTCTCTCTATCCTTTAGTCCATCTGTCCTTTAGTTACGCCGTGTATAAAATGGAATGAATGAAATATTAAATTTAGGTCATTGATCAGCTTGCGTATCTCAAGGTTTTTCCAAGAAATACAGTACACGTTTCATTGAAGAAAGCGTGCAGCGACACAGTAGGCTTTTACTATCAACGTGAAAGCGTTACAATTTGCAGACGAAGTAGAAAACAAGGGGGATTTCGAGTACAGGCATTGTGACAGCACTGTTCTTTACCATTCTTCTTTCCTTTTATTAAATGTATTTGTTAGGCTTTGCATTTACGTTTTAATTTATATATGGGGATTAGAATAATTCACGACATTCCATACACAGTTTATGTGCATAAAACATGCATTAATTGATGGACTAAGAATAATGTGACATTTGAGTCCTTTGAATGCACAATTTGATCTATTCCAGTTTCTGAACAGTGTACGAAAGTTAAGGGACTTAACTCAAGAATGCCTTTCATGGACAAAGGGACATAACTAAATAAATCCTAACGTGCTAAATTTATCTGTATCAGGTTGGACATTGAACAGTGGTGCTTAACTTGAATTCATAAAGGAACCTACATGATAATATGGAGGATAATCATGGACATGAACTTTGTGTGCGATTATAAATATTTTAGCTAGACTTTAGTTGGGTATTATTCCACTAGTACGGATGACAGTATAACAATGTTGCTTTAAATACGGTGCTTTAATTAGCTGTTGATTATTTAATTAGCTTGTTGAGATTCTGTGATTGACGTAAGTCATAACTACACTCACACTAATTATATAATTGAACATTTTAATGGTTCTCACAACAAGTTTGCAATCTATACCATACATCAGCGTATTCTTACCTGATTGGAAACACAACTTCGACATTAAAAGGATTAAATTGTTTTTTAATTGACACCACAGTATGATTTTTATTACAAGTACTCAAGATGTACTTCTTCTTCTTCTTTGATCCTTAGCCGCCGACCGTCAAAGCAGTCTGTGGCCATTATGCCTGGTGGCGTCTTGTAGGGCAACAACAAATTGATTCCACTTTGCTCGGTCGGCGCCCATCCTTCATACAGTGCCCCAACTCTGGTTCATTCTTTGCATCTCAGCCTCCACAGTCCTCCGCCAAGTTGTTTTTGGTCGGCCTCTCTTTCATTTTCCTTCAGGGGTCCATAGCATAGCTGTTCTTGTGATGGCATCGGGGTCTCTTCTGAGGACATGGCCAACCCAGCTCCAGCGTCTGCCAGCTATGATGGTGTGCATGTCCTCTTGCTTGCTCCGAGTAAGCAGATCTTGGTTGGTGATGGTATTCGGCCAAAAGATTCGGAGAATTTTTCTTAGGCATGTTGTGTGAAAAGAGGACAATTTTGACATTTCCTTCTCTGCAACTCTCCAGCTCTCTGCGCCATAGAGAAGCACAGAAAGCACACAGCTCTGATATAATCCTAATTTTGTGCTTGTGCTGTACTGAGAGGACTTTCAGATGTTGTTTAGTCTAAAAAAGGCTGTTCTTGCTTTGTTCATTCTGTTGTTGATGTCTTTGCTTGCTCCGCCGTCTGGTCTTACTATGCATCCTAGGTATGTGAAGGCATCTGTCTGTTCCAGTTGCTGATTCCTTACTGATATGGGCTCAGGGTTGCTCACATTGAGCGTCATGACCTCTGTCTTCTTTAGGTTGATGTTCAAGCCCACCTGCTGGCTATACTTATTACGTCTATCCGTTTTTCCCTGGATGTGTTGATGTGAATGTGCTAGCAGTGCAATGTCATCTGCATATTCCAGATCTTCCAATGTAGAAAATGTAGTCCATCTTATTCCTCTTGGATTGCCCTCTGTTGTCTGGCGCATCACCCAGTCTATGACTGTTAAAAATAGAGTGGTTGATAAGGTGCTGATGATGTTGTCCTGATTGCTAAATCAGAGACACTTCTCCAATCCAACCTGCAAGTCTGGAAGGAAGAGATGGAGAAGAGAGGGATGGTCATAAGCAGCTCTAAAACAAAATCCATGGTGATATCACGAGAAGAAAGAAAACATCAGATTAAGTTGGGAGAACAGGTCCTGGAGCAGGTTGACCACTTTAAATATCTCGGAGCTATTATAGACCGAAAAGGGGGCATCAAAGAAGAGTTGGCCACTTGAAAAGCAGCGGCTGGGAGACTTTATCAGGCCATAAATCGAGGATTCCTCAGCAAGAAAGAGGTTGCTAAGAAAACAAAGATGGCTGTATACTGCTCCACCTATGTCCCAGTCTTGACATATGGATGCGAGTCATGGGCAATGACTACAACCCACAAAAGCCAGATCCAAACCTCAGATATGAGGTATCTGAGGAAGGTGGTTGAAGTAACAAGAAGAGACATGGTCCGCAACCAGACGATACGTCAAGGCCTAAAATCCCACCCGTTGCAGACCCAAATAGAACAGTCCCAACTAAGATGGTTTGGCCATGTCTGCAGAATGGGAGAAGATCGGCTACCATGACAAGCATGGGAAACAAAGAGCCAGGGATCCAGACCTCCAGGATGACCCAGAGTCCGCTGGGAGGACAACATTAGACAATCTTTGAAGGATCGAGGACTAGAATGGAACCAGGCCAGGAAGAAGACAGCCGATAGGATAGTCTGGCGCTCTCTCTCTTCCAAACCTCCACACCTCACGGTAGAAGGGGAATGACTAAGTAAGTAAGTGGTTGATAAAGGGCATCCCTGTCGTACTCCTGTCTTCACTTCAAAGGTTGGGACCCCAAGATGCAGCAATAGTGAATGCAGTCAGCGACTCATAGCTTGACTGCCTGCGTCAGGACCAGCGAATCAGAGCTGGTCAAGACCGCACTCCACCTCCACGTGGTGGTCCTGGAAACAGTCTGCAGCAATGCAGTCTGGCTGAGCGAGTGCGGATCGAAATGGGAAGGCAAACCCGGTCCATAAAAAATGCCGTGCAGAAGTCGGATGTGTCGACCGAAAGGTGCAGATATCACAGCTTAGGCGCAAACAGACACAACGCAACCACCGTCCTTTTCAGTGTGAACGAAGAAGAAGGAAGACTTCAAAGGTTAGGTTGCTCTGCCCAATGCTACACGTAAAGTTGGCATAAAGGCTTTTTATGATTGACACTATGCAGCTTGGAATTCCATAAGCCCTCAGTATTTTCCATAAACTGTCCCTATGTATACTGTCAAAAGCCTTTTCAAAATCTACGAAATTAATGTACAGCTGTCTTTGCCATTCTGAGCACTGCTCTATAATGTTACTGAAAGTAAATATATGATCTACACATCTTCTGTTCTTTCTAAATCCAGCTTGTTCTTTCCTCAGTTTGTGGTCTACTGCTTTTGAGATTCTCTGTATAATTATCCTGCCTAGTATTTTGCTGGGAACTGAGAGAAGAGTTATTCCTCTCCAATTATTGCAGTCTGCAAGATCTCCCTTCTTGGGCAATTTGACAATTATTCCTTTTCTCCATTCTGTTGGTTTTGTCCCTGTTTTCCAGACTTGAGCAAATAGTGGTTCTAATAGTTCTGCTGCTAGCTCTGGGTCTGTCTTAAATAGCTCTGCATTTAAGTTATCATGACCAGGAGCTTTTCCATTCTTTAACCCTTTTATCGCTGTGATTATTTCTTCTTTTCGTGGGATGTCTGTATTAACATCTAGATAAGTTTCAGCCTCAGGAACATTCAATTGTGTCTCTGGTGGTTCCTTATTCAGAGTTTCTCTGAAATGCTCTGCCTATCTTGTTTCCTGTCCCTCTACTGTCGTGATGAGATTTCCGTGCTTATCTCTTACTAATGTAATATTGTTTGCACCTCGTTTTCCACTGATGATTTTAGTTATTTTGTATACTGTGCTTTGTTCATTTCTCAGTGCTGCCTCTTCTGCCTGTCTTGCAAGGTCATCCAGAAATGTCCATTTGTTAGCACGGGTTTGATGTTTAACTTCCTTGTCCAGCTGACTGTACTGTTCACTATATATTGCCTTTAACCTGGGAGACTTAGCTTCT
The DNA here is from genome assembly GCA_024509875.1 of Oreohelix idahoensis. Classification (NCBI taxonomy): domain Eukaryota; kingdom Metazoa; phylum Mollusca; class Gastropoda; order Stylommatophora; family Oreohelicidae; genus Oreohelix; species Oreohelix idahoensis. The sequence continues at coordinate 1,375,646 of JAMPIV010001648.1, read as the reverse complement.
GTTTTCTTTTTCATTTCCTTTCTCTTCGCTATGGTGTTTAGCGTATCTGGTGTTATCCAGTCTTGGCTCTTTCTTTCCTAAAATCCCAAGCATGACTTGCTGCTTTCCTTGTATATTGTTGAGATGGTGTTGAATCTCTGGTCAACATCATCGGTCTCTGTTCTTTTCTGGCTTTTGATAATCTCATATCTTCTCTTTACGTCGACCACGAAAGCTTTTCTGGTGAGGGGATCCTTCAGTTTTGTGATGTTGTATCTTTTCTGTTTGACTGCAACTGGTCCAGCAGCTCTGAGTTTCACTTTCAGTCTTGCTACTACTAGGTGATGATCACTTCCCACATCTGCGCCTCTTCTTACTTTCACGTCTTGTAGTGCATGTCTCCATCTGCCATTGATCATTATGTGATCTATCTGGTTTCTGTCTCGTCCGTTTGGTGATTCCCATGTTAACTTGTGCACTTCCTTGTGTGGAAAAAGTGTTCCTCCAATGACCAGGTTGTTAATACTGCAGAAACTTATTAATTTGTCCCCATTCTCATTTGCTGTTCCACTGCCGCATTTCCCCATTACTCTTTCATTATAATTATTGTGTGCTCCCACTTTCGCATTTAGGTCTCCCATTACTATAATGAGATCGTACCTGGGTATAGTTTCCATTTCTTTTTGTACCTGTTGATAGAACTCGTCCTTGATCTCTTCATCGCTGTCGTTTGTTGGTGCATAGCATTGTACAATTGTGGTGTTGGTGAACCTCCCTCTCAGTCTTGCTCTTATCAGTCTGTTGTTGATGGGTTTCCATTCCAGAAAAGACCTTTCCATTCCTTTCTTCAGGATAATGGCTACACCTTCGTTGTGCTGACCATCCTCTCTGCCAGAATAAAGTACTGTTTCCCCTGTAGCTGTTTTTATTCTCCCCTTACCTGTCCATCTGCTCTCGCTTATTCCCAGGATATGTATTTTGTAGTTCCTCATCTCTGCTGTGATTTGTCTCAGCTTTCCTGCTTCATTCATAGTTCTGACGTTCCAAAAACCAATTCTGGTTTCGTGTTTTGCGGTCGGGGCATCTGTTTTCATGTCAGTGGCTTCCTTTCGGCTTTCACCACTGTCAGTCATATGAGCCTGAGACTCCGGATGTCCATCCCGCAGCAAAGTTTTTCCATTTATTGTTGTTTCCGTAACATGTGCGATTTTTTACGTAGACAGGGGTGTCGGCCCTGTGCTAAAACCCCCAACCTGGAGGACCAGAGTACCAGCTTTTGTCTGACCCCTACCCACGCAGACCAGTCCAGCTTGGTTGAACCTACCAGGAGTAAATCTCCCACTGGCATAGCTCTGGGGATTGTCAGGGTACACAAGCTGCCATACCGCTACAAGGTATAGGTACCATTGATGGCAGTCAAGATGTACACATGACTTTAATCTTTTTGCGTATGATGATGCATTCATTCCCATTACTAATATGATTGTCTGCCTAATTTTATCTATTTACGCTGTTAAAAATGTGTATGTTCAATAATACTTTGCATTATTGCTGTTGATCAATAAGTTAACTCTTTGACAACTGATACTGGAGTTGAAGGATAGGTGTTATTGGACGGTGTGAGGTATGGGAGTACATGTATTGCTACCATCATTTATTAGTGTGTGCAGACGCGAAATTGTCAGGCAGAAGTGGGTGATCGTATGCTAGAAGAGATGCGGCTTGTGCTTGAATGTGAGTGGACGTATGTGTATTGAGCTCCTGCAGTCTACTGTGTTTTTCCTGCATCATTCCATCACTAGGGCACCAAGATACTATGGTGAGGTGTCCCTAGTCTATTCTAGTCAGGAATCATATAGAGTTATGCAGATGTTAAGTGTACGATGAGAATAAAGACTGTATGATTGCCATTGACCAGCGTTTGATAGTGAACGGACTGGACGACTGCCTATTACTGCATTTGCCATTGGGTTTATATTCAATGTCATGGAGCTTTGTTTCAATACACATTGTACAATTTTTTAATTTTTTTTTCCTTAACCAGCGGCACTTGGGCTATCAGCCCTTCGGCCCAATGACATGTCATTGCGAGGCTGGGGAACCTGAGGACTTTCCTTCCAACCCGGTCAGGAGCTTCGCTCCTTCCCATCCACAGAGGGGTTATCACAGGAGCCGTTCAGGCTATTCAGTCAAATTTCCGGCCGTAAACATTTCTTCAAACGCTGACGCCCGGGTTTGAACCATGAACACCTGGTCGCCAGTACAACGCCGAAGCCATTACACCAGCGCGGCTCCCACATTGTACAATAAACTCATCTCATCTCATAATCGGTACCTCTTCTACCCCGTGAAACGAGGTGTAGAGGGGACCCAAGTGCACAAGGCCCATGGGCAGGACATGTAATCGAAGTGACTTGGCAAACAGGTGATTAGCCCATTGTGCGTACAATAAACTGTGTATTGTAAATTGTGAAGGAGTTGTTGTCAGCTCAATGAAGTTATGCTGATCCGTGTTGTTTGGCTACCCCTAGTGTGTACTTTGGCCACAGAGACCTCCGGAACTTTATATATCAATTGTGTATAACACAAAGTGCTGCAGAGACCATGGCTGTAAGAGCACATAAATACTTTAGTGCAAGCTTCCTCATACAACATGCCTAAGGAGTAGCTGTCCTATTCTTTGCCTCCTATAGGGAAATACTGGGGTGTTGCAGCATCTGGACAATGTGACGATCTCTTAACACATGATCATGGTCTGAGTTTAGTGAAGTGCCCAACAATTAAGTTTTTCTTTGTTTTCTTCCTCCCGCTACTGTGATTAATTTCATTTCTTAAGCAGAACCAATATTCCTATAAGCAACTACGGTTGAAAACAATGAGAACATATCAACGTGTGCGCCAGTACAAATCCCAGTTCGATCTAAAGAGAAAAGAAGACCTGGAACCAATGCAGTAATCTTGTAACAGTCAATAAAAGCACATAGATGGCTGCTGTGTGCCCTTCCTGTTACTGCATAGTAATTTAATTTGTTCTTGATGTTTATTAGAATCTCTTCAGGTCTACTGCCACAATATGTAAAAAAGACACAGTGATGATTTATTTATCTGCACAACTTTTGGCTGTTTAGTAGAAACACACAGTTCAGGAAAATTGCAATGAAGATCTGATGATTGAAAACAGTTAATTAACACTGAAATACGCTTTCCAATTACAAACTATCTTGGCTGACAGGCATTTATTGACAAACCTTCTGATACGTTACATTGTTCTGCAAAAAGTTCCTTAGAATGTGCAGTCTTTAATCTGTTCTCTCAAAATATGAATAATAAAATTCCAAAAAGGTAGCTGAATAAACTTCACCTAATATAACTTAGAGGTCAGCTTGTCCTACTATAGGTTCTACAATTTAGTTAGAATCTGAAGACTAATATTCCAAGTTCCTCACCCACTATATACAGCTGTGGTGTCTTCGATATTACATGGACAGCTGTTATCTCAAAACTAAACTGGTCATCTCTTAGTTACTAATGATCATCAGTTAATGATCACTCTCTGGATAAAAGTCCACTGAGCTTAGCAAGATCAATGGTTATTAAAAATCGACCCTTATTTTTTTTCGTCAATCGCTTTTACAGTAGAACTCCATTTATCCGAACCCCATGGGACCGAGCATCGTTCGGATAATCAAATGTTCGGATAATTGGATTACATTATGTATCGAGTACATGTACACATATTTCTAAAAATAATTAACCATCACAAGGAAAATACACTATAAAACATATTTTCTTGTACTGTAACAATAATACCCACACTGTATTAGATCACTTTATCACCAAAATCTTTCATTACACTGCAGTGCATGTACTACTTGTACAGTATTATTTATTTAAAAAAAAAAAAAAAGAGAAATATTTTCAAAATAACATTACAAACGATTCAAAACCAGGCACAACTTACGTATACATGTACTTGCACAGATGTAGCCCACTATTTAAAATAATGAGGAATCCTCTTTTGCACCAAACTGGATAGTCTCCTTTTGGCTGCTAAGTCCCGCATTCTCTTCAACAGCAGAAGCTGTGTAGGACAGCTGTCATCTTCTTGCTCGTACCAAACCATCGCTGTTTCTAGTGCTATAAAGGCCTCTTCAGGACTTGGTCGACGTTTTGGGTTTTCTTCATAATTTACAAGTACATCATGTACTTCTGAGGAGTCTTCATCATCGGTCACTACATGCATTTGGTTTTCTTCTTGCACAAAAGACAACATTTCTTCGTCATTAAAAAAACTGAAAACCAGAATCATTATCATCTTCTAGCCACAAGTGTGCATCATCTTTGTCACAGTCCGAAAATCCGGGCATTGCTTGAAACAGTTCCACAACTTCATTTATACAATCATCATTTGTGTCCACTGCAGTAGTTTCATTGCCTCCTTTTTTTCCCAAGCCTTGTTGAGATTATCTTGTGACAGGGTGGTCCAAGCATCTGCTAACATATAGCAGCAGTCTTTGAGATTAAGCTTTTTGGAAAACGCCACCACAGTTTCTTCATCTTCAGCCAACAATAAACGACGCAGGACTTCCTTCTTGTACATCTTTTTAAGCTTTGCTATAACACCCTGATCATTGGTTGAATCAGTGCTGTTACATTGGGAGGCAGAAAAATTACTTTAAAATTTGCATCAACTGCCTTCAATGTATCCGTCTCTGGATGAGATGGTGCATTGTCCAGTAGAAGAATTACTTTTCCAGTTTTCTTTTCTTGTTCTCTCAAACTCTTCACATTTGGGATGAACTGATTTGTATACCAATCAAGAAATATTTCACTATTCATCCAAGCACTCATCTGTGCTTTGTAGCACAATGGGAGACATGTCACATTCTTTAAACAACGTGGTTTTTTTGGCTTTGCCGATCATTAGCACCGGTAAACGATGACTTTCACTGCAATTCATGGCTACCAAAATTGTTACTCTCTCTTTGCACTTTTTAAACCAAGGGGCAGGTGCTTCGCGCTGAGATGCAAGTGATTTTTGAGGCAATGATTTCCAGTATAATCCAGTCTCATCGGCATTATACACATCATCGAGTGAATAACTTTCTTCTTCCAAAAAAGCCAAGAATGTTTCATTAAAATTTTCAGCGGTAGTTGCATCGCTGGATAAAGATTCCCCTTGAATCTCCAATTCTCGTATGCCATGACGAGATTTAAAGTTTCTTTACCATCCCTGGCTAGCCTTGAGTTCAGGAGGACCGTCAAGTTGATTGTTGAACTGAAGTGCCTTTTCACACAATAGAGAGCCAGAGATAGGTTCCCCTTTGCTTCTTCTTTGCACAAACCATGTATACAAAGCCTCTTACAATTTCAAATCTTTCGCATTTCTCATGGTTTTACATTTCTTCGACCCATTTTCACTATCTAATTTCGATGCAAAACTCATAATTTTATCCTTGTTACTTTTGATGTCAGAGACGGTAGCTTTCCCAACATTGAAAATCCTCGCAAGTGAAGACACAGTTTCACCTTTTCCTAGTCTCTTGATAATTTCTGTTTTCGTTTCAATTGGCAAAACATTGCGGTTCCTTTTATATGCTTTAGGCCTACTGGAAGATGCCATATCGCACAGAGAAATACTTGTACACCAAAATTATTCTGCTGTAGTAGCAGACAAAATTATTTTAAGTTGAACTGTCTGTTTAGTCAGTGTTCTGCCTAGAACGCACAACTACACTGGATTGGTAAACCAGATATTAACTGACTTTATGATCTAACTGCCTTCCTGTACGTAAGCGACCGACCATTAGCCCATCCCATCCTCTACAAATTGTTCGCACACATTTGAAGCTTGCCGCATCAAAATATTCAGAAATGTAGTCTAACGTGACTGGTGGCGCCTGATTTTTTTTTCCTGGAAAACGTGTTCGGATAATTGGGTGTTCGGATAATTGGGGTTCGGATAAATGGAGTTCTACTGTATCTACATATGATACTTAAGATGACTCTTAAGATTAAAAAAACACGACATCACTTTTATAAAATAATGTTGACCAAACTGGGTCATGCACACTCACCAATATCCAATACTCAAAACATTGGGACAGGGGTACAATTAGAATATTCTCATAAGTGACACCTCTCCCCTCCCCTACATTATTTTTTTTTCCTGGAAATAGCTTCACAGCACTATGTTAAGCAATATCTCTCCAGTATTTCAATCTGATACATTTCATCTCAGGATTCACATCTCTTCATGAATTCCTCTGATGATTCATGTTTATATTTTATTGTATGCATACTTAATTTACTTAAATTTTCATCTAATGTTATTTAGAATGTATTAAGTTTCTCTATTAATAGTAATTTTTAAAAACTTTTTTCCTATTTTTTTCCATATATTTAGTTACATACAATTGAATTCTGATACATTTACTCCATTAGCCAGTTTCGTTTATTTAATACAGTGTATAATTTGTGTGAATCTACCCTACAGTTTAGCATATTTGTATAATTAATACATACTATGTCACTAACTATATAAAACTGTTGGACAAATTCGTGAAATCATGAAATAATGAATTAAAACTTTTGACAAAGACAGAAACATCATATACTACTTACTGCACCATTGTAACTAAGAGCTTCAATAAGTGAATCAACATCATCAAACTCGACATAACAAAAACCTGAAAAAAAAAGTTTTTTTTTAAATGCTGCAACAATCGGAATACTTTATACATTTTTTAATAGAAATTTTCCACACAAGAATAGAATGACAATGATGTTATAACTAAAGCTTCAGTGTTTTTGTTATGGATGGATAATATTTCTCAAGGAAGTTGAGGGGAACTGCGGTAAGACGTGGAGTACAATGGGTGGGTTTGAAAAAAAATTGAAAAAAGGTGATTCGTCTTTTGTCTTTTGTCCTCGTAAGACGAATCACCTTTTTTCGATTTTTTTTCAAACCCACCCATAATATTTCTCACAAAAGTCCTTGTTTTCACTGGAAATGTTTTGAAAACGTAACCTTGAAAAATAGCCATGTTTCTGGAAAAATAACTATAAAATCAGTATTAATTCAAAATTTAGCTCTCGCGTTTTTCTTCATTGTGTCACCTGTTTGCACCACTGGGTTGATGTTTTTTTACTGCAAGTTTGTTTTGTGAATGTTCCTAAGCAGGTTTGTGCTGCAAATTAAGCAATTATTTTGGGACAGACTATTTCTTTAAAAAGTTTCTACAAAAATCAAGAATACAGTAAGCACCAAGGTAAATCACATGTCTCTTAATATGTGATTACCTAAATGTGTACTTGAAAGGAATTCTATGGCGTATTGAGCACTACTGGTGTATACACCACTTATTATTTGAAGGAACAAAATGATAAACTACTGCAACAGAGTAGGACAGATTTCACATTTGTATTGTACAGTGTAAAATAATTCTTACTCTATAGCTCAGAAGTGTGGCATGGTACCATTGTTATTGTTACATTATAAGACATATCCAGGGACTATGTGAGAGAAAGTAGAATGGCATATTGTTATTGTTGATCAGAACCAACGTCACTGCACTCCGGGCAAACCCATAGGCGCTCAGTCTCCCTCAGCAAATTTTGAAGAGTATGAATGCTAATTGTCCTGTTGTGCACTCTCATACATCCATCCCTGCTAGTCTCATGTTTGATGCAGAATTCCAGCAGTGTTAGCCTTGATGATTCATCGATTGCAGTGTCATTCTCTAATAGGCGATCATTAATTGCCCTCAGTATCTCTCTTGTATCCAAATCTATTGCACCCACTATGGGTAATCCTGAAGCTAGTCTGTCAGCTTTTTCATTGCCATGTATCCCTGCATGGCCATGACAGTAGATCCACACCAGTTCCTGAAGATTCGAGGCTTCTATGGAGGTTTCTCATTCATGCCGTAGCCATCCATTTTGGACCTTCCATGGCATGGACTGAGAGTCTGACACAATAACTGCCCTTGTTAATGAAGTTTCAGACAGGTACTTCAGGGCAGCAGTAGCTGCCTCTAGCTCCATTCTCATGCTGGTGAATAGCATTTCAGAACACTGCTGGCTGCTTGAAAATGTAGATACCCCATCCGAACAGATACAGATGTTTAGAAATACTGAGGAAAATGGTGTCCAATCTTGTCATTCCAAGTGCAGATAGCTCTATATTATACAATTCTAGTAGAAGAAAAGGTAAAACCGGCAGAAATTCTTTGCAAGTTTATTTTCACAGTATGGGGAAGAAAACCTGACATGTACTAGTGTCTATGACAGGTGCAGTAAATTTTCCTAAGATCATAATGATATCTCAATTCTGCTGTATATTTATTTTCAGTCCAATGATGTTACAGATGTGAACAATTAATATGTCAAAGAGTTACACTGCAGCTCACGCTGTAGTTACTACTCAAGAAAGTGTGGGCTCAGTGCATCCCAAAGAAGCTGTCTGATGCACAGCATGATGCTGTGTGTGAAAATTATCTGCAACAATTTGCATTGGAAGGAAACAGATTCTTTAAGAAAATAATGACCTGTGAGGAGAAATGGATGCATGACTTCACTCCCTAGTTAAAGCAGTGCTGTATGGAATAGTATCACCACAGATCCTCACACACAAAAATTAAAAACAAAACAGCCTGTAAAATCACTGAGTGTGTCTTTACGGAATTCAAACCAAGTAATCCATGTTTTTTTTTCCATGGAAATGCACAGTATTGCCCCATTAGTTCCCCAGAGTTATTGAAGAATGGGGCTACTGCTTCATCAGGAATATCACAGCAGGTAGATAGGGCTCGTAATCTCATCATGTAAAACAAACTGGTAATGAAACATCCTCACAGCGAGAGCACATGATTGTGCTTTGATGCAGGCTTCTGCATAGGAGCCAACTGCAGAGGTGGTTCTATGATCCATAAGGTGTGCGTGTGTGTATGTATATATATATATATATATATATATATATATATATATATATATATATATATATATATATATATGTTTCGGCGATTTTGGGCAACAATTTTGGGTTACGCACCTGTATATATATATATATATATATATATATATATATATATATATATATATATATATATATATATATATATATATATATTACGCACCTGTATATATATATATATATATATATATATATATATATATATATATATATATATATATATATATATATATATATATATATATATATACACACACACAGAATCCGAAATGCTCAGGGACAGCCATTTTTCGGTTTTTGCCCAAAATCGCAGAAACATATTTTTTTTAACTTTAAAAATAAACATTAAATACCAGCACATGTAGCCTACATTCAAGCTCTAATCGTCGTCATCAGTTTGGAGTCAGACATTTGTTGATGGACCAGGAATAGGATTTTCAACTGATGAATAGGCATTATGACAGATTGCCTTTCTGTAGACTTCGTCAAGTGTCATCTGTCTCATTAACAATGTTTTCTGTCTAAGCAGTCTCTCTTTAATCCCATAAACTGCCATAACTTCTTGCTCACTTATGAATGCACGTCATTCAAGACCTTTAATTAACCGATCACACAAGTTAACCATTTCGTCTATGGGGATATTTTCACTGGCATCCACAATGTCATCATCATCACTGCTGTCATCATGCTTGTCTTGTAGAACCATTTGGGCAATTTCCCCATCACTCAAAGAATGCACAACAGGTGCATCATTATCAATGTTTAGCACTTCCTCTATGTCAGCCTCCTCTAGCTTGTTACAATTTTCCGACGTTATGCTTCTGGCGAAGGTTAGGTCTGATATCATGTTCTTCTCTTTACTGATACGAAATCCTACAAACTCATCATCTTCCAATTCATCATCATTAAATATCGTTGCCGGCCAGAGTCTGTGCCAAGCTTTTGTTAGTGTTACCTTGTGAACACTACTCCATGCACTTGCAATTGTATAGATTGCATCTTTAATAGTGAACTCCTTGAGAAATGTTTCTACTTCTACACCAGTGTTCATGGCATGCAGCATACAATTCAAAACAGCATGTTTGTAATGGCTCTTCATAGATCGTAAAATCCCTTGGTCGCAAGGCTGTATTAACGATGTTACATTTGGAGGCAAGTACATTCCAAAAACATTATGAGCTCGTACTGCTGGTACAAAATGGTTATTAAATCAGTTAGAAAACATTTCTCTCGTCATCCATGCTTTCTTATTGGCATAGTAATGGACGAGTAAATTGGTTACACCCTTAAGACATCTTGGATGATTACTTTTCCCAATGACTGTCAACTTTAACTGGTGTGTGCCTGCAGCATTGGCACAACCAAGAACAGTCAACCTGTCCTTTGCATCCTTAATGCCTATTGGTGCTCTCTCTTCAGCCGTTGTTAAAGTTTTCCTGGAAAGGTAGCGCCAGTACAGAGAAGTTTCGTCGGCATTATATACTTATGTCATAAACTGTGGTAGTTCCTACACCATATTCTTCTGTAAGACGACATTCCGAGACACCACGCTCAAGCTTCTGCAATAACTCTACTTTCAGTGCTATCGATAACGACAAATGCTTTCTTTTCGTATTCCCACTGTTATTCACTGGAGTATATGCAGCTCTTTTCGACATTTTCACAATGAAATAAAACTCTAAATCACAAAATTAGCGCACAAATATCCAACTCAAAATCACAAAAAAGCTCAATTATCCACACGTGGCTGGTAGCAATGCCGGTACACAACAGACCACGCTATGTTTGAACATTCGTATCCCGCAGTAGCGATTACGTCAGCATATATTGTACTGAGCATATGCGTCATGAGCCAGAAACGTGATAAACTGAACGTATCGCGTGGTCAGTTTCTCGCATACCTGTAAAAATAGCAACACCTGGCTGGACGCAGTGACGATAGAAAACTAACAACACCTTTAAAATTTGTATCATGCGGTAGCGCTTACGTCAGCATATATTGCACCATGCGCGTCACGGCTGGAAACGTAATAAACTGAAGATTGCGTTTTTTTTGGTTCCATGCATACCAGTTAAAAATTTAAAAAAAACAATTTTTTTAGGGAAACCAAAAGTCGCTTAAATTAGCCCAAAAATCGGCCAAAAAAACTTTCGGTTTTCGGAATATTTCGGTTTCTGGGTTACGCACCTGTATATATATATATATACATTAAGCAGTTCATTTGAGATTTGGGCGCATTCTCTTTCATCAGTGTCTGGCCTAGAATCAGTTTGAACACATGTGATAGCTCAAAATAATTACACATCTGTCCTCTTTAATTTGAATTATAAATCTTGGATGTATCTTAATTGACATTTTAATAAATATTCAAAGTGTGTATACATTTTTTTGCGACACCCTGTATGTATATATATATATATATATATATATATATATATATATATATATATATATATATATATATATATATATATATATATATATATATATATATATATATATATGGCCCGGATTTTCCCTAGTAACTGTTCAGGAAACTTAGGAGAATGTAAAAATCAAAACTATGATATTCTGATATTCGAGTGAAAATGAATTTTCTTTTAAGTTAATGACTGCTGCTTTAAGTGACTATCCTTGGGTCTTGTTTATGGTAATTGCAAATTCAAGCAGCACAAAATGTTGTTATTCCTGATGATTCAACCAAAAAAGCAATTTCATTCTGCTTTTGAGTTTTCGCAAATAAAGCAAATTCATAAGACATATTTTCTCACTCTTCCTGGCTCACCAAGGAAGAATAGTCCCCCATTTCCTTATTTCACTAAAGAGTAACTCTGACAAAATTCATTAAACAATAATAAGGCATGCGGATTTGTATAAAGAACACCTGGACACGCATTGCTGTTCATATATATATATATATATATATATATATATATATATATATATATATATATATATATATATATATATATATATATATATATATATATATATATATATATATATATATATATATATATATATATATATATAGATAGATATACACAAACACACATACTTTACTGTTGATAAAATGTAATCTCTCTCTCACCAAGACTACATCATGCCTACCTTTAAAACGATCTGTCTCCTTGTCACGAACTAGACGAACACTTTTGACCTGTTATAAAGGCAACAAAAATTCATTTAGTTTTTAATATTCCTGTTAATTTTCTGAAAATCTTGTAAACTATGTATTTAAATATTCTGGCAAACAACAACAGACAATTTAAATAGGAGACACTCACATTAAGATCTTTAAAAATAACCTCCAGGTCACCCTGGACAATCCCTTGAGGCAAATTACCAATGTATATCGTGTATGGTGGCTCTTTTGGAATTTGTGGGCCATCATTTGAAAAGTGTCCACTACCACCACCACCTCTGCCACCACGGTCATAACCTCCATAGCTGTCACCACGGCGGTTTCTATAGCCATCATTAGAACCCCTTTCATTTCCATATCCTCCTCTGTCGCCACTAAGGCCTCTGTCAGTTCCTTTATCACTGCTGTATTCACTTCGATCACAATAGCTCCCATCATCATTGTCATCTCTGAAAGTAATTGGAAACAGAAAGTAGATTAAGAATGTTTTGCCCCTCAGCAACAGGTGATGCATCAAGCTTAATGGACTGTTAAGAAAGTTCTGATCAATTACACAGGCTCAACAGGCATGAATTTCTTTGCAGACACTGGCATTTTGAAATGTGATCACATTTACAAACTTTATCTGAAGAATATAATAAATGAAATTTCTGAAGTGCGCAGGAAGTGTTCTGAAGTGTTTCAAGATATCATACAGCAAAAGTGTGGTTGTCTGACATTACCCTTTCTTATAATCCAGACAACAGTCTGGCAGTAACTTAAAAATTGGATTTTATATGAAAGCCTGCTTCCTTAACTCAAAATCATATTCAGTCCCAAAACTGAAAGTCATGGTTGATCATTAATGCACCAGTCACTGAATACTTGACTAACTGCTGCTATTTGTCAATACACTGTTAGGTTAGTTTCACAAAGGGTAAATTTATCAATTCTTCTATGCTGCCAATCCATTAGTTTTTCTGTCTACCGTCTTTTTTTCACCTGATTGCTCCCAGAACAACCACATAATGAAGAAACTATAAAGTGCAGCAAGATGCGCAATATGCAAGTGACAGCAACTCAAATAAAATACAGCTGTGTCACATCTTAGTGCAATTAACTATTGCAAATTCAGCTTTATGCTTGCCTAACATAAAAAAAAGTAGACAAACTATGGTGCTTCGGTGCACTGCGCTATTCATCATTTTCCTTTGCCATCCTTATGGCACCACAACTGCAGCTAGTCCTGATGCAGGAAGCTTGCACCAAGCAGTCACATGTCATTTGTTAACTTACTGAAAGATGGTAACAGTGATGTCTCTTGTGATGTGCAAATATTGCCAAAAGAAATTTATAACTCGTGCCATAAAGATTACATGAAAGGCCAACATAATGCCCTTTGTAGAGCAGAAAGGTTGTGCAGGAAGAGAAGGAAGACATGGAGGGATAGGGAAATATTCTTCAGGGAGCCCTTCAAGTTCGCCAAAGAACTGTTTGAGCAGCCACGGTCGGGAATGCTAAACATCAGAAAAGAAGACCTGGAAGAACACCTTAGAATGACCTATTCAGATGGTCGCAAAGATAAGCCGCTCAGCAGCATGGCAGGCCTTATATGGCCTTGTAAGCCAGGAGCTGAATTCAACATCAAGCCTCCAACAATGCAAGAAGTAGAAAGCATTGTCCAGAAAGCATGGTGCAAGTCAGCTCCAGGTCCTAATGGTGTCCCATATGTTGTGTATCATGGTAAATCTACTGTCAAGCTCGACTCCTAGATATCTCGGGCATTCTTCATATGCTAGTTTCTCTCCATTCATCCAGACCTCAATGTTTTTCTCTGAGCCCTGAGGTGCTCAAAGACTGCTCCGTTTACTGAAGAATGCGTGGAAAACCCAGCTTGTAAGCATGGAATGGATAAAGGCAAACGGAGTCTACATCCCAAAGGAAATTAATTCCACAGACATCAGTCAGTTCAGGCCAATCTCACTACTTAATGTGGAAGGGAAGATATTCTTCTCAGTGATAGCTAAAAGGCTCAACAAATACCTCCTGGAAAATGGGTACATTGACACTACCATCCTGAAAGGAGGTATCCCAGGGTGTCTAGAGTATGCCACAATGATCTGGGAAGCAATTTAAAAAGGCAAAGTCTGACAGAGCAAACCTCCATGTAATCTGGTTGGATCTAGCAAATGCCTATGGATCCGTTCCACACCAGATGTTGTGGCAGGCCCTAGAAATGTATCATGTTCCATAAGAAATTGCAGCAATGCTGAGGCTGTATTTTGCAGATTTTCAACCAGAGTACACACAACGAAGTGGATTGACATTCAAGTTGGAATTGCAATGGGATGTACCATCTCTCCGATACTATTCATGTTGGCTATGCAGGTAATCCTCACTGCAGCTGAAGGAGTGGCTATAGGTCCAAAGCTCAGTGGAATGTGTCACATGCCACTGCTCAAAGCATTCATGTGACACAACAATTCTGACATCAGATGAACACCAGGCCCGGAGAATGTTAGCTGAACTAGTCAGCTGGTGCAGAATGAGCTTCAAACCTAAGAAGTCGAGAAGCCTGTCAGTCAGGAAAGGGAAGATAGCGGAGGTCATATTCATGGTTTCCAACCAAAGAATCCCTACTGTCATTGAAGAACCTGTTAAAAGTCTTGGCAGGGTGTACTATGCCTCATTGAAAGACTCGAAGGCAGTGCAACAGACAACAGAAATGGCAGCCAGAGGGCTACAGATGATAGACCACGGCAGACTCCTAGGAAAGTTCAAACTGTGGTGCCTCCAGTTCATGTTGATACCTAAGTTGCTGTGGCCACTGCTTATATATGAAATAAGCACCAGTAGAGTGGAAGCTATAGAGCAGAAGGTCAACAAGTTCATGAGGAAATGGCTAGGGGTACCACGAGGTCTGTCAAACGTAACACTGCACTGCAAAGAGTCAAAACTTGAGCTTCCTTTCAAGTTAGTTGTTGAAGAGTACAAAGTGGGAAAGGCAAGGCTCGCAATGATGCTGTGCGAGTCAGCAGATGACGTGGTTAAGTCCATTCAACCCACACTGAAAACGGAAAGGAAGTGGAAAGTGGATGAAGCTGTTGGTACTGCCCAAGAGTTGCTCAAGGCGAGGGAGGTAATCGGATACACACAGATGAATGGACAGGGATTTGACCTTGGTGACATCCGCTGGTGGTCACAGGCATCAAACAGGGAATGCAGAGACATGGTAATTCAGGAAAAATGAGAAGCTGAGAATGATAAGAGGATGCAAAAAGCAGTGCAACCGGGAGCCGCGCTAGCGTAGTGGTTACCACACCGCTCTGGTGACCGGGTGATCCAGGATCAAACCCGGGTGACGGCATTTGAGGATTTTTCGTCGACCGGGATTTGGACTGGATTAACTCGAGACCTGGCGAGCACATTTGAAGGAGTGTCGTCGACCAGGGATTGGCGGCTCCTGAGCCGACCCAGCTGTAATGGGTACCTCCGAAATCGGAGAGTATTTGCCTGAATGGCGAGGGACACCTGTCTCTGTACAAGAAAAAAGGAATACTCACGTAAAATCAATGTCAGGTTAGACATAAAATAATAACCTGAGATTTCGCCTCGAGTATTAGCGGGCGTACGAAAAAAAAAAAAAAAAGCAGTGCAACAGGCCCAAAAAGGCCAATGGACTACATGGGAAGGAGCCGTGCAAGGCTCCTTGACATGGAATGATATATGGCCTCTTAGATCGAGCTTCATTATCAGATCAATGTATGACCACCTGCCATCGTCCGCAAACCTTGTGAGATGGGGAAAGTCTGATGATGCTCAGTGCCCCCTGTGCCATGAGAGGCAGACACTTGAACATGTGCTTTCAGCTTACAAGGTGTCATTAGGGCAAGGACGATACACATGACGCCACAACAGAGTACTAAATGAGCTGGCTGCTACAATAGATCTGGCAAGGGTGAAGGCGAACAGCAAAGTCAGACCGAGTACTTATGGAGTGAACAGGATATCTTTCTTCACTAATGTTAAAAAAAAAAGCTTATCCCTCAAAGTTGTTGATAAATGCACCATCAGTGTTTCTTTCATGGAGCCAACATTTTTGGAGGACATTTTACTGTTTACTTTTGTTTCCCACTTGAACAGACTTGTTTATCCAGTTTTTTGTTTGCAGAATAGGCCTACATATTTTTCAGCCAGCAAGTACCAGTTCATAATAGGAGTCACCTTGTCTTTTCAACACGTTCTTGAGTATATATTTTTCGTGCATTTTGTTAAATTGGATATTTTTTTAAATTGTTCATTAATGTTTGCAAATTATTTGTACAGTTTATATGTATAGAACAAGTAGTATAGGCTCCTTTAATCTATTGAATATTTGTAGCATTAGTCATTCATGATTGCTGTGACCATTGTAATAACAAAAATTTGTTAACAGCATAAACTTTAAAATACTTTTTTTCTTCTTCTAAAAATGTCAGTTGTAGCTGTTATGAGACCGATTGTGCAATTATAATCCTCTCTTGCTCTATTTTGACTCTTTCCACTCTTATCCTATTCTTCTATTTTTTATGCCATCCTCCATAATATGTATGAATATACACTGTTTCTAATTTGTCTTGATTTTTTATTTCAGATTTTTTATTTTTTTTTTCATATTTATTTATTTCCCACTCATTCTGTCCTCTTCTATTTCCAGTCCCCACTTTTATTACGTTTGGGTATTTTATTGTTCAGTTTCGTTTTTTAGTTTTTAGTTTCTTAGTATGTATTGTGTACATCCGGTGGCAGAAGTCACTTCCTTTCCAGCCACGCTGTCCATCAGCGGACAGCGATAGTGATAGGATTTATGCCTTGCCTTCAGGGAAGTACCTAGGTTTTATTTTTATATTTATTTTAGTTCTTATGTGTCCTATCTAGCCTTCACTTTCTTTCCTTTCCTGACGAAGGCCTTGTGGCCATAACATAGACTATTTTCTTTGTCTTTTGTCCTCGTAAGACGAATCACCTTTTTTCGATTTTTTTTCAAACTCATCAATTATAATATTACAGATGTACAAATAATGAAAAAATCATGAAACCATAGATGCTTGATAAGATGATAGGAAACTCTATACAGAGCGATACAAAAGGAGGCAATTTGATCATCAGAAGTCCCCCAGTCGATCAGGTGTTTCGGCCCCTTATTCTCTTTTACACTCTAAGGGGGGGCGGGCGGACTCCCAAGTGTCTCAGCCTCCTGTTGTCTTGTGCAGAAAATGAACCCATTCCACCTTGGTTGCAACTTTAAAATTGTCAATTCCGCCACCCGGGGGCAATTATGAAAGTAACAAAGTGAAGACAAAATTATTGCGGTTGTTCCGCAGCACACCACTGACACACCTGCGTGAAGCCGACAAAGTGTGAAGCCATTATGAGCTGGCAACTGAAATCTAACTGCACCCACACCTCATATAATACACCGCGAGTAACCTGTAGAGCAGTCTGTTGCGCACATATTCTTTTGTGTGGCGCACAGATTACGGTTGTTACGCATACAAATGGAAAATGTAATTATTTGTCTGATAAAAATATATTTATCTTTGAATTCACGATTATCAGTCTAAGGGACAGAACTCAGATTAGTCGATGTGTATTCATTCTGTGAGTTATCTGTTCTTCTATCTTTCCTGAAGATCGAACTCAGCGTAGAAATCTAGGTTTACAGCGATCTATTCTTTGTTTGGTTAGAAATAGATTGTTCTTGCTTCAGAATATCTATGGCCTGAATCTATGTGTATTTCTTGTCTATGTAGGACGAGACTGTCTTATATCTTAATATCTTTGTATGTCTAAGTCGAACTATATCTTCGGTGTCGAACTCGGGGTCAAAGGTTGTTCGGCAGATGTGTCGCGAAGTCGACGTGAGAAGGTTCCGCCCTGATGGGTGCTGAGTTGTTTGTAGCGGCCTGTCGCCGAAAAAGTGATCTCTATATTAGTGGGGAAAGAGGTAGTCTCTTTAGACATATCATGTATCATTCACCCCAGTGTTTATTCTTACTGCCAAGGAATGGCAGAATCATATTCTAGTGTATTTCTGATACCAAGGTAAAGACGCATTTCTTATGAACTTTTCCTGAGGCATTGTATTCGATGGGCAGTCGTACGGTTGTTCGTTTAGACGAATATTAACCAGATGAAGATGACATTCATACCTAGCAGCACCATATTATGTGATGAAGTTAATAGTATCAATGTTAGAATCTATAAAACAATAAGGATATTTAATGTATGATCAGCTTTGATTGCGCTTCATAGTTTGTATCCTGGGTGAGCGACAACTCACTGGGAGGAGAAGCCATTTTGAATTCTATATTTTCCAACCATCGAGGAGAGAACAGGGATGCCCCTTACTATCACCTGATGAGTCCAGAGATCACTGCTACAGAAGAGAACCCACTACTAGTGGTTCAATATTGTTATCAAAGAAATATGTGCTGAACTTTATCTATATGAATCTTCGCTAGACGAGGTTAGGTCTAGGAACCATTTTGAATATATTATTTATGAACTGACGTGCTCTGTCAGTAAAGACAGATGATTATCTATATTGGAATCACTGAATGCTTGTCTACTGAGATTCCATTATGCTGTCATGCAACATGAATGCCGATTTAAAACTGTAGACTATTGTCATACATATATGATGGTGTTGTGCCAACCTGTTTCCTGTTACTGTGTCGTCGAAGTGTGTGTCCATTAAATACAAGAAAACGTAAACAGTAGTTCGTCTTACACTTCCTGCCACGAGTGAGTGAGATTGCCCTATTGTCAACTCTCAGAACATTTTCCAGCATTCGCGTACTGTTGTATCCTCACTCCAAATCAATACACCACTGCGTAGGTCGAGTTGACCTTTGGTTTGTCTTCATGTTTGACAACACCTATTGACACTCTTCGAACACGATTAACTACCACTCCAAGCAACACCGTCGCTGTTCACCAATACAACGAAAAACTCAGTGTATTGCGGACTTAGAAAAATTAAATATCATGGTGTTTCCTATAACTCAGGTGGGGCTAGATTTTACTGTCCCAAGTTCCATAGCCCATTGCGGTTGTTCCACAGCCAGCATGATGACTTTTCTGTAGTTTCACTAAGCCTTTTCAGTGTCCTTGTTCTCGACTGTCCCCTCAGCCCCAGCAGTTTCAATAAATCATACACTGATGCAGCCACAAGCCCTCTTGCACCCACCTCAACAGCCATGACCCTTGCAGTGAACCCATCGAGTCTCAGATCCGCAGCCAGATCACTATACTTTGCCGCTTTGAACTATGAAAGTGACCTCAGATACCTTCCCTTTCCTGACTGATAGCTCATTCTGCACCAGCTGATTAGTTCATTCAGGCGTGCTAACATACTCCGGGCCTGGTGTTCATCTGACGTCAGAATTGTTGTGTCATCCATGAATGCTTTAAGCGGTCGCATGTGACACCTTCCACTGAGCTTAGGACCTATTGCATATCCTTAGCCGCTTTGAGGATTACCTGCATAGCCAACACAAATAGTATTAGAGAGATGGGACATCCCATCGCAATTCCAACTTGTAGATCAATCCACTTCGCAGTGTTAGTTCATTCAGGTGTGCTAACATTCTCCAGGCCTGGTGTTCATCTGACGTCAGAATTGTGTCATCCATGAATGCTTTAAGTGGTGACATGTGACACCTTCCACTGAGTTTAGGACCTACTGCAAATCCTTAGCCGCTTTGAGGATTACCTGTATAGCCAACACGAATAGTACTGGAGAGATGGGACATTCCATCGCAATACCAACTTGTAGATCAATCCACTTCGCAGTGTACTCTCTGGATGACAATCTGACTGAGAACCCTGAGAAATACAGCTTCAGCATTGCTGCAATTTCTTGTGGAACATGGTACATTTCCAGGGCCTGCCACAACATCGTATGTGGAACGGATCCATATGCATTAGCTAGAACCAACCAGATTACATGGACATTTGTTCTGTCAGACTTTGCCTCTTGAATTGCTTCCCAGAACAATGTGGCATGCTCTAGACACCCTGATGTACCTGAGATGCCTCCTTTCTGGATGGTAGTGTCAAAGTGCCCATTCTCCAGGAAGTATGTGGTGAGCCTTTTAGCCATCATGAGAAGAATATCTTCCCTTCCACATTAAGTTGTGAAATTGGCCTGAAATGACTGCTGTCTGTGGAATCTTGTTCCTTCGGGATTGTAGTGGGTTTGAGGGTATTGTATGATTGTGATATTACCTAGTGTGATGCATGAGGTCAGCTGTGAAGGCTCCTGAGATAAATGTAGCTGTGAATTTACAGAAGGCCCTTCTTGCTACCACTACGACCTCACACCTATCTTTTTTTTACTAATGAATGTGGCTACGTTAAGATTCTAGGGTAATGATATGTAATGTGTTGTGGTAGTTTACACAGATATTTAATAAGTCTAATAATATTAATAAAATGTTACAACACACTGAACTAACTCAAGCTGTGTAAAATTTTGATAGTAATATTTTCTTTAAGTTTATTTGTTCTGAACCAAGGTTTTAGTTTGGTCAGAACATATGAAAGGTTTTGAAATTAGGAATGAAATGCATGAATATATGGCATAATAAATGAAAGGTGTGTACATATGTATTTTACAAGACTAGTTAATATTACTACTGTTTATATTTTTAATTTATCTGGGAGAATGATGAATGGATGTGCTGTTGGGGTGGCCTCATCACTCCCTGTCTATGGCTACTAACATTGTCCATTTATTGATGGGAATAGAGTTAGTGTGTTTAGAAACTAAGTTGGTGAAATTCCAGCAGGCCAGACGCTCACGTATCTGAATGAGTAGTTCTGGTGCTGGAATCTGGTGGCCCCGCCTCTCCGTGCTTGGGGGCAATATCAGGAGTCTGGTGGCCCCGCCTCTCCGTGCTTGGGGGCAAATTAAGGCTGCTCTGCCAAAATATTATACTGCACGGGTCCACTCTTTGATTCTTCAACACATCATTTGACACCACTTTGGTGCCAAATAAAAAACTCACAGTTCAGAATTATGAATATAGAACACAGTATATGCTAGCAAAACTCAGCTGAGCTGCTGGCTTTAGTATGGCGTCCCTCTAAATATTTCAATTAGCTTCTGGGACTTATACCACTAAATAATTACTGTGTCTACCACTGGACAACTTATGCTGAATGGCAAAGATGCGCGTCTGAGCGCCGATAATATGTTTATCTGTGGCCAATCAGCGCTTTTTCTTTTTCAAATTCAAACCCCTTTCCAAAAAGTCAATTCAGTCATACCTCAGTCAAGTATGTATTATTGTCTGTTGGTCCGTCTGTCTCTACTTGCGTTTCACAAAAAAACACACTTGTTTTTTGAACCAACTCTGCCCTCCCCTACACAATTTTGCCTTTAAAGTTATTTTTAGCCACAACTTTCCCTAACACCCCCTCTCGTTCATTCTAACTAGATTTTAGCACTTGTGTCTCAAGGCTGCGATTTTTTTGAAAATTAGTGACATGTTTTTTGTTTCAATACAGTCGCTCGCTGATATGAACAACACAGTCTTTTGTCAATATCTTTCTTATTATCTATCCGTCTGTATAAATGAAAGCATATTATTTCACTGCTCAAGATGGGCCATCCGGCCAGCTAGGTTTTATATTCCTAACATTATTATTAAGAAAAAGTTACTTTTCAAGGTTAGTTGTTTTTTTTTGTGAAATATTTTCTAGCATCTTCTATAAGGCGTTTGCCGCTGAATTCAAATAAACGGACTAAGTTATCGCAAAAGCGTCCAAGAAATGACTGTTGCGTATAATAGCTAAGGTCCCTTTTGTCGATTTCTTTACCTTGTGTCAACTTGGGGACGTGAATTTTTTTTTTCCTTTCCCCACCAATTGCGTCTTTCTAGCCCTGCTAGTTTCAAGCACATGTTCAGTCATATTTTTTTTTTCTTTTGATCTCCGTTCTCATCCCGTTCCAAGGGTAACGTTTTGCTTTCACGTCTAGCAAATTAATTTCCATGGCGGGTAGTGACCCGCGGCCTGGGCGATCATGTACTCGAGTAACTTACGCATTATTTTTATCCCTACTTTTTATCTTTGGAGATATTTTAACGTTGTATCACGGTTAATTTCATCACAGGGATGTAGACTCCATTCGCCTTTCTCCATCTCCATTCTTTGCTTACAAGATGGATTTTTCAAGCATTTTTCAGCAAACGGAGCAGCCGTTTCAGAACTTCAGGACATCTCTTATATACAACATATGGGACATCATAAGGACCTGGAGCTGACTTGCACCGTGCTTTCTGGACAATGCTTTCTATTTCTTGCATTGTTAGGGGCTTGGTGTTGAATTCAGCTCCTGGCTTACTAGGCCATTTAAGGCCTGCCATGCTGTTGAGAGGCTAATCTTTGCGACCATCTGAATAGGTCATTCTAAGGTGTTCTTCCAGATCTTCTTTCCTGATGTTTAGTGTTCCCGACTTTGGCTGTTCATACAGTTCTTTGGCAAACTTGAAGGGCTCCCTGAAGAATCTTTCCCTATTTCTCCGTTGTTTTCCTTTTGTCCTGCACAACCTTTCTGCTCTACAAAGAGCATTATGTTGGCCTTTTGGGTGCTCCCAAACCTGTCATAATTATTCCACTGTGTTCTTGAACTATTTTCGGGCATGATTCTTCTGCTTCCTGATCTCTTCTATTCTCAGTTGTCATTCTACTTTTTTAGATATATTATGCTGCCGAAGATTTCCAGCTTTTTTCCCAAGGTTATCTGCTTCAGGTTGTTATTCAACTCTTTTGACAAGGCACCGTCCAGCAATTCCCAAAGCCCTTTTGCACTGGCAGGTGGAATCTTGATGGCATCTCTTTTCCCATACAAGAAGTGTGTGAGATCATCATCAGGCAGATCAACTTGAATATTGTTGAAATAAAGTATAGTGGGCCGTGTGTACAACACTGCCTCTATAAATTATTCAGACGCAGTAAGGTAAAGTTATGGTTAAAAATCCAGGCTGAAGTGAAGAACAGTGGGTCATGCGTTTGATACAGCCTTAAGAAGAATTCAGAGATGTGGTAAAAATGGTTAAGGGTTTGGTTTAAGAATCCGAAACACAGCCCTAAACTCAAACCTTAATCCTAACCCTAAAGACCATAATTATTTGGAATACGACTTCTTTGGATGGCATTAAAGAGGAGTCCCACTATTCTTAACTTCAACCAGAATGCTAAACCTAACCCTAACGAAGTGAGCGACTTATATGGATGGCACTGAAGAACACGTCCCACTGTTTGTCATTCCAACCCCATTATGGTGCTCATAAAATCGTCACTGAGCCTAATGGAGCAATTTTATTAAATCACACAATATATTATTTCTAATTTGTTTATTTCTAACGCCAATAACACCGGCTCTTATTTATTGTACACCTCGAAGTCGGCTTGTCAAGTAACCAACTCAATACTTTTGCATTATTGCGACTAGATAGAGGACTGGGTATACCGTGGACTGCTATCTCGATTACTAGGCCTAGGTACTCATTTTCAACTAAGTCTCATAGGCAGTTCTCAAGCTAAACTCTATTGTGTTTAGGCCTACTTTATAAAAATAGTGCAAAAAATGGCATCAATGGAACAATCCTGTAAATTAATGTCGTTATAATATCTTACCCACTGAAGTCGTCCTGCGGACGGCTTTTCCCAGATCCTCGACTATCGTCGAAGTCGGCCATTTTAAATGTTAAAGACCATTTTCAGTTTCCGGTGACACATGAGCTAACACTAAAGAATGGGAATGCATTATTCTTTTAACACGGTTTAGGTGTTAATGTCTCTCCACAACGTATGCCCATCTGCTATTTATCAATTCCTTTGTTGACTTTCTTCCATGCCATAATGTCAAAATGTCTGGTATCTTCTTTCTTTTTTTTTATGATGAACAATATATTGTTCAACCTCTGATGGGTTATAATTAGGATACATATTGTTTTCAATTCCAAATAATATAAATAAATGCCGATACGGGAAAGTAGAATCACAGCTGTGAAATCATTGTAAAAAGGGCAAATCAAAACAAAAACTAAACAAACAAAAACGAGATAACACCAAACAAAAATAATATTCAGAGGGAGGGGTATAAAGGCCTGGTGTTTCCAGTTAGATATTTAATTGACTTTCACTTACCATAAGTCATGTATTGTAAGAACATCTTCATCTTCCCAATTCTACCGTTGTCGTCCTCTGTCATTTTTTCCCTTCAATCTTGCCTGTTGTCACAATATATTCCAGCTTTTCTCTCATCATAACCTGCCAGAAAGAAAGCGGATTGCTTCTTTCTAATAACAGCAATAAAGCTTCCAGTACTTTTTAACAAAATTTGGAATACAGGAAAAATTCCCAAAACATGGAAAACAGCAGTAATTATTCCAATACTAAAACCAGAAAAAGATGCCCATGATGCCAATTCATACAGGCCAATTTCTTTAACTTCCCATCTAGGTAAAATATTAGAAACCATAGTAAATAAAAGATTAAAGTTTTATTTGGAAAAGAATAATTTAAATAATCAAACCCAGTCAGGATTTAGGAAGAACAGATGCACTATGGATCAGATAATTAAATTGGAACATGAAGTAAAATCAGGATTTCAAAAGAAAGAAAAAACTGTGGTAGTATTTTTAGATATAGCTAGGGCTTATGATGAATGCTGGAGAGAGGGTGCTCTCTTTAAAATAAAGAAGATAGGAGTAACCGGTAAAATGTATAATTATTTAGAGAATTTTCTGCAAGATAGATATTTCACTGTTCAGGTAAACAATGATAGATCAGAACTGTATGAACAACAAAATGGAATACCCCAAGGATCAGTAATGTCTCCTTCAATTTTTACAATAATGGTAAATGATTTAGGTGAGGAATTCAATGATATAACAAATAAATTGTCACAGTTTGCAGATGATGTTGCTATATGGAGGACTGGGAGACATCTGCCAAAATTATATAAGGATCTACAGAAGCAAATAAATAAAGTATGTAAATGGATGACAAAATGGGGTTTTCAGCTGAATTCAAATAAAACATTGGGAATGATCTTCAGTAAAGGTAGGGTTGTAAAAAATAAAATTATAGATATAAATATCCAAGGGCAAAACATTAAAACAGTTCAAACCACTCGATATCTAGGAATGATATTGGACCAACAGCTGAACTGGAATAAACACATAGATAAACTAGTGGAGTCTTGCAGAGAATTGACTAACTTATTAAGATATTTGAAAGGTAATGGATGGTGTGCAAGCACTAAGACAATGCTCATTTTTTTATAAATCTTTTATTAGAGGAAAAATAGATTATGGAAGTATAATATATGACTCTGCTGCACACAGTAACAAGATTAAATTAGACAGAATTCAGCATCAGGCTTTATGTACAATAGCAGGTGCAATCAGATCAACATCAATGGGAGCTATAGAGGTGGCTTTAGGAATCATACCCTTGGAATTACGGAGAAAGGAGTTAAGACTAAATTACATGAACAGAGTTATGTTGGATAAGTCTCACCCAGCACATACAGCTTTTACCAGATGCCAACTAACAACTCAGGCCAAGCCAATGAATACCACTAGATACCCTACAGGATGGAAGTGTATGGAGGAAATTGTCCATCTGGGTACATTAATTACATCAATTAATAACAGTTGTGAATACAAGCCAGTGATTCCGCCCTGGGAGATCAAGAAACCAGACACGGACTACCACCTAGCAGAAATACTTAAGAAAACAAATAATATAGAAAATATTAAAAACACAGCCAATAAATATATACAACAAATATCAAAAGACAGCATTACTGTGTACACAGATGGATCCAAGGGAGAGGATGGCAAATTGGGGATAGGAATATATATTCCAATATGGAAAATGGCAAAAGAATATAGCATCACGGAAAATACATCCATTTTCACTGCAGAGATGGTGGCAATACTAAAAGCACTAGAAATATTCTCTAATAACCCTCCCAAAAAATTAACAGTTTTAACTGACTCTCTTTCAACAATTAAAGCACTTAGAAACCTACGAGAATGTAGTAGACCTGATATAGCAGAGGAGATTTTTCTGGCTACTACATACTTATATTCCAGAGGATGTTCAGTATTAATTGCTTGGATACCTTCACATGTTGGCATAGAAGGAAATGAAAAGGCAGATAAAGAAGCCAAGAAAGGTAGATCTGATAAAAATCTAATAAATGTAGGGATGAGTAAATCAGAAATTAAGAGCTTAATTAAAGATTTAATAACAGATGAATGGAAAGCAGAGTGGGATAAAAATCTGAAAGGAAGACATGCATATAAGATGTTCAGGGCTCCAACAAGAAAATGTCAGATATCTAGGGAATTGAAAATTCCCAGTAATAAGAAACTTCTCAGACTACAGCTGGGAAAAGGCTATTTCAGAATAGAAGAACCTTACTGTGCAGGATGTCTTCAAGACAATAATATAGAACATTTCTTGTTAAAGTGTAAGAGGTATGACCAAATAAGAATACCAATATTGGATTATTTGCAGGCATCCAACTTACCTATAAATATAGAGGAGGTGTTGAGAATAGACAGACCTAGGGAACTGCATAATATAGTCAAACAATATTTAACACGAACACATGTTAATATATAGTGTCTGGGAATGTGAAGGTCTGATGCTGTTCTTACAATGCATGTGACTTTAAACAGATGAAAGTCAATTAAATATCTGGTAAAGTCTGTTATATAACTAGAACCACCAGGCCTATACACCCCTCCACTTTAATATTATTCTTGTTCATAGTTTCTTCTTGATTTTGTTTGTTTGTTTGTTTTTTTTTTCTATTTAACGTATAGGCCTAAGCACAATTGTGAATATCCCTATTTTCAAATGTGATGCCACTTTCTCATGTCGGCAGTTGTTCATATTATTTGAAATTGAAAACAATATATATCCTAATTATATCCCATCAGAGATTGAACGGGATTTCTGGTTATCTTCATTAATTTAAAAAAAAAAAAAAAATTTCCAGTACGTAAGTACTGGCTTCTTTCATGATTTTCTCATTACTTGTGTCCAATGTATTGTTAACATTCTCCTCAAAATCCACATCTCTACGGTTTTGTTGATTGATTGTCCCTGACTTGCTTCCAAATGACAGAATCGGCTGTTTATAAAACTAAAGAACTGATTATCTTCTTCCATTGGCAATGAGCTGTTGCATAACGTGCTTTTAATTTATTGAACGGTGTTTTTGCTTGGGCTGTTCAACTCTTCGCCTCTGAGAAGCATTTTCCATGTA
Source organism: Oreohelix idahoensis (assembly GCA_024509875.1). NCBI lineage: Eukaryota > Metazoa > Mollusca > Gastropoda > Stylommatophora > Oreohelicidae > Oreohelix > Oreohelix idahoensis. The sequence continues at coordinate 1,348,225 of JAMPIV010001648.1, read as the reverse complement.
ATGTTATTAACATGCCTTAAGTATTTGAATCTACTGACTTGTTTTAAAAATAATTCATTTTGATGGTGCATTCTGGAGAAGTTATTTTCTTCGAAATGTCCATTACTTTTGACTTTTGCTATTATTTAACCATAATCCTAACATTTCAATTATTAGGTAAAGTTTCACTTTGTCAATTTTAGGTTATTACGCACAAGTATAAATATGTTTTAACTTCTTTAACTATTTGTTTCTATTAATGTTCTCACAAAATCGTTAGCGTTATTTTTGCCTTCTACTAATTCGCAACGTTCAAAGTCATTTTCTGGTTTTATTTTACTGTCCGCTTATCTCATCATACTCGCTCTTTGGTTTGCCTTTTGGTCCATGTACAGGAAAACTAGTGTTTGTCTTATACATGGAATACCTGGTTCTATCCCATGTGGGATATAATTCGAGTCTATAGTGTTTAAAACTGCACTAGAACAACGGAAGGCAGAAAGGATTCCCCAAAACCCACAAGTACCCTCACAACAACAGCAAAAACAAAACTACACCAATACAAACTAAGGAAAACAAAGAAGTAATGCCAACAAACAAGAAGAAAAAAAGAAAAAGAAATAGGAATGGCAATTTTTAAAAGCAGAAGAAATGTTAGAGGGCATAAGCAAATTCCAACAGTAAATTAAAAAAGCTATTACCAAAATAGCTGAACAAAAAGCAGAAAATAAAGAGCTAATAGAGAGGATCAGATCAAGAAAGCAAATTAAAACCCATGAAATAGAAAAGTAAACTATTTGAAATCCACATTCAAAAGGACACATGGAAAGAAAAAGTTGATTAAAACATAGATGAATTCAAACAATCCCTTGATTCACTAGACAAGTTCAAACTAACCTTGCAGCGACTGAGAAGAAAAGATGTAGGAGACATATTTAGAATAGAAACAAGTAAAAATCAAGAGAATATTGCACTAGCTGCCAAACACCCAGATGAAAAATAATTTAAAATCCAACTAGGACTAAATAAAAACAACTTAAACCCCATTAACTCGAAAAATATTAAAAAAATGGAGAACAGATACATCAAAATAATACAATGGTATTGCCGAAATGCAATAAAGAATTTCATTCCGTTTTAGGCCAGTATAAAACACACAAGCGAATTTTGCTGTACAAGAAACACACCTTAATCCCACAAACAGATTTAACAACTTTACATAGGCCTACATCATTCTTAGAAATGACAGACACGAAAATGAAGAGGTGGAGTAGCATTCTTAGTCTATAAATATACAAAATAACTGACTGGGAAACTTTCATATCAGCAAATTTTGAAGGAATAAGTGTACCTATAGACAGTGACATAGAATCACTGAAAATAATAAACATCTACTGCCCCAGCGATAAAATACAAGAACAGGACATGAAAGTAATTAGAGAGAATACAGCTCAAAACTATAAATAGTAGGGGGCTTTAATGCAAACCACAAAGCATGGGGTTGCAACAGAATAGACCAATCAGGGAAACTACTACTGGGCTTCATAGAAAGTCATAGAAACTTATATTACTGAATGATGGATCATCAACAAGTATAAACTCATGTGCAGATTAGCCCACCTCATCAACAGACATCAGCACAGCTGTCACGGGTTACCTCCCGTAAGCTCTGCGGTAGTGGTTCAACAGTGGCCAAAACTCAAGAGTAACTAGTATGGGTCTTCAACGGTCTCTACCTTCGCACAAGATTACTCTTGGCAAAGTTGTAGATAGAAGGATACTGATGCTTTTACCTCAAGGGAGTATTCACAACATATTCAGAAAAGCGAGAACAATGCTGCATGAGGCTGAGCAAATGTTAAATCTGCCGTCAACTTTTGTGAAGGATAGGGGTTTCTTATAATTCGTTAGCTCGTTCAAGCCCCCAGCTGAGTTAATTCAGCGAAATTCCTCTTATTATTAGATAGCTCTATTTAAGTGTATTTAAGAAATGGTCTGAGACAAACGGTTGTAGTACATTCAAAATTATTAAATCAACTTTAGAGTTGTCTTTATACAAGTAACAAATTTAATAATCAATTATGTTTTAACAGTTATAAAATGAATAATTCCTTATAGAAAAAGTTATCATCACTGGGTGATGTTATGGCGTTAAAAATTGGATAGTTCACTTTGCAGCTTTTATGTTTCTGCTTAGATGCCAATGAGTTTGTCTGTTCTGCTCCAGCTGATGTTTGGTTCTTTGTAGATGGATGTCTGATTCACACTCGTCACTGGTCAAGTTATAAAGTTGTAGCACGTTCCCAGAAGTGTCAGGGAGTAACTACCTAGCTGGTCCCGCGTCTCTAAGACACGTCTGATGATGGTGTCTAGCGTCGACTTCAAGCCACTTATACCCTCACTTGTTCCAGAGATAGTACCTTCAACTGGTACCATCAACTAGTATTACAAAAGAAGGGAAACAAATACCCTCTGAGTATTGGGTTTCCCGACACATATCTATGTGTCTTTTCATTCCACCATTCCATCTATCTCAGAACTGTTACCCTCGCTGAGAATTAATATTAATCCCATTAAGCGGAACAAAACATTCATTACATTTAGGTTGAATAGATTTATATTTACCTTTACATTGGTTGAAAAGGTTGAAAACTTTCATTACTTTTAGAGTGAATATGTTTATATTTACATCTACACTAGTTGAAAATGTTAATAATATAATAAGCATGTACATCATTCTCTCATCATTCCTTCCCTGCTCCATATGAAACGTCGGAATACCTCTGCTTTTAGCTTTCTATAAGAAACTCGCATAAAGCAGTCACCAGCCCTTGCAGTAGTGGTTCATGAAATCCTCATTCTATATTCTGAAGTTACCAGCCTCAAATGACTTGGACATCCACTTAGCAATGTTCACATATTAATATTCACATGTCAATATATACATGTCACAAACGGTTTGTGCGCTCTCATGTCCACTCCGGCAGGAATGCATTACATTCCTGTGCGAGTGATATTTTGTTATTTTTTTCTCCCTGCCTTTATTTGTCAAGACAGAAAACGCATCCGAAGGTCAATGTTTACATAACTTTCCGACTTCAATTCACTTCAATTCGCCAGTCCATCCCTGAGGGACTAATTGGGTCACAAAAACGTGACGGTCCCACATTTGATCCCAGGTGAAAGGCTAATGACGGTGTTTGCACAAAATGGGAGTGGTCCTTTACAATTCTACAGAATAATAGACTTGCATTTGGAGGTGCGGATAAACCACGAAATATCCAGACAAGACGGCCGAATGGCGCCGAGTCATAGTCTGATAACGACGGTTGAATTACGTGGGATGGGCAAGTCAGATAATCCCCCAATCTGGGAGGACATGTTGAAGTGTGAGAGACGTAACGTGACCAATCTTAGAAAAGTAACTTTTGAAATTTTGCACTAAATGAGTCATGCAAAATATTTCATCATAAAGCTGCCATAAATTTAAACCTTCAGATAAAATTGGCTGATACTTTGAGGCGCGAATAACAATTGCGTCGATTGGGCGTTTGTCCCAACAGCTCGGACAAGCTGGGGTAGAAAACCTACAATATAATCTTACATTTTTTTGCAAGTCTAGTTCACTGTGAGAATTGCTAGCCAAGACGACAACCAGACCTTGCCAAAGTAAAGATTGTGAGAATCAGACTTCCATTTATAAGACCGGAATTTTGTTGGAGTATTTTGAAGGACTCAAACAGCCCAGGAAAGCTCTATCATTATAATAAGGAAAACCGGGATCTGTGGAAACTGAAAACACGGAGTCATAGTTGGAATTCATTGTTAACCTAACAACACCCCATAAACGTGTAAAAAGGCATCTGTTAGTGCCTTAATTTTATTCCTCAGAGCAAACAGTCTGTGAGCCAAGATTGGCGTAAGTTATACATTTTACATTCTATATTCTTCATTACTAACATGTGAAATAATACGTATATATTGCCATGCGAATATTAGTATGTGAAAATTACTAGTGGATGTCCAAGTCACGTGAGGCTGGCAACCTCAGCATATAGAATGATGATTTCATGAACCACCACTGCAAGGGCTGGTGACTGCTTTATAGCTAGTTTCATAAAGAGAACTAAAAGCATAAGTAGTCCCAAGTTCCATATGGAGCAGAGAGGGAAGGATGAAAGAAATGATGTACATTCTAATTATAATATTTACAATTACAAACCAGTGTAAAGGTTTATGTAAACATATTCACTTTAAAAATAATGAAAGTTTCAAGCTTTTCAACCAGTGTAGATGTAAATGAAAAAATATTCAATCTTATATGGTGAACATTTTTCAACCAGTGGAGATGTAAATGTAAACATATTCTATCTTACTTACTTAGTCGTTCCCCTTCTACCGTGAGGTGTAGAGGTTTGGAAGTGTGATAAATTTAACCGTGATACAACGTTAAAATATCTCCAAAGATAAAATGTAGGGATAAAAATAAGGCGTAAGCTACTAGAAGACATGATCGCCCATGCCGCGGTTCACTACCCGCCATTTAAAACTAACGAGTAGAAGTGCAGACGGAATGTTTACCCTTTGTAGACGGGATGAAAACGGAGGACCCAAAAAAGGAAATATGACTGAACACGTGTTTGAAGTTCGAACGGCAAAAAGACGCAAGGAGGGGGGTGAAAGGAAAAAATTCACGTCCCGAGTTGACATAAAGTAAGGAAATGGACAAGAAATGGACATTAGCGCTGGATCGAGACAGTCATTTCTTGGACGATTTTTCGATACTTGGTCTTTATTTGAATGCCGCGGCAAAACGCATGATGGAAGGATCTCGAACTAAATTCAAAATTTAAACTTGAGAAAAAAATACGTTTTTCTTAATAATAGAGTTATGAAAATAAAACCTAGCTAGTTTGATAGCCCAGCTTGAGCAGAGAAATAATATGCTTTCAATTATACAGACGGATAGATAATAAGGAAGATATTGACAAAAGACTGTATTGTTCATAGCAGACACGCAACTGCACTTTTATCCCATGTCACTAAAAGTAACCAAAATCTTGGCCTTGAGCCTGCAACGTAAATTCAAACTGTAATTAAAGAGAGGGAATGGGGTGGAGCATTATAGCTGAAAATAACTTAGACAGCAGATTCGTGTAGGAAATGCATGTAAAAACAAGTGTGTTTTTATGAAAAAACAAGTAGAGACAGACGGACCAACAGACAATAATACATACTTGACTGAGGTATGACTGAATTGACTTTTGGTAGGAGGTTTGAAATTTGAAAGGGGGGAAGTCGGTGATTGGCCACAGATAATCATATTATCGGCGCACAGACGCGCATTTTTGCCATTCAAAATAAATTGTCCAGTAGTAGACACAGTAATTCTTCAGTGGTGTATTTCCCAGAAGCTAATTGCCATATTTAGAGGGACGCCATACTAGAGCCAGCAGCTCAGCTGAGTTTTGTTAGAATATAACTGTGTTCTCTATTCATAATTCTGGTAAGACTGAAAGTATTTCTTTGTATATTTTAATATTGTTTAATGTTTCGAGTGATTTGATACTGCCATATCAAAATCTATCCCTTACAACAAGTAAGGATTCGCTCTAGATCCCCAGCCCAAGTTCAGGGTCTAGAGACAAACAAAATACATAAACGCCAGCAAGGATTATGAAGGGCGGATCAAGTGTTGAGATCAGTGGAACATATCACCTATCTTATTTAATAGCAGAAAGCTGTTGAACATATCTCAGATGTAATGTAATCTTGGAGAACTTATACTATGTGAAACCAACTTGGTAAGATGTGCTGTATGGTCAGAGAGATCTGACTTAGTCTATGTGGTGTTGTTGTGTGTAGTGTTGTGTACAGAAGTGGTTCAAAGGATGGAATTCTGACACATGACCAATACTTTTGTTTCAGAACTGTGAGTTTTTATTTGGCACCAAAGCGGTGTCAAATGCTGTGTTAACATATATACAAGTGTGGACCAGAGCAGTCCGTCATTGTGTCTGAGCAGCCGTATATTGCCCCCTGCACGGAGAGGTGGGGCCACCAGACTTCTGTACAGGATCGATGCAGGCAGATAAGTAATATCTGGCCTGCTGGACGTTCACCAACTACATTTTCACAAAATTATTCCTAATTCAACATTAACTAACGCCATGACAGTGGGGAAATTAAATTATATATATTTATCCCTTACGTCAACGAACAATGTTGGGCTTTCATAGACTAGGAGTGATGACACCATCCTAACAGCATATCTATTAAATAGTTCTCCAGTGATTATCTTAATATATTTATTATTAACTAGTTATTTGAAATAAGTAATTACACATTTTCCATCTATTATGTAACATGATTTTGCATTCAATTTATGACTCCATACTAATTCTCATGTTCTGACCAACTAAACATTTGGTTCAGAACAAAATAAATTTATCAAAAAGATTAATTTGTAAAAAACTAAAACAGCCTGAGTTAGTTCAGTGTGTCATAAATTTTATTAATATTATTAGACTTCTTAATTATCTGTGTGTGTGTGTGTGTGTGTGTGTGTGTGTGTGTAAACTATCACAACACATTGCATATCAGTACCCTAGACGTTTAACGTAGCCACATTCATTAGAAAAAAAGATATGTGTGAGGTCGTAAGTGATAGCAAGAAGGGCCTTCTGTAATTCACATCTACATTTATCTCAGGAGCCTTCACAGCTGACCTCATACATCACACTAGGCAACATCAACCATACAATACCATCAAAATCCACTACAGGAAGAGAGAGCGCCAGACCATTCTATCAGCTGTCTTCTTCCTGGCCTGGTTCCATTCTAGTCCTCGGTCCTTCAAAGATTGTCTAATGTTGTCCTCCCAGCGGACTCTGGGTCGTCCTGGAGGTCTGGATCCCTGGCTCTTTGTTTCCCATGCTTGTCGTGGTAGCCGATCTTCTCCCATTCTGCAGACATGGCCAAACCATCTTAATTGGGACTGTTCTATTTGGGTCTGCAGCGGATGGGATTTTAGGCCTTGACGGATCGTCTGGTTGCGGACCATGTCTCTTCTTGTTACTTCAACCACTTTCCTCAGATACCTCATTTCTGAGGTTTGGATCTGGCTTTTGTGGGTTGTAGTCATTGCCCACGACTCGCATCCATATGTCAAGACTGGGACATAGGTAGAGCGGTATACAGCCATCTTCGTTTTCTTACCAACCTCTTTCTTGCTGAGGAATCCACGATTTATGGCCTGAAAAAGTCTCCCAGATGCTGCTTTTCGAGTGGCCAACTCTTCTTTGATGCCTCCCTTTCGGTCTATAATAGCTCCGAGATATTTAAAGTGGTCGACCTGCTCCAGGACCTGTTCTCCCAACTTAATCTGATGTTTTCTTTCTTCTCGTGATATCACCATGGATTTTGTTTTAGAGCTGCTTATGACCATCCCTTTCTTCTCCAGCTCTTCCTTCCAGACTTGCAGGTTGGATTGGAGATGTGCCTCTGATTTAGCAATCAGGGCAACATCATCAGCAAATGCCAGCTCCGAAATATAGACCTGTCTCATCTTCCACTACCCCACTGAATACTTTCTTGTTCTCTCCTTACATGCCTTGATGACATCGTCCATAAGGAGTATGAAGAGGTAAGGTGATAGGATATCACCTTGTCTTACACCAGTGGTGGTCCTGAACTCTTCTGACTTATGGTTTGCTGTCCTCACATAATTTCTGCAAGACTTGTAGAAGCTCTGTATAGCATGAATCAGAGGTGCTGGAATATTCTTCCTTGCCAAACAGTCCCAAAGTTTGCTCCAGGGGACCCTGTCAAACGCCTTTTCCAGATCTATGAAACAAAGATGGATCTCACTCTTATACTCAAGGGCCTTTTCACTCAGCTGTCTGAGTGTGAAGATTAGGTCTTGAGTACTTCGGTTTGCTCGGAATCCGCACTGGACCTCATCCAATTGTGGCTCAGCTAGGCGTCGGAGTCTCTGCTCTAGGATTCTAGAGTAGATTTTACCAGGGACACTGAGAAGGGATATGCCTCTATAATTTCCACATTGTCGATTGTCACCCTTTTTGAAAATTGGTGTTATGATGGCAATCTCCCAATCCTTTGGTATGGTCTTGTTGCACCATGCTGCCTGTAGGACCTTTAGGAGTAATAGGTCGCCTGATGCTCCCATGTACTTAACCATTTCTGGTGTTATACCATCATGCCCTGCTGCTTTGCCCATCTTGATTTTCTCTAGTGCTGCCCTCAGTTCTTCCATCTTTATATCATCTTCACCATCATTGGTTTTCTCTTCTGTGCTAGTGGTTATCATTTCTGATGCTTCACCATGCTCACCATCCAGGAGTTCTGAGAAATATTCTTTCCATCTTTCCATTACTTCCTTCGGGGCAGTAAGCAATTTGCCTTGCTTGTCCTTTATAAATTTGAGAGGGCATTGTTTTTTCCTTCCTCATGTTCTTTAGGGTCTTATAGAACAATTTCTGGTTTTCTTGTGCATCTTTTTCTAGCTTTTCTCCAAATTCTTCCCAGGACTTCTGTTTTGCTGCTAGCACTTTGTTCTTTGCTTCTGTTCTGAGTGTCACATATTCTCTATATTTTTCCATTTGTCCTGTTGTGTTTTTAGCTCCTAAGTATTGTTTCCATGCCATTTTCTTCTCTCTTAGTTTCTCTTTGACTTCCTCTGTCCACCAAGGTGTCCTCTTTCTCTGGTTCCCAAGTCGGACTTCACCGCATGCTTCTGCAGCAGCTGTCTTTATGATATCCTTGAATTTATTCCAGAGGGTTTCGAAGTCATCAGGTCGTTCTTCTGTGTTGCTCACTGCTGTAGCAATAAGCCCCTGATATCTGGTCTTAATTTCTGGCTCTCTCAGCTTGTAGGTCCTAATGCTCATTTCTCCTGCTCGTTTACTTGGTTTCTTGCGTGATGTTGGGCAGTTCCTAGGCTGAGCAACTCTTTCAGTTGTTCGTTTGATTGATTGTTAGCAGGTAGTGATCACTTCCAATCTCTGGCCCCCTCCAGACTCTTGCATCTCGGACATATCTGAATGAGCTTCTCCGAACAATGGCATAGTAGATCACTGACTTCTCATTCTTGGTTGGTTCACATCTAGTGTATGCATGTATGCGCTTATGGGGGAACTTTGTGTTTGTAATAATCAGATTCTGCTCACTGCAGAATCTAAGGAGTCGCTTTCCATTGTCATTGAGAGTATCTTCTCCATATCTTCCGATAACTCCACCCCATCTAGCATGGTCATTTCCAACTCTGGCATTAAAATCTCCGAGCATGATAACTTCATCTAGGCAGTCATCCACTGTCCTTTGAAGCAGCTCGAAGAATTCCTCCTTGACCTCTGCTCTCTCATCCTCATTTGGCCCATACACTATGACCAGGGTGACTATGGTGTCTCCTTCTTTTAGTTTTACAACCATAATGCGCTCCGAGACAAAGTTCCATCCCTTGATACTATCTTTTTGATTTTGGGCCACAATGCAACCCACGCCCCCTTTAGCTCTTTCAGATATGGGTACACCACTGTAGAGCAACGTGTTGCCATCGAGATCCATGACTCCTTGTCCTTTTTTCTTCGTTTCCGTTATAGCCAGGTGTTGCGTGATAAATTCTCGCAACATCGTTTTGTTTCAATGTCTGTTTTATAACGCAAGGGCAACAACTGCTTGGAATTTATAGTCACTTTTCTCGGTAAGCATTTGTCTTCTCGCGTTGGTATCGAATGCAGTTAAGTTTGAGCTGTGGTCATTTTTGCGCTGGACTGCGCATGACTTGTCTTGTTGTTTGGTCGATCGGTTTCCGCCCACCACTAGTGGGGTGAGCGATTTGGAATGGCGAAAGAGATGCCTCGTTGAAGAGGGGATCTCCGCTATTTTTTGTTCTGTCAGGGATGTGTAGTCCTCTTAATGGATATTTCGTTTATTCGAGATAATACCTCTAGTGTTTCCCACATGCCGGGAGGCGTGATATTTCTGTGTATTTCATGAAAGCAAGGTAAATTAACATTTTCATTAACTCTATCGATTTTGGGTCGTGAGCGATTTCGATTCATAGCCTGTCTCCGAAAGTCGTCGCCACGAGATGTTTTTTTCCCAGCTCACATGTCGCTGCATTGTACTGCATCGGTTGATGCATGTACCAAGGACCATTACTTGCTACTTTGTTAAATGAATTAGGTTTGGAAAACCTTTATTATCTAGAGGATATTTTTGTGGACATTATTTATACTTCGGCAGACGTGTCTGTCTTGCTGAAGTCAAACTAAGGAGAGTGAACTGATCTCATACATCTGGTTATCTCCTGGCTGTTATAGAAAAGGATGGAGTTTCCACCTGACTACATTTACAGCACTATGAAATATAACATGCATCTGACTCATCATTGTAATGCTGTCTACCGTCTATTGCTGTATTGAATGTTGCTGTGATAATGACTGTTTGATGTGCCACACATTTGCGTAACCATTTTGTCACTGTGGCGTCCACAATAAATAATGAAGAAAAACGTCAACGGCTGTTTCAAGACTCATTGACTTTATACGTCGTGAGTTTACTGACGTCCTATGTGGATTGCCCTGTTATTGTTGTATGAACATTGTTTTGACTGAACACATCTGCACACTACACAAAACCAGACATGCGGATACCATCCATCATCATATGGCATCACGCATCATTTGGTGGCCATAAGCTGGTTTGATTCTGGTACTAGCAAACACGGGGTCCCTTACCCACTTCATTTTCAACAAGAATTCAGCAGCATCCTTCAAGAAATTAACATTCTTCAATACAGTCAACATCTTCAAAATTTTCAAAGTACTCGGCGTTGCCCGGTAAAAGTCAAAATTTCAATTTTTTGACGGAAACAAGAATTTGACAGTACCCGGCGTTGTTACATGTTGCCGGATAACTCGGACTGCTGTTATCTTTTACGCAAGTCAAGCAAGTTGCTGCTGTCCAGGTTCCAGTGCTGTCCGTTTATGTGAAAGGTCAAGTGGCTAGGTAGAAACGGGTTATATTTACTGAAGATAGGCCAAAGAACCGAGTTCCAATCAACTTACTTTTGGATAGAAGGTCAAGTGCCGAAACAACTCAACACACAGTATTTCAGAAGCTCTTGTACCATCGTGTTAGCAGTGGAAGCAGTTCAGATGCTGGCCATCATCGAGTTGGAGCCTTGGCGCTCTTTAGGATTGATTGACATCCGAATTTGTTTGATTCCTTCTGATTCAACGATTGAAAGCCTCATAAGTTAAGCAATTTGCCTTGTTTGTATGTAAACTGTGCCCTTAAGCCTTTATAACTTGCTGAGTGGTCCTTCTGAGAATCATCCTCATTCTATATGTTATATGTCTATATGTTATTTGTAAATTTATATGTTTATATTTCAGCGGGTTCTCGGTTGGGTGGTGTCTCCGTTAGATTATGCCACGTCATAGAGGTCGTCTATTGTGAGCGTTTTCTGTAGGGTTTGCAAATTTCCAATACTGGAATTTGCTAAGCGACTTCTGTTGCTTTTTATGTTAGCTGTGATGACATGTTTTAATATTGTTTTCGTTATTATTTCGCAGAAGTCTTTATTTTGAATTTTTCAGTTTGTGTAAATTTGTGTGTAGCCTAACTACTTGACTGTGTATAATTTAGTTTGATCATACAACAACATTTTTGTTTATTTGCACTGTGGGAGTCACAGTTTTTGTTTTAATTAATAGCCCATTCACACCCCCCCCCCCCCAATATCAAAAGAAGAATCTGCTGTTTATATTTTTAGGTTGATTTCTGCGAAATGGTTTTATGTCCATGGGTTGCTCATCTTTGTTATCGGTTTTACCATGTGTTATTGTGATATTTACCATATGTTAAAATGTATACATTTTTGAATGTTGATTACACGATTCTGCCATTTTGTATAACATGCTTTCTCTTAGCGAGTATAGAAAAAAGTTATAAAAGGATGTGATTGTATTCGTGCTATATGCACTGTTAATGTTTAAGTCGGTACAAAGAATGATGAGTGTTTTTTTGAAAACTAAGTCCAACTAATTACTTGATTGCTGACAGTTCTTAAGAGAACAAGATCAGTTTCCCTACAGAGACTGTGACAATACCAGGTAATCATGGTATGAACAATAGCAAGTGTTAGAAGTTAATGAACTTCTGTGTTTGAACATAGAGTATTCGACAATTTTATCAGGTTTTTGGCCACTGAATAGTAAACCTGACTTGACATGATGAATGTGTACAAAATGACATTCAATTAGTATAGAATGCAGGATATTTATGGGGCACCGCATTTGTTGGCCATACAAAGCTGGTGTAATTGTCCTCCCCGATAGTAACATGGACCTCGGCCTACTGATACAAATATGTTTGAATCTAAAATTCTTCAATGTAATTTCTCGAACGCTCAAAAGCAAGCTGGTTGAGCATAAACTTTGTTAGTCATGGTTGATTTGCGTGAAAAGAATCTGCATAACTAAGTTGTCTATTGAGCCAAGCAACAGCTGTAGGTGGACTGCAAATTTGAATTGCTCAGTTTATATCCTGGGAACGTAAATCCCCCCCCAGTCCCTTGAGATCCTGTCCCCCCCCCCCCCTGATCTGAGCTATCCCCCTCTTAGCCCCCCATGATGGTAGAATAGCCCCCCCCCCCCCGGTACTGAAAAGGTCATCTAGTCCCCTGAATACCCCTGCCATCCCCCAAAGACCACTTCTATGGAACAGTGCAAGCTGCGCCAATACTTTATAAATTGAATGCGATCTTTGGGAAAAGGATGTCTCATGTCAGAGACAAAGTCCCCCGTCTTCGAGAATTTGAAGTCTGGCCAATCAGTATGGAGATGACTCAATGCTGTTTGGATCCCTGAGCTACACTCTTGGACTTACAGTTAATCGCTTCTGAGAAAACCATGCTATGACCAGCAAGTTATAGGAATGATAGTCTTGAATGCAAACACGAGACCAGTCTCCCATCAAACATGAACAAAATGGACTACTTTCGTAGGACTTAATGTTTAATCAAGAGACGTCCAGGAAGGTCTAATGAAATGACAGCTCATAATGGTAGCTCTTTTGCTGCATCGTAGACATATGAACCAATTCATGTACAGCCATTAAGAATAAAGACTTAAAAAGCTCCCTGGAATAAGGACTCATAGTCGACTTCAACCAAATATCCTCAGGGATTGACACACATGTAAAATGAAATCTACTACGTACCCCCCATCCCCCCCCTCTCACCCCTAAGTCCCCCCCCCCCCCCCGAAGATGGCGACCTGAAACACTTAGCAAAAACGTGGTACGTATCACACAACGACGCAACCCAACATTATCGCTCCAGGTGTGCGTATGATGTAGCCATGGAAATCAGAGCTTTGGGAGTTTAGTAATCTGGATAGTTTGATAGTCAAACTAGAGTGCACCTAATTTCGTATGCTAAACGGCATAGTCATGAGCGCATTTCTAAGATCCAGAAATCCTTCCGAAGTTACTCGAGTCTTGATGATTAATGGAGTAGAATCAAGGATTTTAGCAGCTTCCATCATCGACCATGCACAAATACTTATATGTTTTCCGATGAATCTTGGCCACTATGGTGGTTGTAGCTCATACAATTACCGAACAGTATGGTTATGAACCTGACAAGAAATTATGGTGTTGTCGGGCCGTATGGTTACGAGACAAAAATCAAAGTCAGTTAAACTCTGTCAAGCTTAGGTATCCCTTTCAGTGAATGCGTTGAATTCTGAGCAACCAGAATACGCATTATTTCCACGATGGACTAACAAGATATCTAAGAGAATAGGTTCATGATCTTATGACTTAGACTTGGGTCTTAGCGCACTCCATGAGTCATAGACCCATTGGTCCTTCATGCTACTCCTAAAGTAACAGGACAAGGTAAGATTGTGTCTGTAAGCCAGGATACGTAACTGTTCGCACGCTCACATATCCCTTATGGGTATACTCAAGGTGAAATGAAGGTTTACCAGTTGCTTCGAGCTAGCTCACGTATCCCCAACAAAATTTTTTCGTATGACGCCCAAAATTGTTTCTGTGAATTTCATGTCAAAATCATTGGAAATCTAACGTCAATGATTCAAGTGGTGATATCATCTTCGAAGAATTGGAGACATTGATATACATCGTTTACTTGATACAGATCTTACCTCAGGATAATTAATATTCCAATTTCAAAAGAGTATAGGAGTAATTAATGATTAACCAATCCTGCCGAGAGTTAACCATAGCAGAACCAAACAATAGACAGTTCTACGCTATCAATGTGAACATGTTAGTTAGATTATAGTACTGGAATTTCGAACCAGGATAACAATTACAATTTTGACATCTAATTAACTATGCAGAGACAATACAGTAATTAACTTTGATAACGTTTCAGAGGTAATAATAGTCGGGGTGTAGATCTCATCACATAAAAAAGAGATTTCAGCAGGGCAGTAATGCTGTTCTTTGACAACAGGAAACTGTAGGAGCCTTAATCATCCAAGGTAGTTAGAATACTAAAAAACTTTGACTGTGCAGTGTCAGCTTAAGTTCTGCTTGTAGAGAGTTCAAACTAAAATGCCGCCCAATTAGCATACTGTTAGTTTCGAACCGGTTCCTAAACTGTACTTTGTTTATGTAATGTTCACCTAGCACTTCCGCGCTAAGAACGCTGTCTGCTGGCCCTGGTCTGTTGCGCATTTGTACGGGAGGGTTAACAACTTTAATTCTACATAATGGGGGGTCCTTGTTAAATGAATACAGTCACCCCCCTCACTACTTTTTCGATTCCGGATATTATTTGGTGTTAGACAATCGCTTGTAGATTCCATCTTTGTGTCTATGAGGAAGGGTTTGATTTTGGTCGTATCACTTGTGCAGGTTCAACTCTAGAAAAAAACCTACTGTATAGCATTTTCGATAAATTCAGCAATTGAGCCACTCCTTTTCTTTACGGAGATTAACATGCCGGTGCATTTTATCTCTGTACCAATTCCTAAAGCTATTGACGGAACTCTTGTATTAATTGGGTCGTATTCACGGAAGTTAGGGATGTAACCCCACCAGCAGATTGCTGCTTTGGGAAAGATAATAAACATTCAAGCTACAAATGCAGTAGAAGAGCACAAGCTCTACAAACAGCCCGAATAACATCACTGAACCAAGTCACTAAATTGAAGTGGTTAATTAAGTTGTGTTGAATAAGCCAAATAGTTCACTAAGTAATGGACTCGTGATCGCTCGGGAGGCCGTACTGAGATTTCATAAAAGAATGTGCAAGAATAGGTAGATCCTCTATAAAAAACTTCTTCGTGATTCTATTGCCGATAGAAAGATGAGTGGATCCGAATCATGGGAATACATAATAGAAAATCTTGGATTCAACTTGAGAATAAACGGCGTACATGTACTGATGGTACAAGATTTCGTGACTACGTCGGCACATATCGCAAATTCGTTGTTTCCCAAGAGCCCCCCCAGTGAGAAGAGTCCAAATATTAACTAACATGCATCATGACCCGCAATGTGCTGGACATATGGGTTTTTTTTTTTTTTCCCAGTAGAAGTCGACAGTCCTTGCGGCTTTTCTTTTGGCCCACATTTTCTCAATAAGGACCTATTCCGTATTTTACTGGGTCCGATCATGCAAGGTATTGTCACAGGATAGTCAAATCTAGGTAGGACCACGACATGGATGGTGTCTGCCTACGGGGCCAGATGTTTCTGACATTTTTCCTATTTCGGCCGTGGAGAGCGATTCACAGGAAAATTTGGCCATTAGATAATTAATTGGCCCTTTTATAACGTCAAGTCGGCCCAGAGGACATCAGGCGGTGATTATCAATTACTTTACGATTTAGTTAGGTTATCTGGGCTTTATGTCACGGTTGGCCAGATTTTAAAAAAAAAAATTACAAAATTTTGGGTATTCCTCTTTAAGACAATCATACTGTTCTTACTACAGAATACGCAGATGCTCCTTTTGGTTTGATACAGTTATCTCGCCTTTTGGGTTCCCCATCGTTTAGAAATAAGTTCAGACCATGGCACTCAACCTCCATCATCTGACACTATGAGTAAGTAATTGTCTACCTTAACATATTGAAAACATCCTCTCAGTAGTAAATCTACCAATCCTATGCCTTCTAATGGGTTCTTAGTGTGAGCGTCTGAATAGAACCGCTCCAAGACTTTGCTTGGTAAAGAAGATAACTGAAGATTCATGGGCCTCCAAGATTCTGGACATAGGGGGTTTTACCCGCGGCTACATTTCCGAGATATAGAGAAGTCCCTAAATCGAACACCAAAAGATTATTTTCTCCTCCCTTCGAACTTGTCTTTGGCGCGCGTCCACGCGCCCTAGTGTCTTTATTACACTTGATCTCAATCACTGCCGATGATATTAGCGATGAAAAACTCAATCCTCATAATGAGTTAGAATGTCAGTGTGCACTTTAGACAAATAGATTCATTGATGCATGTAAGCTTAGACAACTGCTTCATCAGAAATTGCTAAAGAGAAGGCAAGGCAGTTTGCTAACAAGAATAGATGTCTACGACAACTTTGTCCAGGATGACAAAGCATTCGTCCTACTCCCCAGTAGGGAAAATAGACCCCTTCTTAATTGCATGGAAAGGTCCGTATGCAAAATATGTCTTTATCGGAGGATTTTTCGTTGAGTGTGATTGACCCTATATCTGATTTGCCTTTCGATATTGATTTGGAAAGCATAAAACTTTTCCACATAAACATGCTTTTCAATTGATTTTCCATACGAACGTCCCAGTTGACTAGTTTGCTGCCTTATTTTCCAGGCAACGGATGATGCTTCTGCACCTCCCTCACGGTCATGTATTCATCCCTAGTGTCCTTCAGTCAGGAAAGTAAGCTACCTTCTCTATCTGATGTCCAAGCCTTCCCCTTTCCCAGTTTGTGGTTCCATTAACATTCTACGGAATCTTGAAAAAACGTTTTTTCTGTGTTCTTTTCTCCTAAACGTTCTTTCTGGTGACGAACATCGACAAGTTCTCGTCGATGGTATTTACAAAAACATTTCAGGAATGTTTCTCTTGTGACTTGATACAATATCCTGTAGGACACCACAGATTAGTAGTCATAGAAACATGACTATAATTCTTACGGATGACAATAATCCTAATTAGGGTATAGGCAGGCCGTATCCTATATCCTATACACTTTTCCAGTTCGCAAGAGTGGGAAAAAGGAATTGGATGAAAAGATTTTATTGTCCGGAAGAAGGATAAGAACATACGAATTTGCGTTGATTATCGCAAATTGAATCAGGTCACAAAGTTCGACGCTGAACCGATGGCTTTGTTAGAAGATCTACTGATTAGACTTTCTAATTCTAGATTCTTCACTAAACTTGACTTGTCTAAAGGTTATTGGCAAGTGCCTTTAGCAGAGCATGCCAAACCTCTTACTGCTTTTTCTACACCTAGGGGTCTATTTCAATGGAATGTTATGCCTTTTGGTCTCATGAACGCCCCTGCCACTTTCGTTCGCATGATGCGTCGAATTCTGTCACATCGTTCGGATGTCATCGCATACTTAGATGACATCTGTCTCTTCAGTGATACCTGGGAAGATTACTATTTAGGGTTATATGACTTACTGTCCACTCTACGTGAGAATAATTTGACAGCAAAACCTTCTAAAGCTTTTGTTGGTTTTGGTGAAATCTCTTTCCTGGGTCATCGTGTTGGGTCATGGTCTCTTGAAGACAGAAGACCACAATACTTCCAAAATACTGAACATCTCTGTTCCTAAAACGAAGAAACAAGTTTAGGAGGAGTCTCTTAGGTTTAAATTCAATTTTATGGGAGATTTATTCCAAATTTATCTTCGATCATGGCACCTCTCTCAACATTGTTTGAAGAAAGGTTCGCCTAATCTGGTCCGTTGGTCTGAAGAATGCCAATCTTCACTAGACCAAATCAAGAATATATTTTCTTCTCCTCCCATCTTAAGATTACCTACTCTTGATAGGACTTTTGTTCTTCGGAGTGATGCTTCATCCACTGGGATTTGGAGCAGCACTGATGCAAGAATATGCAAATACTCTGCATCCTGTTATGTACATTTCTAGAAAACTAAATGCGGCAGAGAGGAACTACTCGGTTTTTAGACCGTGAGTTGTTAGCGATGGTTTGGTCAATTCTAAAGCTACAAAGATTCCTCCTGGGCGCACATTTCATTCTAGAGACTGATCAGAAAGCTCTTACAGCTATTCAGACTAAGAATTTGAAGAGTTCGAGATCCACTCGATATGCTATAGCTCTTCAACCTTTTCACTTCACGGTACGAGCTATCCGTGGGGCGGATAATGTGATGGCTGACATTTTGTCTAGATGCCCACATGACTCCAACTAATACTTCTGTCCTATATTTCTATATATTACAGAGTCATAACACACCTATATTTCTACAATAGATTAGCACATCTGTACTTACTTTATATGTACACACTATCGTGCTTTGTTGTCATCTTCTTCTGTTCGTTTTTTTTAAATGATAGAGGAGGACTGAGTAGTTAATATAAGGGCCGTTAGTTTACTAAACAGCCACAATTATTAATAATGTATTGTACCTTATGAAGCATATTAGTTATTAATTAGCATTATATTGCTTGTACTTTCTCAGAATGTCATTGTTGAGCTGAGGACTTACCTTACGAGTTCTAGATTGTGTACTTACCCTCGGAATACCAGAGCATATATCCTGGATCGTCATGTAGTTTAACTTTACTATGTACTTATGTCATTACATGTCAAAGAATGTACTATTTAAATTTTCCTATCAGATTTGTACATCCATTTTTAAAGACAATATTAGAGTATGCTGTTTAATGATGATTATAGTAACTTGCATACGTATAATGTGTTTACATGCTAACGTGATGTGTGTTGGTGACACCTCCCCGATGTGAATATTTTTTTGAGACATATTTATTTTTCTGTTGAGGTATATCCTCACCAGACACTCTATAATTAGCCTATTGTTTGGCAATTTAGTTAATTATCAGCGCATAATTCGTGCGTTTTGAGCCGCTTATCGCATGCTCTTTGATATTGAAAAAAAAAAAATATGTTCCACATTTTTTTTTTTATCGGGAGGAGGTGGTGATATGTTGCGTGATAAATTCTCGCAACATCGTTTTGTTTCAATGTCTGTTTTATAACGCAAGGGCAACAACTGCTTGGAATTTATAGTCACTTTTCTCGGTAAGCATTTGTCTTCTCGCGTTGGTATCGAATGCAGTTAAGTTTGAGCTGTGGTCATTTTTGCGCTGGACTGCGCATGACTTGTCTTGTTGTTTGGTCGATCGGTTTCCGCCCACCACTAGTGGGGTGAGCGATTTGGAATGGCGAAAGAGATGCCTCGTTGAAGAGGGGATCTCCGCTATTTTTGTTCTGTCAGGGATGTGTAGTCCTCTTAATGGATATTTCGTTTATTCGAGATAATACCTCTAGTGTTTTCCCACATGTCGGGAGGCGTGATATTTCTGTGTATTTCATGAAAGCAAGGTAAATTGACTTTTTTCATTAACTCTATCGATTTTGGGTCGTGAGCGATTTCGATTCATAGCCTGTCTCCGAAAGTCGTCGCCACGAGATGTTTTTTCCCAGCTCACATGTCGCTGCATTGTACTGCATCGGTTGATGCATGTACCAAGGACCATTACTTGCTACTTTGTTAAATGAATTAGGTTTGGAAAACCTTTATTATCTAGAGGATATTTTTGTGGACATTATTTATACTTCGGCAGACGTGTCTGTCTTGCTGAAGTCAAACTAAGGAGAGTGAACTGATCTCATACATCTGGTTATCTCCTGGCTGTTATAGAAAAGGATGGAGTTTTCCACCTGACTACATTTACAGCACTATGAAATATAACATGCATCTGACTCATCATTGTAATGCTGTCTACCGTCTATTGCTGTATTGAATGTTGCTGTGATAATGACTGTTTGATGTGCCTACACATTTGCGTAACCATTTTGTCACTGTGGCGTCCACAATAAATAATGAAGAAAAACGTCAACGGCTGTTTCAAGACTCATTGACTTTATACGTCGTGAGTTTACTGACGTCCTATGTGGATTGCCCTGTTATTGTTGTATGAACATTGTTTTGACTGAACACATCTACACACTACACAAAACCAGACATGCGGATACCATCCATCATCATATGGCATCACGCATCACCAGGATTTCTAGTTTTGCTTTCCTCATCTCTTCCACCAGCTCCTCTTCCTTCCCATTTATACTTCTTGTTTTCCAAGTTCCATAAGTCGTAGTCCGTAGTCCGTTCCAGTTCGTCGCCTTTAGAATCAGTCCGGTTTTCTCTCTTGTATTGCTCGTAATCATAGTTTAAGACAAACAAGTGATTGGCCTGTTGTGCCTTTGCATAGTGGAGGGACTGCCTCCTTACGGCCTACATATTCTATCTATACTATTAACCTTTTCATTTAAATGTAAAGTAAATATAAAGCTATTTAATTTAAATGTAAAGAAAGTTTTCTCTCGAAGGGATTAAGCTTAATTCTCATCGAGTATAAATTTTGAGGTAGATGGGATGGTGGAATAGGAAGATGGGGACACATAACTATATGTCGGGAAACTAAATACTCAGAGGGTATTTGTTTCTATTCTTTTACCATACTAGTTGGTGGTACCAGCTGAGGGTACTATCTCTGGAACAAAGTGGGGGCAGAAGTGGACTGACGTCGAGCTAGACACCATCATCAGAGGATTTTAGAGACGCAGGACCAGCTTTGCAGTTACTCCCTGATCTTATTTGGAACGTGCTGCGCCTTTAATATTGACCAGAGATGCGAGAACTCCAGTGACCTATCTGCACAGAACCCAAAAACCCAGCGGGTGCGGAAACTACCATTTGCAGCTAAGTCAAACCTAAAAGCTGCAAAGTGACTTCTTACATAAAACACCATACCATCACACGGTGATGAGTATTTTCTGTTAAATATTATTCAATTTTTTAAAAACTGTTAAAACTTAGTTGATAATTAAATTTATAATTTGTAAATATACGAATTTAACTTCGATTAAGTCATTTTGAATGTACTGCATGTTTGTCTCAGTCAATTTACTAACTACACTCTAAACAGAGCTATACCATAATAATAAGATTTCCACTAAGTAAATAAGGAGCTGAAATTAATAATTGCTTAATTCTTCATAAAAGGCGGCGGATCAGGTATAAGTTAACAATTGCCCTGCCCAACGCAGCATTGTTCTTGACTTCTGAAATATCTTATGAACACTCCCTTGAGATAGAAGCATCATTATTCTTCTATCTACAACTCTGCCATGAGTAATCTTGTGCGAAGGTAGACACCTTTGAAGACACATATTAGATACTCATGAGTTTTGGCCACTGTTGGACTGCTACTGCAAAGCAGGGGAGGCAATTCCACGACAATACATATTATTTCACGTTTTAATTAATAATGCAAAACATAGAATTATAGATATACAACTTACCCCAAATTGACTTACGGATAAAAGACAGACTGCTGGCTTAGAGAAATAGCTAAGGCAACTTGTTGAAGATGCCTCTTACACGTGTTTTGGGGTTGTTACTTTATCAAAAAGTTCCCACTTTGACTCCGTGTTTCAGATTCCTCAGATTCCGGTTTTCCTTGCTAAAAATAGTAGAGTTTTCCTTGGTTTTTAAGTCCTCAAGATGCTAAAATAAGCCCGGCCCGATAAATGAATTCTGATTCTATTCTTAACTCTGGCAAGTCTGGCTGTTTCCTCGACGAGGTGAAATTTCCCAGTGCTTTCATCCGACTAAAGTACCAGGTTATATTGCAACTTTCGTCCCAAGCACGTTGTTGTTTACTATTAGACCAGGATCCAATAAGAAATGTTGTTATGTTTACATCTCGAATGCCGGTCAATAGTTACAACCATGCGTGGTTTGATGGCGTCTGTTCAAAAACTTTCCTCATAGGAACATTCTGCATGTTATTTAAAAGGTTATTTTCCGTATAAGGAGTTGTTATATCCGTTGATTCCAGTAATGATTGCACTACAACTCCTTACATTATCACAAATAATGTCTTTGTAACACTTTCTGTCCGGAAGTTATTACAACATTCCGTCTTTCAGGTGCATGTCTGTTATATGTCCGCAGACGGGTAATTTATCACCCCGTCCTTGTGCAAACACCGACCCTCGTGTAACCATCTGGGCTGTGACTCTTCACGACAGTAATTAGTGAATCACAATAGCCATATCAGCGCTAAATAAACTGGCTGGGCGTATGTCGAGTTAATCCGGCGCGGCCAAGGTTTGGTACATGAAGGATTTTACCAACATGACTGTCGTTCAGTATTGCATCACCTGTCTACTCTCTCAGCAGGGATGGTCAGGTAAACAGACAAGACGAATTATTATGGAGAAGTGCAAACAATGACTCTAAAATAACAATAATGCTAGAGAGGAAAAGAGAGCGAACCCAAATATATGACAGTAGCCACCTTAGCCGGATCACATACCCAGAGAGATAACAATCAAACAAAAATATAAAGTAAACAAAGGAATAGAAAAACCAATATTCCACTATAAAAATGCTGTTTGGATAGCTTACCAAACCGAAATGGAAGGAATGAAAATAGATAACATTATTAATATATACAAAGATACATATGTAAACAGACTCACTGAAGAAAAGCTACAAATTGCTGCCAAAGATATACCACAATCTAATATGCCGCCATGCATAACTCCGAAACAGAATAATAGAAAAGAGATAACAGAAAACTGGAATAAAAACCCAGCCTCCCTGGTGTACAAACAAATGTACAGAGAAAAAGAACAATAAAGTAAGAAAACAAGCACTACAAAAAATGTAAAAAAAATAGGACTGGAGAAAACCATGAACAGTATACGAGAATAAGAAATAAAACAAACAAAATAATACTGCTAGGAAAAGAAAGCTTACTGGAAAACCTTCTGCCAAGCACACATTCAGTTTCAGAGTGTGGAAAGTGTTAAAAACCCTTAAAGGAAATTTAAACCGAACAGTAATGTCTGCTATACAAATTCTAAAACGGGCAGAATAAAACAAACAAACAGCAAATATCATAGCTAGATACTTCTATTATGTAAGTGCTAGGGAAAACCTAGGGCAGACAGAAACAGATAGAAGAGAAAAACGCACAACAGATCTAAAAAGAAGTGTGATAAATAATGTACGGGAAAAATCATATATAAACTCTGAAATTACTGTAGAGCATAGGCGGATCCAATGGGGTGGTGGCGGGGCGATCGACCTAGCTTGGGACTTTGAAAACCTTTATTTCATATCAACTGCCCCAGTGTTTTCCCCCCCCCCCCCCCCCATTTGGGACTTAAATGTAAGTAATTGTTAGTTAAAGTATGTATAGTTATGGACAATGGTAAGTACCTGTGACGAAATGAGTCGTGCAATTTTTATAACTCTCATTCACTCCGGCAGTATCTCTTCATTTCTTTATTTTTCTCACTCATCGTCCTATTTTATTTGGCATATTTATTGTCCTTACATTCTTTTATTGTGACCACTCCCCAGACGTATTTACGTTCCGCCAGGTGAACTGTGGTATTATTGTAACAATACCCGGTCATTATCACCGGTCAGCGGTAATACATGTATCTCTGAGTCGCCGGCCACCTTTGATAGGAGACGATCCTCGTTTAACAATATGGTCTCGTACGAGGATGAATAGGAAGCCAACATTGTCCGTCTGAGAAATCAGTCTGGGGGATTCCCACACACAGGCGATAATGAGATAATCTTTTCCGCTGGGCCCGTCTCGATATTAATATTACCGATAACCTGTCTGTGGAAGACAATATTTGAAGGTAGCATCTGGACATTAAATAAGTTCCCAGATTTGTTTGTGAGTTAGTGGAAATATTACCGCATTATTTGAAAGAGGTCACGCGAGAGAATTATAAAATGTAATATTTTAAACACGCGGGGGAGATTATGAGTTTAAACACCCCAACCCAGATTGTGCTAAAGAGTTTACCATTGATATGATTTGAGAGCCGGAATATACTTTGGTTCTCGTTGGCAAGTTTGCCGGGAAGTACAATCTGGGAAATGAGAGATATAATATAGCGAAATTGGAGATACAGATCACAGACTGCATTGCAACGTCAAATTAGAAAGTCTCTAAGGCCAGAAAAAGAAGGATCGGACCTAGAATTCCATAATTATAAGTGACAGATCGAGTATTTTGGCAACTTTGGAACTTTCAAGTAAACCGGCATATACAAATACCAAGACTGGAAACTTAAAAGGACCAGGACAGCTTGAAGTATTTGTGAACCTTTAAAACTTAAAAAAAAGTAAGCCCACATTTATAAATACAAGACTGGAGTCCAAAGGAATAGGATCACCCGTCATAAGAAAATATTTGCAGACCAAGTGATTCGCAGAACACCCGTCATAAGAGGAATCAAAATATTTCCAGACCAAACGATTCACCCGTCATAAGAGGAATTTCTCAGGCCAAGTGATTCGAAGTAAATATAACCTAAATTGCTCGTGTCTATTCTAACCTATGCGAGGAGATTGTAGATTCCCAAATTTTTGGGGTAAGTGTAACATTTATTTTACAAATGTGAATTTGACATGGTTTTCTTGCATATTGGTAAGACTGGCAACCTCAACATATGAAAATAGTATATTCATGAACCACTACAGCAAGCGCTGGTGATTATTTCTTGCTAGTCGTGTTGAAAACCTACAGCAGGGGTGACCCCAGACTCCGACTGGAGCAGTGATGAGTGATGATTACATCATTGGCAGGTTTTTAATTATAGTGTGTTGTTTCTGTTACACGTATTACATTGCTGCTTCTTCTATAGTCTCGCTTGCTCGCTGTGAATGACGAGATAGTCTCTTCCTTTTAGCCATCTTATCATTTTGATCCATAATAATAAGTCTGCAATACTTTAAAATACAATTTTTTCTTGAAGAAACAATCCAATAACTTACATTTTTAAGAAAAATGATGAGTTAAATCCGTTTCCCGAATGAAACTGGACAGAAGAGTATCTTGACTGTCTGTTGATTTAATCTGCATCTCCGCATCTTCCTGTCTCCAGTTCAAGTTGTTGGCTTCTTTCCATAATCAAACTGTTTGCTCGCTGTGAATGACGCGATCGTCTCTTCCTTTTTAGCCATCTTATCATTTTGATACATAATAATGAGTATGCAATACTTACTTACTTAGTCGTTCCCCTTCTACCGTGAGGTGTAGAGGTTTGGAAGAGAGAGCGCCAGACTATTCTATCAGCTGTCTTCTTCCTGGCCTGGTTCCATTCTAGTCCTCGGTCCTTCAAAGATTGTCTAATGTTGTCCTCCCAGCGGACTGTGGGTCGTCCTGGAGGTCTGGATCCCTGGCTCTTTGTTTCCCATGCTTGTCGTGGTAGCCGATCTTCTCCCATTCTGCAGACATGGCCAAACCATCTTAGTTGGGACTGTTCTATTTGGGTCTGCAGCGGGTGGGATTTTAGGCCTTGACGTATCGTCTGGTTGCGGACCATGTCTCTTCTTGTTACTTCAACCACCTTCCTCAGATACCTCATTTCTGAGGTTTGGATCTGGCTTTTGTGGGTTGTAGTCATTGCCCATAACTCGCATCCATATGTCAAGACTGGGACATAGGTGGAGCGGTATACAGCCATCTTCGTTTTCTTACCAACCTCTTTCTTGCTGAGGAATCCTCGATTTATGGCCTGATAAAGTCTCCCAGCCGCTGCTTTTCGAGTGGCCATCTCCTCTTTGATGCCCCCTTTCGGTCTATAATAGCTCCGAGATATTTAAAGTGGTCGACCTGCTCCAGGACCTGTTCTCCCAACTTAATCTGATGTTTTCTTTCTTCTCGTGATATCACCATGGATTTTGTTTTAGAGAGTATGCAATACTTTAAATTAAAATTTTGTCTTGAAGAAACAATCCAAAAGCTTACATTTTAAGGTTATTTTTAAGAAAAATGATAGGTTAAATCCGTTTCCCGAATGACACTGGACAGAAGAGTATCTTGATTGTCTGTTGATTTAATGCACACCGCCACACGTTTTCTATTTTCGGGAGAGTACATATAAGGGGAAACAATACAATGTTATTGTCTAACTTTCAACCACAGTTGCACCCCCTTAGCTGTGCGCGAAAGTTAATGCACTCTTTCGGAAATAGAAAAAGTGCGCAAATGACGGTGTGCAAAGTGTGACAGACCGACCGACCGAAGTACCTTACGGTGGGAATTATGTATTTTGATGATAGCTATAATTTTTAATAACAATGAATATCTTTGAATCACTGTATAATAAAACTATCAAATTGTCATATTTTAAATTAAAAATTCATTATATATATATATAAATATAAATATATATATATCTAGATTATTTTTTAATTCCTTACTTTTCTTTTCCTTCACATTTTGTCTGTCTTCTCTACGGAAATATTTGCACCTGCGATCGTTTCTTTAGCTGTTTTTCAAGTCTTTGCTAATAGTCCTGTCATACTATCCAAATACTATCTTCTACAAAGGCATTAGACGTTATTTCTTTAGGGACGTCTATACGATTTATTATCTTGGTCGATTTCGCAGTGGTTCCCAGAGTATTATATTTCCGTGTTCTGTGGTCAACTGGAGACCGCCCGATAAATCTTGGTACCGTACGTGTCTTAGCATGAGACGGGAAATAATTAACTCTGGACGTGGAAACGGAAATATTTTAACTTCATGCGAACGAACGCTGAGTTTTAAGATCACTTGCTGATTAACCGTCGAAGACAACGCACGCTTAGAAGTTATAGAATAGAAACCTCAACTTACCTCATATCTACAAGTATATGTGATTGAGAGTAAACGCTACTAAAGTTCTATTTGTTAAGCTGTGATAAAGTCCTGAGCGGTAAGCAAACTCTCAGTATTCGCGTAATTAGCTAACTCTAATAGCAAGGGATTAGTTAATTGATGTAAAGTGTGAAATACTTAATATTGTGGTTTTGACTCTTTACATTAGATTGATAGCTATTTTGCATTTATGTATTATGAATGTTATTGATGCATTATAATGATGTAAGTACTGGCTGATATGAGAAAGTACTACAAGCTAATTGTATTAGGAATGTGATGAAGAAAACTGTTGTGAACGAGAGAAGAACCATGTTGTTCAATGGACGAGTGAATTAAATATTCCTCCAATGCAGTCACGCATGAACGCACACGGCCAGGCGTCTGCTTTTAACAAAGGTTGACCTGACTGACCTGACCAGTGGGAGACTACCGCTAGACATGAATTTGTAAACAAATGGACAGTCGCCTTTAAGGAAGACTGACGTTACGGTTTCAGGTAAATATATTATTAGGCACCATTCTGAGACGAAATGTCCAGAGTGGCTGTAGTTAATATATCTGTAAAACAAACAGAAGATTGATTACCTGCATTGTCTTCCACAGCCCAGTTGCAGAATCTTAGCCAGTTTCTGGATTTCGATTGCTGTAAATTGTTGCGAGTAAACCGCCTAGTTGCTCTATGCTACAGAGAGAACTAGTGCTTACGTCTCAAAACCTAGCGGTGTTCACAAGTCAGCAACCCTGAGCAGTCTACCGATTTAAGCAGTCAACACCTCGTCAGCACCTGAACATCATAACCCAACTGCACAACCAGGTTAACGGAAAGCCTAGTCATTTCTTGGACTGTTGCTCAACTGAATCAAATTCTCCAGTTGGTAATCCCTACCTACTGTGACGCCCAGGAGAAGTCCAAGCAGATAAGTCTATGTAAAACCCAGACCAAAATCAGAATTCACTTTTCCACGAAATAACCGTAGGAATAAACTTTCGTCAGTGAGGAAAATAGCCTCTTACTTCTTATCTGAACCAAAGACACTGACAGTTCTAAATTTCCTAGTATTTCTTCTTTTTTTTCAAAGTACATGTCAACATTGATTTTATATTTCTGCTGTAATTAAAGTAATTATGTACATTCTGTAACTCACCATCATTCTGAGTTTGACTTAGTAGATTGTATGTTCTGTTCAGAAAAAACATTCTCAACCCTCTTTGTATTATTACCTGTTACTACTAGTTCATCTTCAAAAAGATTTGAGTAAGAAAGAGTTAGTCGTCGCCAGAAAAATACAAGAGTTGGTAGTCTAAAAGGTGAGAGAATCACTGACACCAACCTGTGCCCTTCTGTTAACTCTTTCCCTCAACACTAGCTCATATCTGTGAAAACTAGTGTCTAAGGTCTATGTGCTTTCTACACATCTTCCTTACTATACAAAACTCTTTATGCGACAATTGGATTCTCATTCAACGTCAATTGGAGTGCACCATCAAATATATCTGCGACATATATATATATATATATATATATATATATATATATATATATATATATATATATATATATATATATATATATATATATATATATATATATATTGTCATGATATACGCGACGTGTATACATGTGTGTGGGTAGAGAATGGTGTAACCTGTTTTGATAGTATTATTATTGAAGTACGTAAACCTGGAATGGTACATTTAAAAGTTCACTGTTAGAAGCACGTAGCATGGTTGAAGAATACTCAGGGGCGTACATGTGTGAATCGAGGTTTATGGGCACATGTGAAAAGCGTGCGGAGTGAATGTAGTTAGCATACTTGTCATAGAAGAATACTGAGAGTCTGTGGCAATCCGTCATCGGAGACGGTCGGTGTTTTGTAGAGTATGTGAATAGTGTCTGTGATTTTGATTATGATATATTGGATGTGACGCGATGATGTTCCGCGTAATGTGCATTTACAAGGCCTTTATATATTGTTGTTTACCAGCGCGTTGTGTTCTGTCCCGCACTTGGAAGTGGATGAATTAAGAGGCGCGTCGTTTTCCCGTGCGAGAAGGAGGTCTATGATAAGATCATTATATGGTATTGTTTGAAGGCGCGTTGTTTGCTTTCCCGCACCAAGAGACCCTGGCTGTTCCAGTGTTTGGAAGCCTAATAGGAGCTTTGATAGAAAGCCTGTGTGTATCGACACTATAAGCGCGTTGTGGTTTTCCCGCGCTGTGAAGTTCTGGATGAACTTGGATGCCTGGTGATTAGACCAGAGAGATATATGTGCGAGGGGTATATGCCGCACTTACATTGGATGCAGTTGCTGCCAGTACGTTAGAATGACTGTACACATATTGTATTTACAGAAGACCCGGGCCTAAATAAGAGACGATATAATGTACCTACATCAAAAACGGAGGTTGCTGCAATATTTGTTGGAGAAGACGGGGAACCACCTGCAAATAGAGACATATGCATATATCCTACAGGTGACTGCTGTAGAATTATTTCACGGCTGAACAAGAATGGAGACCCTATAGTGTATCCGTTGCTATTCCCGTGCGCAGAGGGTGGTTGGCACGAGGAACTACAACACGCAGAATAGAGAAGAACCGCAAAACGTATTAGAGTAACACAGTTGCAATTCTTTGCTTATAGACTTGCGTTGAGACCTGGTTTTAGCCTAATTCATAGCAGTGGGAAATTATTTCAGCAATACATTGTAGACGCCTACGTGAAGACTGAAGGATCTAGATTAAACTATTTACGCCATAATCAGAAATACGATCGTATATACGAGTGGAAATGTACCGTGGACTATTGGATGCAGTAGAAGCAAGAGCTCAGAACCAAAACTTGAGAGCAGGGAAGATGATAATTCTGCCTTCGACTTTCCAAGGCAGCCCAAGGTACATGCAATAAAACTATGAAGGTGCTATGGCAATTGTACGGGAGATCTGATCTATTCGTTATATTTACTTGCAATCCTGCCTGGCATGAGATTGGTATTGTTATTGTTAATCAGAATCGACCTCACTACACTCCGGGCAAACCCATAGGTGCTCAGTCTCCCTCAGCAAATGTAGAAGAGTATGAATGCTAATTGTACCTGTAGCACGCTGGTTGTACATACGATGGATGCATCCTCTCTCACGTCCACTTCTGCTAGTTCCACGTTTGATGCCAAACTCCAACAGTCTCAGCCTTGTTGATTCATCCTTTGCAGTGTCATTGTCTAGCAAGCGATCAATAACTGCCCTTAGTATCTCTCCCTTATCCATTCCCAATGTCCCCACTATGGGTGCTCTCGAGGCCAGTCTGTCAGCTCTTTCATTGCCACGTACTCCTGCATGACAAGGACAGTAGATCCACACCAGTTCTTGAAGACTTGAGGATTCTATTGATGTTTTCCATTACTGCCGCAGCCATCCGTTCTGAATTTTCCGAAGCATGGCTTGAGAGTCTGACAATATAACTGCCCTGGTTGATGGAGTTTCAGACAGCCACCTGAGTGCTGCAGTAACTGCCTTTATCTCCATTCTTATGCTGGGAGTTGTTGTCATTTAGGCTCCACTTAGTTCAGCAACGATGCTCCCTTTATTCTTGCAGAGAAGTTCCATCCTGATTTCTCACCACGCACTACATACCTATCAATGTACACAATGGCATCATCATCCCCAGTAAGATCACTTATCAGCTGATTAATATCCAGCTCTGTTTTTCCATTGCCCCAAGATCTGCACTATCTGCCAAGGCTAATGATGACCTGCTGGTAGTTTAACCAGTTCTCAACTGCCTTACTCCACTCCTCCCCTTTGGATACATTTTCAAACCTGGTCACCTGACCAATCGTAACCTCTGCCTGTGCCATCCATGATATCCCCCTCTTGGTTCTTGCTCCTTTGATGTCAGATACGTTCTCTTGTAGGGGGTGTCTTTTGTCGGTGGTTACCCACATATAGACTTTTGCCTGGGCTATCGCATATCTGGATCTAATCGATAGCAATCCGAGCATGTATCTCATTATCACAATGGGGTATCACCCGTACAGCCTAAAACTAGTCGCATCCCTTCATTTTGAATGCGTTCAAGTCGTTCATTTTGTGACACTGATAGCGTGAGTATTCCTAGCCCGTACTCGATTACTGAAATCACGAGCTGATGATACAGGAGAAACAATAGTCTCTGTTCCAAGCGCGCAGCAGCCATTGTTTTTAAGGCTGCCAGTCCTCGCTTGCACTTCTGTGTGATCAGTTCGACATGATACTTGAACGATAGCCCACGATCAAACGTTACTCCCAGATACTTCAGCCTGTCTTGCCTTTCAATGTTCTGCCCGTTGAAAGTGATGTCTGGAAGGTCTGCTTTCACTATAGAGTTGCTCAAAGAGCACCACATCACACAGGCCTTGTCGGGATTGACCTTTGATCCGCTTTCCTCACACCATTTAGAAACCGCATGTAGTGTCTCTTGTATGCCTTGGACCATTTCCTGTCTGTCTGAGCCAGTTCTGTACATGAGTATGTCATCTGCGAAAGTTAATGTTCGTCCCAGTCCTGTTGGTTGAAAGGCTGCTACTTTTGTTGTGTAGATGTTAAACAGCACTGGTGATAGAGGAGAACCCCGAGTAATCCCGGGCAAATGCGCATTGGTTGTGATGTCCATGTTCGCAAGCGAAATGCAACTAATCTCTCCATTAAGGCAGCCGCTATCGACCTTGATATCCAAGGGTTTACACCACATGCCATTATACAGTCTATTAGGGTTGTAAAGTCCACACTGTTATAAGCATCCGCTAGGTCAATTGCGACAGCCACCGTTTCTCTTTTACCTTGGAATCCCTCGTACACAACGTACGCAAATGTGCCAGCGTTACCCCATTTTGTTTTCATAGGCCTATAGCTACCTAGGATATCAGGAAGGATGTGTGCATTTTCGAGGTGGCTCATTACTTGTCTTGAAACTATCTTTTCAAGTAATTTACCATAGACATTCTGTAGTGTGATAATTCGATAGCTGCTGAGCAGTGTGGGGTCTTTGCCAGATTTAGGAAGTGGCCGAAGGTAACTGTATAGTCAGTCTTCCGGCACCTCAGCATTCTGTATGCTGGTATTGAAATCGCTCACCATATTTATAATGGCTGTGTCGTCGAGCTGTTTAATGTGATGGTATTGTAAACCATCAGGACCCGGAGCAGCGTTTCTGCTGGTTTTCAATGTGTACACCACGTCCTCATCAGAAATGAGATCGAAGTACATCTGACCTCTTAGGGCATTTTCCAGAACATTGTGCTGTATTTTCAGGCGGGCACTTTTGTCACCTTTATTCGTTTGCTCCACATATCGATTGAATAATACTCTTCCCTTCTCTTCGTCCGTCTTCAAGCTTAGTCCTGTAGAGCTTCTGATATTAGGGATGGGTTGGCTTGCACCTTTCCTATTCATTCTTCGATGTAACTACCAGAATTTCTGTAGGGTTTTTTCCGTGCCCACCTGTGTCACAAAGTCCTCCCACACTTTATCCTTAGCCTCCCTTGCCAAGCTCTTGAATCTATTAACGTCTCTTTGCTTTTTCTCCTTCCTCTCTTCAACCTCTCTCTTATTCATCATTCTTCTGTTTCGTTCTTTACACCATTCTTTTGTTGCTCTTTCCTTTTCTATCCACTGTCTTATTCCACCAAGGACGTTGGGTGAAAGGTGTTCTCGCTTTTTTTTTTTTTTTGGCATTTTGACGCAATATATGTAAAGGGTTGTTACGGGCGAGTGAGCCTGTAGGATACTGGAAAGTCTGTTTAGGTTTCCTGTGTCTAGTGGTCCAACCCTTTGCAATGAGTATGACGAAAGGTAGGTGATCACTTTCCTGTGCATTTAATACATCGCAACGTGCCATGGTGGTGGTAGAACTAGAGATGAATGCCAGATGTATGACACCATTTGTATCCCCAAGTTTAGTTGCCAGGTAAGATTCATGCCTGGCTTAAAGCTATACCGTGCCTATTTTCCGTGATGCTTCCCCACTTTTTGGATCTAGCATTGAAATCGCCAGCAATTAAACACCTTATGTTAGAATATTCAGACAATTCCGCCAGAAAATTCAGAGAGAATAACATTGGTGGGTGGACAGTGCCTGTTAATTTGCAGCCCACGGGTGTACTTAGCAGAGGCATTTGTTTTATTGTGTCTAAAAAGATCGTGGTACCAAGCTATCAGACCGTTCGTAGAACAAAGCTTTCAGACTGTGAAGTGTCATCATAACAGAAAGATTGGCGAAACCCAGGCTGCAGGACTCAATCATGCCAGCTAAGTGCTTGTAAAAGGCGCCAACAAACGGACAGTAACATTAAAGTTTAATTTTAAATTTAAATCCTCAACCCACGTCTCAATGACGAGAAATTTTATTTTCATCTAAAATTCACCATCATACCACTACTATTTTAACTTGTTAAAACTAATTGATTATTAAATGTGTTGCATGCTATTTTAAACATAACAATAAAAGTTGATTCAGTTATTATAAGTGTGAAAGCATACGTGTAAGCATACGTATAAGCAAGACATATATATATATATATATATATATATATATATATATATATATATATATATATATATATATATATATATATATATATATATATATATATATATATATATATATATTCTTCTTCTTCTTCCGTCCCTAGCCAACGACCGGCAAAGCAGTCAGTGGCCATTACGCCTAGTGGCGTCTTAAGGGCAACAGCGAATAGATTTTCTCTGCCGTTGTTCCCATCACGCCTAATGGCGTCTTTAGGGCAACGACAAATCAATCCATTTGCTGTTGTTTCCGTAATCAAAGTGACTGGCAAACGGGTGATCAGCCCGTTGGGATATATATATATATATAGTTGATATTTACTGTCGTGTGTAGTAAATATTGTAAGATATAATGAGACGTGGCTGGCTGTCATACATACTCACGTTACGAAGCATAATCACGAAGCTTGAACACAAGATACAAGGATCGACATGTTTAATTCGCCATCTTAGAAAACAGGAAGTCGGAAAAAGAGAATTAGCCTAAGGGCAAGTAACTCTAGTGGGAAACACACTAAACATCGAAACAGATATATACAACATCAACATCCCCCCTTCTTTATGAGTGAACAAAGTCATTCATCCAAGAGGGTTTCTTGCGATCTCTTTGAGGTCTCTTGGGCTAGATGGTAGGAGAGAATGTTCTTTGCCAGCTTTCCCAGGACTAGAAGTAGCTGGAGTTGAAGGATCAACTTCTGGAGGATTGGAACTGTTCACTTCACTAGTGTTCTCCATGTCTGGCAAAACAACCTGTTGCTCGGGTAGAACTGGAGAGGAGACATCAATTTCCAGGTCTTTGGGATCAGGTGTGAAAGGTGTTGTTTTAAGTCTTAGATGAATTCTGTTTCTGACATATTGACCTCCATTCTCCCCTTCAACGAGATAAGATCTTTCAGAAAGCCTCTTATCAATCCTTCCAGGTTGCCAGTTTGGTTGTTCAGGGTCTTGATAGTAGACTGGCTGGTGATACAACTTGGGCAGATCATGAGCAGTTTTATCATGATATGTCTTCACTGGTCTGTCTCTTTTGTCTCTACTTTCAATAACTCTACTGTGAGATGCAACGGGTTTCACTGCAGAAGGTATCAGTGTACGCAGTTTCCTGTTGAACAGTATTTCTGCTGGACTTTGATCATACCCTTGTCTCGGCATATTACGAAGTTCAAGTAGTGCCTCATATGCATCTGTATTATTTTGAACAGTCTTTCCCATCATACCCTTGATGAGTTTCACAGCAGATTCAGCTAATTTGTTGGCTTTATGGTGACCTGGTGCTGATTTAACATGAAGTATTCTCCATCTAGCAGTAAATGATCTGAACTGTGCAGACGTAAACTGAGTACCTTGGTCAGATACAATAACTTTAGGGACACCATAATGAGCAAAATGAGACTTCAATTTCCTGATGACTAACTGTGCTGTCATTGTAGGTAGAAGGTCTACTTCAATGAAGTTGGAGAAGTAGTCAATCAGGTTTAAATAATATCGGCCTTCTATAATAAAGATGTCAGTGCCAACTTTCTCCCAGGGTGATAAACCTCTTGAGTGTTGGTTTAAAGGTTCATTAGTATTCCTTGCCTTCGTTTCTTGACATTCTGG
Source organism: Oreohelix idahoensis (assembly GCA_024509875.1). Classification (NCBI taxonomy): domain Eukaryota; kingdom Metazoa; phylum Mollusca; class Gastropoda; order Stylommatophora; family Oreohelicidae; genus Oreohelix; species Oreohelix idahoensis. The sequence continues at coordinate 1,313,135 of JAMPIV010001648.1, read as the reverse complement.
ACAACTGTCAGCTATCTGTCGAATCTCAGCCGTCATGCAGATCCAAAACAGACAACTTCTGGCCCGGCGCATCATGCTGTCAAATGCAAGATGAGCAGCGTGTAGCTTCTGCTTGATTTCAGCCTTTAGTGCTTTTGGGATAAGAATACGCTCTCCTTTAAGTATTATGCCTTGTTCTGTTGTCAGAGTATCACGAATGTCAAAATAAGGCATAAGCTCAGCTGGTTCATCAGACTTTCTTTTAGGCCACCCATCCAAAATGGTCGACTTCAACCTCTGGAGCACGCTGTCTTTGAGAGTTTCAGCTTTAATCTTTTCCATCATCACATCTGGTATTTCAGGTAATCTTACAGGTGCATCAGCTCCTGCATTGCTCTCTCTATCAGCTAAGGAATCCAATGTGACATTATGAATACAAACTCTGGACAGTGTGTCGGCTATAAGAAGATCGGAACCTTGTACCCATTGGAATTCAAAGTCATATCGATGGCTGCGCATCAGTAAATTCTGCAGTCTTCGAGGAATTTGACTCAGAGGTTTCTTAACGATGGCCGCCAAAGGTTTATGGTCGTTGATGACTGTAACTTTCCTTCCATAAGTGTACTGGTCAAAGCGTTCCAAACCATATACAACAGCTAAGAGCTCCTTCTCAATTTGAGCCCAGCCTTGTTCTGTTTCAGTTAGAGCTCTAGAAGCAAACTCTATTGGCTGATCATTTTGTAGGAGGACAGCCCCAAGTCCATAGCTGCTACTATCAACTTGAATACACAAAGATTCATCAGGATCATAGTATGCGAGTACTGGAGTAGAAGTAATCAGTTTCTTGACACTCTTGAAAGCTTGTTCGCATTCAGCAGACCAGATAAAGGGAGTATCCTTACGTGTAAGTTCTCTAATTGGATGAAGATCTTCTGAAAGATTGTTGAGAAACTTTGCTAGATACTGTATCATGCCGCAAAATCTGCGAACTTCATGACAGTCCTTAGGAACGGGCATGTTTAGTATTGTCTCAACCTTTTTCTTGTCTGGTTCAACACCTCGAGCAGTAATAAGGTGACCCATGAAGGTAATTTCTTCTTTCTTCTCCTGAGCTTTAGCATCATTCAGTTTAATGCCTTTCTCTTTACACCTATGTTTCAGTGATTTAAGCTTCAGATCATGGTCCTTAATTGCTTGCTGTCTGTTTGATCCTCAACCTGCAATAACTATGTCATCAGAACATTGATGCAACCATGAAGACCTTCAAGAGCTTGTGCTAGATGCCTCTGGAAAATTTCACTGCTTACATTCAAGCCAAATGGTAGTCTAGACCATCTGAACCTATCAAAATGTGTAATCATTGTTGTAAGTTTACTAGACTTCTCATCAAGTTTGATATGCCAGAATGCTTCCTTGATATCCAGCTTTGTGAAAATCTTGGCATTATTGAGTTCAGGCAATACATCATCCAAAGTTGGTAATCTGTAATGCTCTCTCTGCAAAGCCTCATTCAGGGGTCTAGGATCAATAAATATTCTTAAAGAACCATGAGACGTTTCAACAACAGCCATTTGGTTAACCCATTCAGTCGGTTCCTCTACTGGTATTAATATACCTCTGTTCATTAGATTTTGAAGCTCTGACTTTACCTTGCTCTTAAGTGAAAATGGTATTTTTCTGCACGGCAGTGCCTTTGGACGAATATTAGGATCAATATGCAACACAGCTTCACCCAGGACACCTAGATGGTTATCAGAGTTATGATCATTATCTGAACTGTCAGTAGCCACCTTAGCAATAAATTTGTTTGTGTTGACTGTCACAAACTGTAGATTCTGCAGTGTGTTGTTGCCCAGCAAACATGTGAATCTATTTTTCACAACAGTAAACCATATATTGTGTTTTGTCCCAGTCTTAGGATTCTCAGCAGTTAATATAACTTCTCCCAGTGGAGTCATCTTAGTACCGTTCCACATAACAAGCCTCTGTTTAGTGGGTAACAGTTGTTCTTGCATCACAAAGCGTTGACAGATTGTATTCACATCAGCTGCTGTGTCTAACTGAAATTTTACCATTTTTCCATTGACAATGAGTTGTGCAGATGTACAAGCTTTGCTAGACTTCACACAATTAAGAAAAACTTCAGAATCTTCCACTGACTCTGTGTGAACAGTATGAACTTTCTTGCATTTAACTTTGAAATGGTTTCTTCCCCCACAATTTGAACAAAACTTCCCCCATGCAGGACACTTTTTCTTAATTAATAGATGTTTCTGTCCGCAGTAATGACACTCCTTTCTAGGTTCAAAGTACCCACTGTCAGTGTTACTTTGACAGGCTTTACCAGCAGCATGCCCAGTGTCTCTCTTGGGAGGTTTATGGTTGAGTGATTTTTTCTGTACCTTTTCAACCCTTGCTTCAGAAGGTTGTACTGTATTACTCATCTCTTCTATGTCGTTTCCAGTTTGCTCGAAGACTCTGCATATGTAAATGGTTTTCTTTAGATCGAGGTCAGCTTCTCTTAAGAGCTTCTATTGTAACCTTTTGTTGACAGTAAAGACAATTTTGTCTCTTATCATACGATCCTTGTCGTTGAAGTTGCACAAATCTGCCTTAGTTCTCAGCTCAGTCAAAAAGTAACTAAAAGGATCTTGAAGAGGTGTGTTCCAGAATCTGAACGTATGTAATACTTCATTGCTTCGTGAGCTACAATAGTTCTGGAGCAAATCGAGAATTTTAGTAGAATTAGAGTGGTCTCCTTCCTCTGCCAGTTGATCAAAAACTTCAACAGCTTGAGGTCCAGCACAGTGTAGAATGATGGCCGCCCGAACAGAATCAGGTTTAGAGGCTACCTCTATTGCATGCATGTGTAGTTCTAACTGTCGTCTCTATTTACGAAATGTGTCTGGTTCGACGTTATTTGTGTCTAGGCAGGGTGGTAACCGAAATAAGGGCCGTTCTGCCATGACGAAATGTCTACTAATGGTATGCAAGCAATAACCTACCAGTCTATGAGTCAGCACACGTGTCAGCAGAATAGTTCGAATTCTGTAAAAATAAACACCGCTGCAACCATGTTGATATTTACTGTCGTGTGTAGTAAATATTGTAAGATATAATGAGACGTGGCTGGCTGTCATACATACTCACGTTACGAAGCATAATCACGAAGCTTGAACACAAGATACAAGGATCGACATGTTTAATTCGCCATCTTAGAAAACAGGAAGTCGGAAAAAGAGAATTAGCCTAAGGGCAAGTAACTCTAGTGGGAAACAAACTAAACATCGAAACAGATATATACAACATCAACATATATATATATATATATATATATATATATATATATATATATATATATATATATATATATATATATATATATATATATATATACACATACATACATACATTTAGAGATGTATTTACATCAATAGAGCTACTTCTTGTAAAAAGGAATTTCGCTGGATTTACACCAGCTGGGGGCTTGAACGGGCTAAACCATTGCTTAATTCTTCATAAAAGGCGGCGGACCGATATAAGTTAACAATTGCTCAGCCAATGCAGCATTGTTCTTGACTTCGGAAATATCTTATGAACTCTCCCTTGAGATAGAAGCGTCTTTGTATCTACAACTCTGCCAAGAGTAATCTTGTGTGAAGGTAGACACATATGACGACCCATTTTAGATACTCTTGAGTTTCGGCCACTGGTGAACCACTACTGTAAAGCAGGGGAGGCAATCCGTGACACATTCTTTGGCAGTGTGGTTTCTCTATCATAAAGTATGCTGCAACGAGACGGAGACGCCACAGCTTTTTGTTCGAGGGTACCTTTAATTTTTCTCTGACCTGGCACGTCCTTGTTGGTTCTTTTAGAATTTTGAATGCGTGTCTGCCTTTACTACTGTCCTTCCATGTTGTCTTCCATTCCTCGTTTATGGTTAGCTTCACTTGGCTCTTAATCTCCGATTTCCCTAATCCTGCTCTTATATTGTTTTTACTTATTCTTCTATATTTGGCAGTCTGGTCTGCCAACCCGTTATCAGCTGTACCTATGTGTGCTGGAACCCGCACTAGCCTCACACTGCATCCTCTGTTCCCTAGTGATGTATTAATTGCGAGAATTTCTTCCTTTATGTCTGGCCGGCTGCATTTACTTGGGTGTTCTAGTGCTTGTAGGGATGATAGTGAGTCTGTAAATACCATAACTGCTTCTGACTGATTATCTTCGATAATTTTATAACTTTTTAGAATTGCTACCGTCTCCTCGGTAAAAATCGAAGCCCCTTCAGTTACACTGCAGCTCTTCTTAATTCCCCGCTGTGGTATTACTACTCGTGCACCTAGTTGCCCACTATCACCCTGGGATACATCAGTGTAAACAGCCAGGCTTTGTTATGTAAGTTGATTTATGAACTTTCTTATTATCGTTTTGGCTTCCTTATCTTCTATGTTTTGCTTAATCTTTTCAGTGAGTGTGTAGTCTTTGATTGGTGCTTTTAGTTCCCAGGGTCGTATTGTGTTTCTATGTTTGTTACTATTATTAATTGTGTTTGACAGTTCTTTGAACTGTATTAGATCTTCTGTAAATCTCCACCCTGTTGGATGTCTTTCTGTATTCAAGGGAACGTCCCATACTCTTGGTTGGTTTTTGACAAATGCTTTATGTGCTGGGTGGGTCACTTCTTGTTCTACTTTGCTCCAATAATTTAATCTTAGTTCTTTCCGTCTTACATCAAGGGGCGGTATGCCGAGAGCTACTTTTAGTGCTTCTACTGATGTTGATTTAAATGCGCCTGTAATGGTTCTCATGGCTGCATGTTGGATTCTGTCCAGTTTTGCTTTGTTAGAAGCTGAAGCTGAGTCATAGACTATGCTAGCACAGTATAGTTCCCCCTGATGAAAGACTTAAGAACATAAGCATTATTTTATTGCTGGCCTCCCATCCATCACCTTTTACTATACTTAGAATACTTAGGAGTCCCCTACAGCTTACTGCTAAAATGTCTATATGTTTATTCCAATTTAGTTGTTTATCTAAAGTCATGCCCAGGAATCTAGTTGTTAGGGAGGTACATATTTTCTGCCCTTTAATTGTTATGTTGATTTTGTTATTTTTCCTTACAGAAAATCATACCAGCTGTTTTGTTTACATTAATTTGGAAGCCCCAACTTTTCATCCATTCTGAAAATTTGTCTATTTGTTTCTGCAATGTTTTGTAAACATGGTCTAGGTTTTTTTCCAGACCGCCAAATGGCACAGTCATCTGCAAATTGTGATAGTGCATTCTTAATGTCGTTAAATTAATCTGCTAGATCATTTACAACTATTCTGAAAATTGAAGGTGAAATCACTGATCCCTGAGGAATCCCATTCTGTTGTTCATATATTTTTGACTTATCGTTGTTCATATGTACAGCAAAATACCTGTCGTGTAAAAAGTGTTCTAGATACTTATAGGTTTTGCCCGTAATGCCAATCTTTTTCATCTTGTACAGAGCTCCATCTCTCCAGCATTCATTATACGCCCTAGCGACATCCAAAAAGACTGCCACAGTTTTCTCTTTTCTCTAGAACCCTAGCTTGACTTCGTGTTCTAATCTTACAAACTGGTCTACTGTCCTTCTGTCTGCTCTAAAACCAGATTGGGTTGGGCTATATAACTGATTTTTTTCTAGGTAAAATTTAACTCTTTTGTTAAGAACAGTTTTCAGTATTTTGCCTAGTTGTGATGTTAAGAAGATAGGCCTATATGAACTTACATCATGGGCTTCCTTATTAGGTTTTAGGATGGGTACTATCATAGCTACTTTCCATGCTTTTGGTAGCTTGCCGAAGCTCCAGATTTTGATATAAAGGGAAGTTATTATGTTTATAGTTTTTTTTTGGGTACTTTCTTAAGGATCTCATAGCTAAGCATATCATGCCCTGAGGCAGTATTAGATTTCTCTTTTAGTGCACTAGCTACTTCTTCCTCTGTTATATCTGCATCTGAAAAGTGTTTTTCATCTATCTGGTCTGGTAATTCATTTATAAACTTCGCTTTAAGTTTTTCTCTTCTCTCATTTTCTTCCTGCTCAAGGCTATTTTTTACACTGACTTTATATAAATATTCAGCAAGGGCATTAGCTTTTTCTTTATCTGTTTCTGCTCTCTTTGGTAGTTTGACTGCTGACATTATTGTTTTCTTATTGTTACCTTTGATCGCCTTAAGTTTTTTCCATACTTCTTTAATTTGTGTGCTAGGTCTAAGTGACTGACAAAACTCCTTCCAGTGAGTTTCTTTGGCTTTGTATATTATTCTGTTTGATTCATTTCTTAAATGTTTATATTCATTATAGTTTTCTTCTGTTCTATTATTTCTGTATTTTGTAAGGCCTTTTTTTCTTCTCTCGTGAATTTCCGTGCAGCTTTTGTTCCACCAAGCAACTGGTTCATTATTCCAGTGAGTATGTTTTTCCTTATTAATGTTATTTATTGGTTTTAAGTGTTGTGACATATTTTTATTTGGTATATATTTTATTGCTATTTTTTTTTACCCGTGTGTTACCAGGGCCCGAAAGGGGAACAAAGAATAGCAATACTGTTCCCTACCATGCATGTCGTAGAAAGCGACTAAGGAAGGTTGGGCTTGGGGCTGGTTACCCCCATCCTGTAAAAGAATTACCACCACCAAAAACTTCAACAAACATGGACAAGTCAATTAAGGAAAATAAAACACAGCCATCCAAGACAGCGGAAGGTCCTCTCACAGGGAGGCGTATGATGCAACACAGAGAAAGCCGAAAGGAGTCTGTGTCACTGATTAATATTCTTTCTTCTAGGAGAATCTCCAGATTTGGCACCTGGAATGTTTGGACATTGAACGAACAAGGGAAAGCGGAACAAGTAGCATCAGAAATGAGGGAATATAAAATCGAGGTTCTGGGACTGTGTGAAACAAAGTGGAAGGGGGTAGACAAGAAGAAACTCATCACAGGTGAATTGGTGCTGTCCACGGGACATGAAGACGAAAGTTCACAACACAGCGAAGGGGTAGCTGTTATGTTATCTAAAGAAGCACATAAATCACTCACTGAATGGGAAGCCGTTGGATTCAGAATAATAACAGCTACTTTTAAAACAGCTAAAAAGAAAATAAATGTAAATGTCATCCAATGTTATGCACCAACTAATGACAAAGAAGAGTCTGTGAAAGAAGCATTTTATACTAGACTGCAGGAAATTATGGAGAAAGTAAAAAGAAGAGACATCACAATTTTGATGGGTGACATGAATGCAAAGAGTCAACACCGGCTTTGAAGAAGTCATGGGAAAACATGGGCTAGGAATAATGAATGAAAATGGGGAACTATTCTCAAACTTCTGTGCTTCAAATCAACTGGCTATAGGAGGAAGCATGTTTCCATAAAAGAGAATACACAAGGCAACATGGATATCACCAGACCATAGAACAGAAAATCAGATTGATCATATATGCATAAACAAGAAGTTTAGATCATCATTGCAGGATGTAAAGGTATTTAGAGGAGCAGATGTGGCATTAGATCATCACCTTCTGATAGCCAAAGTAAAAATGAAACTCAAGAGATATGCAACAATGCAAAATTATAGACAACAATTTAATGTAGGACATCTAAGAAATCAAGAAACAAGAGACACATTTGCGGTCACAATATCCAAGAAATTCCAAGTGCTCCAACAGCTGGAAGATGTAGTGAATACAGAAGACTATTGGCAGCAAATCAAAACTGTATGGAATGAGACATGTGAAGAAATACTGGGGAAAAGGGAAAGACAACAAAAAGCATGGATAACAACAGAAACCATCAATAAGATAAAAGACAGAAAAAAACAAGAAAGCAGATTTAAACACAAGCAAAACCAGAAGTTCCAAAGCCAAGGCTCAAGAAGTGTACACAGAAGCAAACAAAGAAGTAAAAAGAAGTATCAAAAGAGGAAGTATATTGAGGAGTTGGCAAGAAAGGCAGAAGATGCTGCAGCCAAAGGGAATATGAGAGAACTGTATAACAGCACAAAGAAGCTAACAGGGAAATACAAGCAAACAAGTTGCCTCATAAAAGACAAGAATGGAAAACTGCTCAGCAATATACAAGAGCAAATGAAGAGGTGGACGGAATATTTTGAGGACCTTCTCAATAGACCAGCTACACAAAACCCCCAGACATCCAGCCAGCAGAAGAAGAGCTACAAATTAACTGTGAAAGACAAACGAAGGAAGAAATAAAGAAAGCCATAAAGCTTCTAAGATATGGAACAGCGGCGGGACCAGATGGCATTCCAGCAGAGGCCATCAAAGCAGATATCGACACGGCTACAGAGATATTATATAAATTACTTGGTGTGACGTATAATGGAAATATAGCCTGCAGTGTCTGACAGTCTTTCGTGATCCCGTTAGAGTCTATGATTCGCTAGCAAAGTCATGCAACTTACAGCCTGCGTTTACTCACTTTTAATCCACGCCTCTTTTTCTTGAGACGTAAACAAACGGAAAGCTTACTAACCTCCGCGACTTGCCAGTCAGAACAGGGAGCAAACCAGGTCTGTTTACCTGAGTATCTCACGCGACCTGATCTGTCAATCAGACAGATGCACGTGGATAAACACCGGACCTCTTTGAAGTGAGACGAGCGGGCAAAATATTTTCCCGTGTACTCTTTGATGTTCGTAAATACAGGGGGGAGACAACTCTTTGATCTCCAGAAGCGGGCTAAATCTCGGAAAAAGCCCGTTACGCGGTTTAAGTCTCTGTTGTCGGTTAGTAACGCCGAACAGAGCGACAGTAAAGCTTTTATCTGGGGAAACATATTATAGTTTCCTGATTTTTCTGCTATGCCCTATACTTTGAAAAGTAACATCCTCTAGAGATCATAATGACATAATGTATATAAACTGCGTCTTCTCAACTCAGTTATCAGTTGCCGCTCAGAATTTTTCGGATTCTAAACACGTAGTCTAGAACCATTGTGGAAAATGTGTTAATAGTTTCGTGGGGATTGTTATTCTGATTTGTGGTAATATAAATTTGTGCTTAAGCGTGATTTAATGAGTTAAGTTTTATCATTATAATTCACGGTGACTTCCTAGCGTTAAAACTAGGAATATAAATAACGTGTAGCTATTTGTTAACCAGTTGTTCAGTTTAATGACAATTTTACCACCCGCTTTATCACATAAGAAGATACGGTTTAGCTGACTAATTAATACATTAGGCGTGACTGATAAGTGACAGAAAAGAATTCGCGTTTATTTCATTTGTGTAATTATATAAGTGACTTAAATATCATGGGACTGAACAAACAGACGCCGACATCTAATAGTTATTAATGACAGGCGATATTTGTTAAGTGCGCGTAGGGATAATTAAATCATAATTGACATTGTGCGCTGATCGTTGACCGGAGCAGGAGGGGGAAAGGCTGCATGCCTCAACCAAACTTGCACCCGCTAAGCGACGCGCGATAGGATAGGCTAGAGACACCGTGTGCCTTTTAACTTTAATCAGGACTGACGGAGAGGATGAGAGATCGTCTCGTCCCCTTCCGTGTATATATATATATATATATATATATATATATATATATATATATATATATATATATATATATATATATATATATATATATATATATATATATATATATATGATGGGGCCGAAAAGGAGACGCCCGCCCCCTACCTGTTTTTGGGCAGATTATTTTCGATGTGCGCGATGCATTCTGGGATGTGAAAAGTCTGATGAAGTAGAAGATATGTTATTAGGCCATAATAAAGCCTACATATAGTTGTGGTGTATAGTTGTGAGTCATATTTGATATTCGTGTGTTATATTAAATAGCTGTAGGTCTTATTTGTGTTTTCGCTATTCCTAAAGCGATAATCGCGTGTGATATTTAAGTAGCCAAGATTAATACGCCCAGCGCGCAGTAAGTGAGTGATGCGCCATAGGGCCTATATAAAGAATGCGATAACCAGCAGCAGCCTTTTTGAGTATCAGCCCAGACGAGAGAGAACGAAACGAGGCGCCCTGTGTACCTACACAGAAGAACACAAAGACATGACACATTAGCATCGGGCACTGTTGGGTGTTTAGTTTTGTTTTGTTATGTTCGCTAGTTTATTTCTTTAATGTTTGCTTTGTCACTGAATGGGTTGTAAAAATAAATACAGCCCCTGCCTCAGAATAAGAGTTTTTATTGTTGTTCGGGTCGGTGCGAGTGTGAAAAGAGAGTGATCACATATCACAATATAATCATCATCGTCATCTCGCCCACCCTACCACAATTGGCGCTGCGAGCAGGATAAGGCAGACAGTGACACTGAGCAAACAGCAAACGAACAAATATTGTAAACACCCAGCAGTGCATTCCTGCGGCAAGATGGCATCGATCAATGCGCCTGTGAAGATATTGTACGTGAAGGAGCCAGAGATAAGGTTATTTAGTGGAGAGGGGAGTCCCACTTGGCAAGAGTTTGTGGGAGATGTGGAAGCCGCGTGGAAGGTGGCGCCTTTTTGTGCAGAAGACCAGTTAGACATGATCTGGAACAACGTGACACCATGGGTATCTAGAGAATTACGGATACATGGCGGAGCCAAGGCCAGCCCTGAGCAGTTACTCAAGATAATAGAAAGAGCCTACAGCGAGCAACCACCAGTCAGTGAGATGACTAGGAATTTCCCTTGGGAATATGCTGTTTATGGTGAAAGTAAAAAGCCTGAGACACTGGTCCAGATAGCAAGTGCAGAAGTTCAGAAGGAGAAGGAGGCACTCAGAGCAGAATTATCCTTCCTAAAGTCCCAGATAGCACAGATGTCAGAGGCCAGTTCGCCAGCACAAGAGGAGGTGCAGAGAAAGAGAGCACCATGCCAGCCGCGGGAACAGCGAACGCAAGACGAGGAGGTGTGCCCGCTGGAACAGCCAACGCGAGACGAGGAGGTGTGTCCGCGGGAACAGCCAACGCAAGACGAGGAGGTGTGTCCGCAGGAACCGCAACTGGCCCTTCTTGTATGTGAGAGTCAGGCTGTCGTCAAGGAAAGCTGTGAGCTGACAGCACCAATAAACGCAGTGGCACCGACAAGGCGAAAAGGGATGTGCAAGTGGTATAGTGTCCACAGGGGATGGGGGTTCATCACGCTTGATGATGGAGGTATTGATGTATTCGTACATCAGACCAAGATCTACAGAAAGGGATTCCGGAGTCTGGCGAAGAATGAACGAGTAGAATTTGACAGCAAACCATCGGTCCAGGGCATGGAAGCAGTCATTGTATGCGGCATTGGCGGTCAAGAGTGTAAGGGCAGCAGAAAGCGACCCATAATGGCACAGAGGAAGCCCAGAAAGATAAGATGCTACAATTGTGGAGACCTGTCAGACCACATGGCAGCCAAGTGCCCTCAAGGCCCGCTTCCGAAGAGATGTTTTAGATGCAAATCCCCAGAACATTTGATAGCCGTCTGTCCCTCAAGGAGCTCTTTCCCTAGACGGACTGTCACAACCATGTTGCCTTTAGGGCGCAAGCCAAGAGATGGCCACGACAACGGTCACACTAAGGGCGCCGAGAGAATTGGCCGTTGTCTAGGGGAAGAAACCCGTCCTAAGCAGATAGGAGGGAGTGCAAATCAAGGTTCAGCAGAGCAGACTCATCAAAGGCAGATTGTGGGGAACGTAAGCCACCGTCCACACAAAAGGAGTGGAAAACAAGTCAAGAGCGATCTCCCTTCAAAGTCGACAGCTGCAAGCACTGACAAGCAGATGTCACGGGCAGGCAGCGACGCGGCACCGGTGAGCGAGTCTTCAAGACCACAGCGGCTGACAGCCCGACAACGTACAACTGGGGGCATCACGACCAAGAGAGTCCCCAGCCGATTTGTACCGAATACAGAATCTGAGCCCAAAGCATCGCCGCTCAGAAAGAGTCCTGCGCAGCATCAACGATCTGAGAGGTTACAAGTGAAGCGCCAGAGGTAGTGATGTTGTCGGGACGACAACAAAATCAGGAGGGAGATATGTGATGGGGCCGAAAAGGAGACGCCCGCCCCCTACCTGTTTTTTGGCAGATTATTTTCGATGTGCGCGATGCATTCTGGGATGTGAAAAGTCTGATGAAGTAGAAGATATGTTATTAGGCCATAATAAAGCCTACATATAGTTGTGGTGTATAGTTGTGAGTCATATTTGATATTCGTGTGTTATATTAAATAGCTGTAGGTCTTATTTGTGTTTTCGCTATTCCTAAAGCGATAATCGCGTGTGATATTTAAGTAGCCAAGATTAATACGCCCAGCGCGCAGTAAGTGAGTGATGCGCCATAGGGCCTATATAAAGAATGCGATAACCAGCAGCAGCCTTTTTGAGTATCAGCCCAGACGAGAAAGAACGAAACGAAGCGCCCTGTGTACCTACACAGAAGAACACAAAGACATGACACATTAGCATCGGGCACTGTTGGGTGTTTAGTTTTGTTTTGTTATGTTCGCTAGTTTATTTGTTTAATGTTTGCTTTGTCACTGAATGGGTTGTAAAAATAAATACAGCCCCTGCCTCAGAATAAGAGTTTTTATTGTTGTTCGGGTCTGTGCGAGTGTGAAAAGAGAGTGATCACATATCACAATATAATCATCATCATCATCTCGCCCACCCCCATGTTGTAGGCATTACAAGGCAGTCCTTGTTCTGGAACCCCCAGGGCAAGAGAGGCAGAGGAAGACCAAGAAGTACACGGAGAAGAGAGTTGGAAACAGAGGTGAAAATGATGAGAACATGGAAAGAACTTGAGATGATGGCACGTGACAGGAGGACTTGGCATGTGTTTGTTGAAGGCCTATGCTCCTTTGGGAGTGGAGGGTTATGAATGAATGAATGAATGAATATATATATATATATATATATATATATATATATATATATATATATATATATATATATATATATATATATATATATATATATATATATATATATATATATTAGTAGCTTTTTTTCACAATGTTTCTCTATTTCTCGCAGACCTGATCAAACGGCGACTAGCGGTCTATTTTGGTCCTTTTATCTTCATTTACTGAGTGATTAATGTGGTCTCATTCTTGGCTTACACGTCCCCAAGTTCATTTGTGAACAGGATTGGCCAGATGGACACATACACATTTTAATAGTAAAATTTAACTGGACTTACAAATACCCATATATATAATTTTACTGGATAGCATTTAGTAGGAACTTTGTTCTTTTCTTTACTGTCTTTGCTGTATTATAGTGATAACCTTTAATCTTTGGGGTTATTAAAATGTTGGGTTCTTCCTTTCTCTCAATAAGGGGGAGAGCACATGTATTCTGCTATTTTTTCTATGTATGACATTCTGATTTTATTTGATCTTTCTTTAGATATTCGATGTTGTAAAGTTTAATGATAGTAAACAACAAAAAGAACTTAACTTTGTGTGTTGGTCAGACCCATACCCAATTTACCATAGTTTTCACGTTTGTGTGTCTTGTTGTCACATAGCTCTCTGTGTGTGTGTGTGTGTGTGTGTGTGTGTGTGTGTGTGTAGTGAAACTTATATTTCTAGATATAGGGAGGTGCAAGATTGTCTTATACTAAAAGATAGTCGTATAGATAGGCTGGACTAGAGAAACTACTCATTCCAGAGACAGATCTTCGCCTTAAACTATTCACTCGTGAAAATCTATTTTCTTACACCTTTACTTCTCACGTACTATCATCACCCACTATATTCAGGCGGAACCATAAATAACTTTAAAACCTATCTAAATTCACGACACTTGGTAAAGTTTTGGAAAAGGAAGAAATACCAGCAGAATGGAAGGAAGGATATTGATACTGTGCTGGGTTGTTGGTGATTCAATTGTAAAGTAGGAACTGGCCATCACTGATACAACGTCAGTTTTGAAGGATAAGAAACTTCCGGGCAACGCCGGGTAAAGTATGAACTGGCCATCACTGTTGATATCCAAGTGAGTTATTGAGTGGTGGAAGAAGATGATAAATGTTATAGTATTATGTGCGCTGATGAAGGACAAATCAGCATTCGTCGGGCTTACAGATGGTCGACCAGGCGTGTGGGTGTATAGACATCAGTGAACGCAAATGCATGTAGTTCTAACGAAAAAAGTCAATAATAGTCACACACACACCAACACACATGTAGGAGTCAGCAAAAGGTTATAACTCCTGATCGTTCTACACTGTTTTGATACTCCACAGTCACGAGGACATCACTAAGTACGTTGTCACAGGTACAGTACACAGCAAAATAGGACACATCTCATAAGCACCAAATCCATAGGTAGTTAAGTGCATAGCATACAAAATCCAAGGCACAACAGCTGCATAAGTACAGCAGTTCATAGTGATAAAGTTTCCTGGTTCAAATTATCCCTACAGCAAAGGGAACTGCCTATATCGCAGTACAATAATGTCTATATCGTCAGACTCAACATAACTCATGGGAGAAAAACACCTTCCCTATAATAATAATCTGTCGACCTTCACAAATCTCCCTCATCGGAGATATCAACACATAACGGGCTATAATTCCAGGCCCGAAAAAAATCTTTAGCAACGTACGTTCTGCAGAATATATTAAAGCCTTCATATCCACGGCTTTATGAAATCTTAGGAAATATCAAAATCCCTTTTATCAAAACAATTCTCTATATCGGGACACACTGACCATAATCGTCAGTCCCTTCACTCAGCTATCTCAGCATTCGAATGTCACGATAAATTTCCCTGCCTAAAAAACAGCTCAGTAACAAGAAATCTCATCCCCGCGCAAAACCACCGCTGAGCCGTGAACTCAACTCATCTAGAAGGTTCGAGAACATTCCCGATCCAATAAGAAGCTACTCAAGGGAGATAACACAGATCCGGCCTGTACTTACAAGTATTTTACAGATAAACTCCCCTTGACTAGAATTAGGACTTAACAGTCTACACCGCCCCCGGGGAAAAAATGATATGATATATCATAGAGGTCGATTTTTCTGTTGTTATGACAAAATGCATCAAAGAAAACTTATATCAATGAATACCATTATAGTACAATAGCATACGTTACAAGAAACAATGATAATCTACATCAAAGAACAATTAATTAGCTGTCATCTAAAAAGAAAATAGCCTAATGTCCATGACAACCAAGTTAATACGCTCATGGAGTACAAATGATGAGCTGATAATGGACATCAAAATATACAACACCATCATACATGGCTATTGCTGACGCACAATCAAGCGTCGGGTGAGGAAAAAATACATCACCACCTCAGAAAAAATATCTTCACAAAGTACCAATATCGTACACAGTTATTCCCTAGCGCACAATCACGCGCCGGACAAAGAAAAAATATTACAATGCCAGAAAAAAAAACATTCTCTCATGTCTTCATATTTCTC
Organism: Oreohelix idahoensis; assembly: GCA_024509875.1. Lineage (NCBI taxonomy): Eukaryota > Metazoa > Mollusca > Gastropoda > Stylommatophora > Oreohelicidae > Oreohelix > Oreohelix idahoensis. The sequence continues at coordinate 1,297,712 of JAMPIV010001648.1, read as the reverse complement.
AAAAAGTACAATATAGTATAATCATTACCATAGTAATAGGTTCATCATTTCAAAACACAGTAGTATATGAACAATATAGTAGTGCAATGGTGCATAACGATGAACCAACATATTCTCATAAAGGAGTTACATCATATCCTAATATAATACTATCTAATTCGCTATACTATACTAATGTGCAATATTATCAACTATCTTAAAAAAGTTACATATATAAGATGACAAATTCTAATGATCCAGGAGCATCCTGTCAGTCAGAAGCCTAAAAAACATCTAGAGAGGCGACAATCTGGCTCCACAGAAATGGAAATTCTTGCAAAAATCTCCAACGGTAAACATTTCAAACATATAATAAAGTAGCTGAGACTCTCATGGTAAAGCATACGCTGTGGTAAAACACAAATGGAAAACTCTGTTTGGTAAAGGTAAGACTTTATGATATACAACAATTAATTTTAATTCATCAAATGTGGCCGCATAAACTTCCGGCTCCTGTATAGTGATAATCAAACCTTCCCCCGTTACGTAAGAAAAGGTAACATAGAAAGTAGTACAGACTAAACTAGAATCCTGAATTAACCAGGGTCATAAAAGTATCTGAGAAAAATAGCAGCATGTAATTTATGTAAAGAAAAGTCGTGAGTATACACATGATACCCACGTCAAAAGGCAAATCTAGAGGATGGTAATGACGACTAAGAGCGTCACGATGGCTGACAATCCGAGATTTTGCGCAAGACAAAGTAAATGCATTAGACAAAGGTGTACATCTTAAAGGCTGAACTGAAGTCATAGCCTGTGTATTGGATAAAGAAAAAAGTAAGAAATATACCATAAAGGTGTAAAAGCAAACAGTAGCAAACTTGGACCAACGTCGAAGTCCAAAAGAAAAGCAGTAAGTACGACAGAAAGTCGTAACAGACGAAGATACTGAGCTAACCGGCCCAGTAAGAAAAGTAAAGAAACTCATAAGGTATAGATATGTACTAACAATTAAGTTCGTACATGTAGCAGAGAAAACACTAGTCATTGCAATAAAGGAGTTGCAGTCAACGTGACTGGATATAGATTCAGTCGTAGCAATAGAGTTAGTGTCTGTGTCAGACAAAATCGAAGGATCTTCTTCTACAATAGTAGTTAAAGAAGAGTCAAAGTTAGAGTTGCGACGTACTGAGGTATGTCGAACTGGGCTAAAAGAAGCACCAAAATTAGCATGATGAACAATTGTATCATCAATACTGCAAGATTGCACCAAATTAGCAGAATGTATTGCGTTAGCAGAATGTACTTGGTGATAAAATTTTGGCATAGTTCCTAAGGTGGAAGCAGTTAGGTTATTTTGCCGTTCCCAAGCAGCAATTTGTACCAGCGTACACACCTTTATACCATGTATCTGTCCGACAGTAAGGTCAGCGATAGGTGCTCTGAGCAAACATGCGTGTATATAACCAGTGAAAAGAGAGATTAAAAGAATCCATAGACAAGCAACTGAGAGATGAACAAGCAGGTTTTCGACAAAACAGATCCTGTACAGACCAGATAGCCACTTTGAGAATAATAGTTGAACAAAGTCTGGAATGGAATTCACCACTGTACATTAGATTTGTGGACTACGAAAAGGCATTTGACAGCGTAGACAGAGAATCACTTTGGAAATTGATGAGGCATTATAGAGTTCCCCTGAAGATCAATAATTTAATACAGAAAACATATGAAGACTTGACATGCAGAGTTCTTCATGAAGGACAGCTTACAGAACCGTTTGGGATAAGAACGGTAGTGCGACAGGGATGCCTCTTGTCTCCATTTTTTTTCTTACTAGCAATTGACTGGGTTATGAGAACATCGACAACATACAATAGAAATGGAATCCAGTGGAATCTGACTAAGCAGTTGGATGATCTGGATTTTGCTGATGACTTGGCTCTTCTGTTCCATAACCGTAATCAGATGCAAGACAAATTGAAAACACTCGATGAGAGGTCACAGCAATTGGGTCTGAAAATACACAGGGAAAAGACAAAAATAATGAGAATAAATGCAGGTAATGATAACAGGATTGAACTTGAAGAAACACCACTACAAGATGTAGAATCGTACACATATCTTGGCAGCAATGTAGACAAAGTTGGAGGGACAGACAGTGATATCAAAATATGAATACAAAAAGCAAGAGGAGCTTTCATTGCATTGGGAAATATATGGAGATCAAGAGAAATTAGATCCAACACGAAAATAAGAATCTTCAACTCAAATGTGAAGTCAGTACAATTATATGACTCTGAGACATGGAGAACAACAAAGACAACAACCAAAAAGCTACAGACTTTAATAAATGGGTGCTTGCTTAGAATAGAAGGATTAAATTGGTATGACAAGGCTATCAACGTGGAACTGATGACAAGAACCAGATAAGTGCCAGTGAAACAAGAGATGAGAAGAAGACGATGGCGATGGATAGGACATACACTGAAGAAACCTGTTGATAGCATTTCAAGGCAGTCCTTGTTCTGGAACCCCCACGGCAGAGGTAGACTGTTGAGATATGAATTTGGCAACAATGAAGTTGCGCAGAAAAAATGGCACTGGTATTTCGGGGAGATGATGATATATTTTGAAGAGTACACTTAGGTGCACATTTGTTGAACGTATATGGTAGAAACAGTATTGTATTAACCAATTAGCTGTGGGAGATAAAAAAAAATGTTGTGTTGGTCGATGGGTGACGTAGTGTGGTAAACAGGTTGTTAAAGATGGAAGCCTTAATTATAGGCTAACATTTTTCATTCTGAGTTCAACAACTCAGAAAAGACATTGAATGATGTTACAGCTGTGATTTATACTTGTCATGGAGGGAATCATGGACTATGTATTTAGTAATGTCTTACTCCTTCGTGGCCTTGGAGGTTCATTCACTGTTAAATCGGAGTCTTTATAACCTTACCGGTTACTGAAGGGTGCGAAGGGTCATTGTGGAGAAGAGTGAATTCACTGTTTGTGAATTGAATACACCTACGGTCTAAGATTGACAATCTTACTGGATAGCATGCCTTTTCGCTTATATGAGGACTGACGGGACATAGAATTATAATGACCGTCACTGTGTATTCTACCTGAAGTATTCGAAATAAACATGTTGATTTTCATATAACCAGTATGGACCTTACCTCCAGAACTGAAGCTAGAGTTCTTTCATCTTTTTTCTGGCCTGGATTGTCGAGGGACATTAGTATGTATTGCCGGTCATGTATTACATGTCAAGAAGTTAAGGCTCGAGGGGCACGTCATTTAGCTCCTATTCAGGCGGCTGATATACCAGTGCGTCCATTCGAAAAGATGGCAGTGGATATTATTGGTCCTATTATGTCATCTAGAGGACATAGATATGTGCTGACATGTATAGACATGTGCACGTGTTGGCCAGAAGCCATACCCCTCAAGAGTATTTCAACTCAAGCTGTAGCTGATGCGTTATTTCAAATTTGCACTAGAATAGGGTTTCCGGGAACATTGTTATCTGACAGAGGTTCTCAATTTGTGTCAGAAGCCATGACGGAAGTCATGAAAATGTTTCACATTGATCGGTCATTGAGTAGTGTTTATCACGCCGCCTCAAATGTAAGGTGGAGCGGTTAAATAGGTCAATAAAACAGATTCTAGGAAAGGTTACCGCTCAATTTTCTAAAGATTGGGACCGTGTTTTACCAGCTATACTTTTCGCGTACCGAGAAATACCTAATGAGCATACATGATTTTCTCCGTTTCAACTTGTTTTCGGGGCTCAACCTAGAGGTCCGTTGTCATTGATCAAAGACTTACTGCTTGATGCTACATTATCTCAAGAAACTCAATCTTCATATGAGTATGTGGTGAATTTAAGACAGAAAATTATGGATGCATGCCAGTTGGCAACATATACTTCATAGAAAGCTAAAGAAAAAAGCTCGTATGTTACAAAATCAGTCAAGACATGGTGCCAGGTGATGAGGCTTTTGTGCTCTTACCTAGCAAACAGAATCGATTACTTATTACATGGTGTGGTCCATTTAAAGTTCTTTCCGTATTTCAAACGTGGATTACATTCTTAATGTGAAAGGTAAAAGAAAAGCGTTTCATATCAACATGTTAAAAGAATTTCACTCAAGACCTGAATATCTTCAGGCGGGTTTTCACGCGGTTGAGGACACTGTGTCACGTCCTACTCATTGGTCATCGTTATCGGTCATCCAGGAGGAAGAATCTTCTTTCCCTGAGGTTTCTATATCTTTTCCAATTTTACCTGTACAGTCTACAGAGACTTGAGAAGACGTAACGATTTGTCATGACTTGTCACCTGATAACAAAAGACATGTTTCAGAATTATTACACTCGTTTCAAGATGTGCTTACAGACATACCGGGTAGGACAAATGTAATAACACATGATGAAAACTCAATTAGAATACTTCCGTACGCAATACTGATACATTCCCAGGACAAAGTGGACAAGGAACTAGAAGACATGATTTGATTGGGAATAATCAGTCCATCCACCAGTAGCTTTGCGTTCCCGATGGTAATAATAAGAAAAAAACGATAATACCATTCGTTTGTGCATCGATTTCAGAAAACTAAATCACGTCACAAGTTTTGAAGCCGAACCAATGCCATTATTGGACGATCTGTTACCTAAGTTATCTAAAGCCTTCTTTTTCAGTAAACTTGATCTGTCAAAATGCTATTGGCAGGTTCCTTTAGCTGATAGATGTAAACATTATACGGCATTTTCTACTTCTAGAGGGTTGTTCTAGTTCAACTTTATGTGTTTTGGTCTTGTGAACGCGCCTGCGACTTTTACTAGAATGATGAGAATTTAATTCTCCCGTAGGCGGGATATCATCACTTATATTGATGACATTTGTTTATTCAGCAACACTTGGCAGGAATATTTCTTAGGACTTCACTCACTTTTGTCTACTTTACGTTTCACAGGACTTACTGCTCGACCATTTAAGGTTTATATTGGATTTTCTGAAATCACATTTCTGGGTCATAAAATACGGCATGGGAATCTCCAGACGTTAGATCAAAACGTGTCTAAAATTCTTCATCTTTCCATTCCCAAAACTAAGAAGCAAATTCGTAGTTTGTTGGGTTTGGTTCAGTATTACGGGTGATTCATCCCTAATCTATCGCCGATAACGGCATATCTGTCTACTCTTCTTAAGAAAGGTGCTCCTAATATAATTAGGTGGACACGAGAATGCAATTCTGCTTTTAATAGGATAAAAGAATTAATTTCCTCCCCACCAATTTTGAAGTTACCTATGATTAATAATCTTTATACTCTTTGTACAGACGCTTCATCCAAAGGAGTCTGAGCAGTATTACTACAAAAATTAGATGGACATCTTCATCCAATTACCTACATTTCAAGAAAGTTGAACAAGGCAGAACTGAATTATTATGTGCTTGAGAAGGAATTATTAGCAGTGGTTTGGGCGGTGATCAAGCTGGAAAAATATTTGCTGGTGGTACCTTTTGTGATCCAATCTGATCAGAAGGCTCTTGCATATTTAAAGTCAAAGAATCACAAATGTGCCAGCGCCGCACGGTACTCTATTTTCATGCAATTACCAAATACAGGCAATTCGAGGTTCAGAGAATGTAGTTGTTATGAGTAAAATCATAACATATCTATCGACATCGACAAGGCTTGTTTATGGACCAGCTTGTTGATATTACGTTTCCTGGGTTACTCCCGGAAGTACGTCATTGTCTTTTGGACAATTATTGCAGACGTCTTGGCCAGCTTTACTTAGCAGAAGTGAGCGATACTTTGAGGCCTTTCCTTATGTGTTCCTGAGTGTGAACGGACGCATATTTGTTCAGTTCCTATATGTGTGCTCTTACTACAGAGTTATTAAGATTTACTACAGCTAGATCGTCTATCTGCTTCATGGAGTCTATGCTGGATTGATATATTAGGACAAGTGAATGCTGTATGTCAAAGAACGAGAGTGGAAATATTAAATAAAGTATGCAGCAACATGTCGAAGACATTTGTCCACAGACGACTGAATAGCGACGTTTTCTAGACTGGCTAAGTCATGCCATTGTCTTACATTGATATTTGGATGCCTGTTAATTGGAGCTTGTTCAGTGAATACATCTATATTCGTCTTCACGTCCAAACCGGCCTTGAGGACATTTTACTGTTGGAGACTAAATGTGTAATTTAAAAGGCTGCATTTAAAAAGTGTTACCGGCATGATGGAATGCCGTGTTGAGTTCACACAAGTAAAAGAAGTGTTATGGGTGGGATCTCTCCGAAGTTGAATACCATAGATCAAGATAACCAAAGAAATAAACTACCCGTAACAAGTTGGGGGCCAAGGCCAAAGGATCATCGATCCACAGCCTGAAGAAAAGTGATTTTTCAGAAATAATTACAGATGTCGCCTGCAGTTCGTGCCTTGTTCCAGTTTGTAAAGATGGCCCATTTTATCGTCTGCTTGCCTATGAGAGGCCATGCATCAAGTCTTGCAGTCATTACGTACGTGTTCCAGTCAGTAACGGAACGTATTTGAAACATATTTTATCAACGGCATTCTGCTTTATTTGAAGTGAAGATGATGTATTTTTTAATGCCAATTCAACTGTGGCCGGGTAGGTAGTTGGGGGTTGCTGTTTGTACAGAGAGTGTTAGATTGCTAAACTAGCTTGTACGCTAGAGGTTAAAATTTCTCTCCTACAGTCTTACAGGATTTTACCAGGTTCTGGGATGATCATCTAAGGTGTATTTGGTTAGAGCAGTTAGTAATGATTGCTTCTTTTAGATGTACATGTAACGATTAAATTAGGATGGATTGATTTATTTGCGTAATGTCCAACTTTGGTATTTGATTCTTCAACAGCATTGGTTTTCATAGAAACAACTTTTAATAGCCTTCAACAAGAGCTGGCTTAAATCAAGTGTAACAAGTTCATGAACAATTGCATATTTATAGTAAAATGTAAATGCATATAGAATGTTCATATAGTAGCTCATTGATGCAATATCCCTTTTTGCATCTTTTTATCATCTTCAATTTTCAAAACATGGCGAGACTCTTCATTTTCTACAGTGTTCCTTCATTGGGTCAATGTTTTCTAGGTTCGACGACATTTTCTATCTCTTCAGATTAATTTATTAGTCCAGGTTTTTTTTTTCTTTTGCTTCGTGGTATTCCTTAGGTTTAATAACTCTCAACATAGGGACCTTCTTCCTCAGCAAAACATTTAGATATAGGATTTTGTTTCATTCTTCGAGCGTAGCTCTGTTGCAGCTATGTCCTTGAGCTCTATCAAAAGGAAGGGCATTTTTATACATTGTGCTACTTACACATGTGTAGAAATCTCAAATTTCACCACAACTGGAAATACACTTTTGTTATATAAGTGTGAAGTTGATCTCCTCAACATAAGAAATACACTGCACTGGACTCCACACGTCCGATAGGTTTCGCTATCTTGTCCTGACTAAATGGCGTCCCGTTCTATTTCCTGCATGGGGAAAAAATACTAAGCTCCTGATTGGTTAGGGGGATCACATGAATACTATGTGGCATTTTTGTGAAGCGAAGCTTAGCCTAAATAAAATGTATGTCATCGTTTCTATTACTATCTTCTGTTTCTCATAAGATTTTAATTTATGTTAATCTGTGCTCTTTCCTTTATTAGTGGGGTATAGTCTGTATCCGAAGAAATCACGGTATACCCGGCTACACAACACCTAATGTCGACCGGCTGTAAACTACAACTTCGAGGGTGAAGGTCAAGTCTGCAGAAGAAGCCAGCAGAGTACAAATGATACTGACTTTATCTACGTAACATCTGTTAATGTGAATGACAGCTAAAATGGAAATTTAAAGTAGAGATCTGAGTCACTTGTAATTGCTGATGTCAGAGGAAATTTGTCAAGTCAGTGGACTTTGTATAGAGTGAAATACATACATTTTCAAAATGGCGACGGTGATCGTCTGCATCTGTGTGAGGGTTGAATGAACGTTATGTCACAGTGAATTTGCAGGAACATACTTCAAGTCTGAAGTTTTCGACAGAAAAAGACTTTCCTTCGATATTACTAGTTTCCATTTCCAGTTTATGCCCGAAGATGGCGAATTTTTATGAGGATGTTGGACCAAAGTGGTGTCCTTTGTAAGTCAGCTGTTCATGACTTCTAAACCTAACCTGATATACTCTGATTGTTTTTCGTCGTTCCTTGGAGGGAGAGGCGATATTACCAGGAGGAACTGTTTGACTGGCAGAACAGATAAGTGCATTTATAGTTGCATATGGTGTGTGCCTAAGAAAAATTCACCGAATCTTTTGGCCGAATACCATCACTAACCAAGATCTGCTTACTCGTAGCAAGCAAGAGGACATGCACACCATCATAGCTGGCAGACGCTGGAGCTGGGTTGGTCATGTCCTCAGAAGAGACCCTTATGCCATCACAAGAAAGCTATGCTTTGGACCCCTGAAGGAAAACGAAAGAGAGGCCGAAAAAAACAACCTGGCGGAGGACTGTGGAGGCTGAGATGCAAAGAATGAACCAGAGTTGGGGCACTGTACGAAGGATGGCCACCGACCAAGCAAAGTGGAATCAATTTGTTGTTACCCTACAAGACGCCACTAGGCGTGATGGCCACTGACTGCTTTGACGATCGGCGGCTAAGGATCAAAGAAGAAAGAAAGATGGTGTGTGATGCCGATAATCCAATTTGTCAGAGTTCTTTTTTACTATATGTATTTTCGTAATTATATGTATCTGTGTTAAGTGTGGGCGGCTGGTGGGGACCTTTGAATTTCTCTCAATACCTCAATATGTATAGTCGAAAAAGATTCACTGCCGTTCTGTAGGGTTTGGAATGTGATTTTCTCAAATAGCGGGGCCGGCATTACAAAGCTGTGTGTAATCTGCTGCTATTGAGTTAACCATATCCTATTTTTGTTAGTCGTACAGTACTGTTAATTGTAAAGTTTGTTCTTGTAGTAAAGTTCAGTGTAATGTTTTCTTTAGTTTTATCCATTATTGTTCGTAACATTGTTGATCTAACCTTGCTATCCTTGATTTAATAGATGTCATAAATGGTGTAAATTCGTACTGTCTTGTCATAAGTGTGGTAGAGCTACAATTTATTAATTTGTTCTCATTCATATAGTTCTGCCTTATTTCTCTATTTGCATTTGCTTCTGTTAGCTCTGGTCGCTGTATCCTGTCATCCTGTTTGTACTTTTGTTTTGATGCTCCATACATATACAACATCTAGCTTATTAGCTACTATTACATGCAGTTAGGTGATTTTGAAGTGGTGAAATAAGTGTTGAATGCATTACTCACATAGTATTCATATTATATTTAAAGTAATGTTGGACCATTTGTAGTCTCAATAAGGGTGAATTATGTCTGCCATTGAGTATTTTCTCAGGCAGGGTAAGAAGTCTGGGTTCCAGGGACAAGCTCTTTAGAGTTTTATTACGGAGAATTTGGAGGAGGTATAGAATGAAGGAGGTGATGAGTTCTCAATGGAAGGAGAATGGTATTGGAGAGAAAATGAGTTGTTGGGAATCATTGAAAACAGGTAGAGATTAATTGAGGATTTAAATGAATAGGTGAGAGCACTAAAATTGCAAGCAGAAGTGGACAGATCTAATTTTGGATCATTAAATGTGGATTTTATAAATTGTAAGGAGTCATTAGAGACTACCTTGAGGAAGAATAAAGATTTGGACTCTGAGGTTCAGGAACTGCAAGATAAAATTGCAGCATGTCAGAATAAACTTTCCAAAAACAGTGATGATTTTTCTGATAAAATTACTTGTATTAAAGCAAAGTTTTATAAAGCAAAAGAGGCTTTGGAAGCCCGAATTCAAGCACAAGTTGCTCAAATTAAGGGTCTTGAGGTTCAAGTTGCCCGATTACAACCTCATATGGAGGAGGCTATTATAAAAAGGTTGAAGAAATTGGCAAGGAAAAAGAGAGCTATTTGGGAGGTGAAGTTGGAGAGCAAAGTGGCAGCTCTTGATATAAAAAATCAAAAACTAAAATGCCTTCAGGGTCAACAAAAAAGTTTGACTCAGTATAAGAGGACTAACTTTGAGAAATTGCTCATTGAGGAGAAGAGTATGAATTTACAGCTTGATAAGATTAATAAGAGGCAGAGTGAAGAAATTGCACTCAAAGATTTAGAAATTGCTAAGGCTAGAAGGAGAGTTGATGTTTTACTTGATGTTTTATCAAACGACAATTTATTGTCAAACACTGGTGTTGAGAGGTTATCTTTCGTGCTTATTTTTGCTTTTAGTGTTTGCACGATTGTTTATCAGTATCCAATATTGATATGAATTTAATGTCCAGGGTTCTTTCTTTACGTGCCTGGCAAATGAGTATTAACTTACTTTGTGCACACATCTCTTTCTCCAACGAAAGTAATAACAGCTGAGTGACGGTTTGTAACTTTAATACGCATGACGAAACTTCACAATAGACCCATTGATGTGGTCAGGCAATTAGAACACAATCAAGATTAATAATAATACTAGTAGTCACTCATTTGCAAGAACAATCCTGAACTATGATATGCAGTTATATACTTCTATCTACAGTATATTATACCCATGAATATATATATTAGGGTTATACACACATACCCATTATACACATCTCAACCGTAAAACGGCTGGACACTGAATGCCCCCTTCGCTGCTAACTCTCTCTCGTTTTTAACCTGCTTCGTTAGCAATACTTTCCCAGCCGGTCTCATCACGTGACATAGAGTGGCTATTAGGTAAAGTGGTGAAGTGCCAAACTGGGCGTTAAAACTAATGCATTTTCTACTCCCAACATTGCCCCCTGTTCCCGAGCGGAAACCAAGGGTTTTCGCTTGAGAACAGTGGATAGTTAGCCCAAGAACTATTAATCTATTAGTAAAGAAAAATCATACTGCTTAGAATAATATATATGACATAGTAATTGTAGTACCAAATGACATGGAAACAGATATATCTAAACAGTTTAGACGAAATTTAATCCAATCTTTAAAAAATGCAATTGAAGTCGTACAATGAATGTTTCAATAATATATCACCTGAAAAACAAAACAAGATCAGACAATATCAACATCTGGCACCAACAATTTCACTTTCCAGTTACATTCCTTGACAATAGGTCTGCCAGAAAGTTTTCTGATCCCTTGATTGGAATAATTGTATATCTATATTCTTGGATAAGCAAGAACCATCTGTGTAATCTACTGTTTGTCGTAGTTTTTTGATTTAGGTATGTTAGTGGGCGGTGATCCGTCTGGAGGTAGAAGTGTGCGCCAAGTAAAAAGCGTGATAACTTGATTATACATCAAATGATGGACAATAGTTCTCTTTCACTGGTGGAATACCGAGTTTCTGCTGGTAGCAACTTCCTGCTTACATACAAGCATGGATGTGGAGTATCATTGAACCATTGCAACAGGCAACCACCAATGCCAGTCTGAGAAGCATCAGTCCTCAGTAGAAAAGCAACATCTTCGCGTTTTTGGTCGCGAACGACTGGGGTGAAACATTATGAACATTCTGAAGAGATGCTTTCTCACTAAATGGTATAGCTGGCTCTGCCTTGGATTCAGCAGCATGCTGAGCCCTATTGACCACAGCGTTAGCCAACACTGGGTGAGATTCAACCCATTTATGAATCTCCTCTGGAGAGCAATCCTTAATACCTGGTATATTATCAAGGATAATGTCTGATACTGGTTGGTCAAGGACACATGCCCTTACTTTACCTGTAAAGAAAGGTGTGGCAATATCTATTTCTGCCACTGGGTAACACTCTATACTCCCTCCAAATGTTATGCACTTTACTCTTTTACCGGTAAAGGCAGATTCATCAATTAACGATCTACGGACTCCGACAGTGGTACAGCCAGAATCAAGAAGGACACTTACATGCCTGTTATACAGGAAACCAGTATATAATGTGAGGCGTCCTACGTTCTCACAAGATGACATAGCAGGTAGAGCATGCCCGCAGATCAATCTGGGCTGGGAACCAGGTTGGAATAAAGATTTGCATCCATAACATTTTTCATCATTAAGTGAGCTAACAATCCATGCATTGGCATGGTCGGCTCCCTTCTCATCATTCTTTTTTGTAGTTACACATGCATTACCCTTCTCATGATTGCTATTGTCATGATGCCCACAGTGTTTGTTAGTACTGTTTCCATAATATTTCTTATAAGGTCTATTCCTAGCACATGACCAACATCTGCCATTATTCCTTTTACCACTGTAGGATACGTTGTCTTGTGTGGGTCTATGATCCATCCGTTTGTGACGCATTTCCTCACCATGGCTAGAATTCTGCCGCCACTGACGTTGGTTTGAATAACCATAGTCTTGTCTCTGTGAGAAGTTGGATGGTGACCTCTGCCTTGGGAAGTTATATTTTCTCCAGTAGTTGGATCTATAGCCTTACTTTGCTGTCCACACTCTGTGATCGAGGTCTCCAACCACCATCTCTGTAGTCATGACGAGCCATACATACTGGGAGTGCGTCCTTTATAGTTGGTTTGTGAGCCTCTTTATATGGGTGAGCTGTCATATATTGTCACACAAGTATCTCCATTGCCTCAAATTCTTTCGGTTTTCTTTCTTGAAAAAATGAGGCAAGATCGGTACTACATGCCGACAACACCTTGTCACGTAACATTAGATCAAGTAAGCCAATGAAGGTCTTATCAATTACAGACAACACTATCCATCTTTTAGAATATAATGTTATAAATGATATAAATTCTCCAAAGTCAGCTTTCCTGCTAGGCAGACAGGAATGAAATTTATCACGGAATCCTGCTTCCGTAAGCTAAAATTTACGTAGCAATGTCTCCTTGACAACATCGTAGTCTTCTCTACTACTGCTGTCCAGAGCAAAATAAGCCTGTAGAGTGTAAAAAAAAAATCGCATAACGTAGCACTCCATTGGCCCTTTGGGGATCTTCAACGAACTGACCTTGAGTTCAAAGCGTTGTAAGAAACTATCTATGCAGTCACTTTGCTGGTTGAAATTTGGCAATCGTATCCGGTTTGTGGTCACAGGTGCACTAGATGATGTCTTTGGAGCGTCCAACTCCACTTTCCTTAAGGCTTCAGCAACATCTACATCTTTCTAAATACGGAATTTCTCTATCTCCAAATCAGTTGCTTTCTGTGCAGTTGCAGCAGCTAATCTTAATTTTTCTTGTTCAGCGTCAATCTTTAGTTTTTCTAGCGCAAGAGCTTGTGCAAGATCTTTTTCTTTCTCTTCCATCTTTATTCTCTCTAATTTCTCCTTTTGTTCCAGCTCTAACTTGTCCTTCCTTAAATCTTGTGCCTTTTTCTTCTCATCATGTTCTAACTGAAGACGTTTTAATTCACGCTCATTCTGCCTTTCAATTCTTGCATTATAGCTGTCAAATTGGGCAGTAGCAAATGTCTCTAGTTCTGCTCCTGATTTATTAAATTTAATCCAAATTTCTATAAAGTTCTGAAACGAAGACATGGTTTTCTCCCAGAAACCCCTTTCTGTTCAAAATATAGTGATATTTGTAATGATGAACAATACAAACTCAATACATATGTAAGTCCTACAAAACCACCAAGGACATAATTAAAATGTGTTAAATTATGGTGATATTGTTAATGAACAATGCAGTGCTCAATACATGTTACAATAAAAGAAAAAAAATATGCAAAATTATGCCATGTATATCAATGGGTCCAGACAAAAGTACAATGAAAAGATGAAGGCAATGATGTCAATGATGATGATGATGGTATATTTTCAAATACAATACACACAAAACAAATAAAATTTAACTAAAATAAGACAAGAAAACAATATTCTATATTAACATGTAAACAAATAATAACTATTAGACACTACAAATAATTCACAACTAAAACGAAGCAACCGTCACATTAACAACTAAAGAGAAGAAGGTATAGAAAGCACTATTACAACAACTGACAATGTGAGACATATATAAGAAACAATAACAAAACGTGATACCTAACGCCACATCTAAACAAAAATGAAATGTTTGCAATGCAAAAAAGGACTATCAGTATGAATGCTTCAAAGTGCTAAAATTCCCTAAATGCAAACCTCACATAAACCTATAGAAGATCACCTTTCATCATACTTCCGAAGATGAATGAAAAAAATGATACCTAAAAAAAATGGCAACACTGAACATATAGAATAGAAAAAAAGAAAAAAATAGCAAAGATGGAGCACGCTATGAGAGCACAAGATGCTTTAAACTGGGTTATCACAATCCAGAATCTAAACCTATCTTAAAATGCAGACTAAACTATTTTCGTCTGAACACGGCGTAACGTTGTTAACACTGTCTCGCGTGAATCAGCAAGGCAATGCTGAGCCACAAATAGAAACTATAGTTCTGAAAACTTGTGTGATAATATGTCGTATGGTCGAACTGTTTTATTTATTTCTTAATAATAAGGTCCATAAAGTTTCTTTTATAGATTTATAAATGTTAGTAAAACGTATTGGTCCCTGAAAGCCTTCAATGTTTTTCGAAAAATAAGTACTTCGTTTGTCTTTAAAATATTCCTTGGCATCTATCAATACGAGCGCGTTTCTTGACCCACATTCCTGGTCATGATCACAGGTCACGGGGTGTGGCTAATTTGCCGCTGTGCATCAAATGTTTCGTTTGCACGGGAAGTTCATTTTTCCCGATTGCTGGTTTCACCGCAGTGTTTGCAAGAAGGTTCGTTTGCAAGAGGGTTCATTTACACGAACATAAAGTCATTGTTATACAGCACCGTTCTTCAAAATAGCTTAAAACACGATGACTTAAAAGTGCATCTGAACTCCTGTCTCATGTTCAATCATGTTATAGTTCAATTGATGCAAGTGCATTATAGATAAACTTGGTGCACATAAGTAATTCAAGCATAAAAATTCGCGAGGCACAATGGCTTGGTTCCCCATCTGTTGAGAGGTTATCTTTCGTGCTTATTTTTGCTTTTGGCGTTTGCACGATTGTTTATCAGTATCCAATATTGATATGAATTTAATGTCCAGGGTTCTTTCTTTACGTGCCTGGCAAATGAGTATTAACTTACTTTGTGCACACATCTCTTTCTCCAACGAAAGTAATAACAGCTGAGTGACGGTTTGTAACTTTAATACACATGACGAAACTTCACAATAGACCCATTGATGTGGTCAGGCAATTAGAACACAATCAAGATTAATAATAATACTAGTAGTCACTCATTTGCAAGAACAATCCTGAACTATGATATGCAGTTATATACTTCCATCTACAGTATAATATACCCATGAATATATATATATTAGGGTTATACACACATACCCATTATACACATCTCAACCGTAAAACGGCTGGACACTGAATGCCCCCTTCGCTGCTAACTCTCTCTCGTTTTTAACCTGCTTCGTTAGCAATACTTTCCCAGCCGGTCTCATCACGTGACATAGAGTGGCTATTGGGTGAAGTGGCGAAGTGCCAAACTGGGCGTTAAAACTAATGCATTTTCTACTCCCAACAACTGGTTTTGGTAAAACTAGTGTACAACATGCCAGGGCAACTAAGGGTGTTAAAAACAGGTCAGTACAACCTGAAAAGATTAAGAAATCATGTCGAGGCAGGTATAACTTCCATCGACATCACTCTGATACCAGTGGTTCTGATTACTATAATACTGCGTCTTCTGAGAGTAAGTCTTGGCGACATGCCAGCAGTGAAAACAGTATGACAAACGGTTTAACAAATCTTCCTATGCCCACAGGGAAAAATGTATCACTTAATCAACAGAATCAGGTTGCATCTAGGCCTCAGAAGTCTAACATCATTACTAAAAACATTACACACGTGCAGAACCTGAGTCGTAAAAGGACGGACCAGTGTGTTCAATGGGATCCTAGCGTGACTGATGTCGTTCATGTTGGTTCTATTTATTTTGATAAGGATCGCTGTACCCAGCTTTATTCTCAAAAGACAGTTAATGCTGAGGTTGATACTGTTTGTGGTAAGTTGGGATTATATAAATAGTTATAGGGGACTTAGTGTACTGACTGAGATCAGCTGTGAAGGTATCTGTATCTAATAAGTGTAGTGTGTTACAGATGACCTTACTTTGCTACCACATTTAGACCTCAATCAGACTTATTCTGGAATATTGTGATGACTACGTTGAATGTCTAGGGTTATGATAGTGATGAAGTGTAAGTTCACATTAACCAACAGACAGATAAACACTTTTATTAAGATCCACAACACTTTACAACACTATGACAAGCACATACATATAACACTCTAGAAGACTAGCTTAAGTAAGTCAAGTGTTAACATTTAAATTATGTATTAGTTTCTTTCAATAATAGATATCCTGATCCAACTACAGAATGAATCAGGAATCACAATCAAATGTAAACACAATGTTTATGTACACAATTTATACAAAGGATCTTTGTCCTGACATATAATATTATTACAATAAGTGTGTAGGATTGTGATGTAGTA
The DNA here is from genome assembly GCA_024509875.1 of Oreohelix idahoensis. Classification (NCBI taxonomy): domain Eukaryota; kingdom Metazoa; phylum Mollusca; class Gastropoda; order Stylommatophora; family Oreohelicidae; genus Oreohelix; species Oreohelix idahoensis. Next base: position 1,281,136 of record JAMPIV010001648.1, on the reverse strand, counting down.
CTATGAGGTAATACTGGCTTTTGAAGCTAGGTTGTTGTTTGTCATCACGACTTCGTGTGTTTGTTACTGGTGGAAATAATATTGAAGGGTTCACAGTTCCTTTTATTTGTAAAACAATAACTGTCCCTCTTGATTTAGTATTACAGTCAATTTTAGGGTGGGTTATACAAGGGTGAGCTGCTCTGGCTGACGAATTCTTAACTCATGTGTCGGTGGCAGGAAAACTGTCTCCTCTGCTCGCTTGCTTCTCAGTTATCTTGAAATACACCACTGGTCGATATCTTGGACAAGGAGTCTGCTGCCAGCCCTCTGGATCCAGCAAAACTCAGACCAGGTGCTGCTCTAATACTTCAGTACCACGGTCCCTGAAATAAGAAGGTTGTACCTCCTTCTTCAGAACTAATATATAATATATTTCCACACTGAAGTACAGGACATTACAAACACAGAGTTCAGCGCTGTAGGCTAACTGCTAGCTTCTCATGTGACAATATACACCAGTATTCCTCTCCCTAATGGTTACAACGCCTCTGCAATTCCACCATTAACTCCGTCTATACAATAGGATAGGTGTCATGTTACTATTTGGCAATCCCATATATGCCTATGCAGTTATACTCCTCTCTGACAAGCTTTTACATGGTGGAGCAATATCTAGGCTTTACCTTCTGTTTGCTACTGAACCACACACATACAGACACATTTTATCATTTCCTATTCAATTTTCATATAATATATATATATATATATATATATATATATATATATATATATATATATATATATCTATATATATATATATATATATAGATATATATATATATATATATAGGAAATATGTCTAGCTTATCACAATTCAAGGAAATATACACAAGTAACGTTGACTGGCGATGAATTCTGGCACAATTTTGATCTGCCTTATCCCAGGCTTTTATTAGAAAAATATTAGCTTGATCTCAACGCACTTGCTTCTCACAAAATTTATTTTCAAAACTGGCCCTGAACTGACGCTTCTATTTGACTATATCAAACGTTCTAACCAATGAGACCATGTTTACAAGAGCCTTTGAAAAAATTTTACCCATCCTACACGTAGCCATTAACAACAATAATAGTATTTGCAGTTCGACTAATAAGGTTTCGCCTTACATATTACTACAGCCAATCAAATCGTATCTAACTTGTTGGCCTCATTTCCCCTAAAGCAGTGTTTTTCAAACATGCCATTATGAGCAAATATGATCTTGTGCTGTCAGACAACCCCACTATAGTATTTTGGCTATAATTTGTTAATTACTAGACTATTTGCGTAACACATAACATATTCTTTGTCAGCAAGTCCTAAGGCACACAAATATATAAGTTTAATGAGGCTAAGTGGCTTCGTTCAAAATATGTATTATTCTAGGATAGTCGTGTATTTGTTTTTTTACCACCCGTTCACTTCTATACCAAGGGATGTCTTCTGTACTGTCAGACTAATGTCAGGAGCTTAGACATAAATCAGTCGAATGTCAGGTTTCCCAATAAAAGCTTAAACCTGTTTTCAAAACCTAACCTCGTATCGTTAGTGTTTTTTATCACTGTTTATTTGAAAAAAATCAGGCCTGCATGCCTTTCGCGTGGGATTGGCGTTCCTCCATGCATCTCTCTCTCTCTCTCTCTTCTAAGCCCGTCTGTCTTTTAGGTTAACGTAGTGTGTATAATGACATTAATGTAGTATTATATCTAGGTCATTAAGCAGTGTGCCTATCAAGGTCGTCTAAGAAATACAGTACCAGTTTCATTTTTAGAAACGCGTGTAGTTTATGCAGACGGAGCAGAAAAAGGGGGTCTCTTTTTCAGCCATTATGGCGTTCTACAATGCAGGCGTACGCTATTGGGAAAGCACTGGTCTTTCACCATTCTTCTTTCTTTCTATTGAATTACTTCGTTAGGCTTTACATTTATTTTCTAATTTATATATGTGGATTAGAATTTTTCACCACAATTCTCCCCACTTAAAACAGACATCATATGTCAGTCCATAATTCTATATACACATAGATAAATTTCTATCTATGCCTGGTGAATACCTTGATTCTCCAAGTTCTTGGGGTCAGGAGTCATGTTTCCCTGATGGACTGTGTGTCCCAAGAATTCTAATTCTTTACATCCAACGCAACATGTGGTTGGTCGGGCTGTCAAATTCGCTTCTTTAAGTCGATCAAATAACATGTTCAGAGAGTCAATGTGTTCCTCAAATGTTTCTGTCGCTATAAGGATATCATCCATGAAGTTTGTGATGCATGGTTTATTCAGAGGATCCAACAATTTTCTCATCATTCTAGAGAAGACACTAGGCGCATTCTTCAATCCAAATGGCAATCTGTTAAATTCATAGTGTCCCTCTGAGGTACTAAAAGCTAGGTACGGTCTAACCTCAGGCTTTACTGAAATCTGATAGTATCCTTTGCTCAGATCCACTTTTGAGAAATATTTAGCTTTATTCAGCCTGGCAAACAACTGATTTATATCCGGCTATGGATCCACCTGACCTTCTGTGATAGCATTCAGTCTCCTGTAATCTATACAGAGTCTATGTTCTCCAGAGGGTTTTCTTAAGAGCACCACACTGGAACTATACGAAGATTCACTGTGTGAAATGATTCCTTCCTTCAACAAATAGTCTATCTCTTCCTTCAAGGCTTTCTCCTTAGCGAAAGGAATCGAATATGCCTTCATACATACAGGTGTGGGTTCTATAAGTTTCATATAATATTCCAATAAGTTTGTATGCCCCGGTCGGTCCGTTAACACCTCTGTATGATCATCTAGAACCTGTTGCACTCTCTCCTTCTGATTTTTCGTTAAATGTGTACTGATTTTCACCTGTGCAGCTGTCTCACAGGGGTGTAATGGATATTCACATGATGAAAGTGGTTCCTTTTTCATCTCCATTGCAATAGACAAGGTCAACAAATGTGTCTCTTCCTGATTTTCTCTTTCCAAATATTTCTTCAGGAGATTCACATGATAGATTTTTTCTTTCCCCTTCTTATCTATCTTATAATTTGTTCTAGATACCTTCTCTAGAACTGTATATGGACCTTGCCATCCAATTTGCAACTTATTCTGACTACCGGGTAGAAGAAGCAGTACCTTCTCTCCCACAGCCAAATCTCTGTCTTTAGCTTTCTTGTTGTAATAGGCAGCATGCTTTTTTCCTGGCTTGTTTCAAATTTTCATTGGCAAGTTTCCAGCCAGTTTTTAAACGAGTGGTCAGCTCATACACATATTGGTATGATGATGTAATATTTTCCTCTGCCTTTTCATCAGTCCACGTTCTTAACAGATTACATATGGACTTTGAATATTGTTGACCTGTTTTACAGGTACCGGTATGGTCTCTTCCACTAGAAGCACTGCAGTGATGACTTTTCTTCCCAGAATCATCATTCACAAAACGACAGCTACCAATTTTTTCTTGGGGCTCTCTCCCCACTTAGAATTCTTGATTAGAGATTTCCTCTCTACATCTTCTTCCTCCAGTTCACTTAAGTCCGATTGAGGGATTTTCGGCTTATCCTGGGGTAAGATATCTTTTTGTACTCTCTGCATAGTGGCCATTGTAAAACAATCAATTGAAGATTGTCCGTGAAAAGGGGCTTCCCATTCCACTCGGTCCACTTTATTATTCTTTCTATTGTCAGGCCTACGTTTGCCCAGTGGCGTGTCCAGGTCCTGATCAATGTTCCCACTTGTGGGTGTTCCCTCATGTGCTATGCCACACCTTTCTACACAATTCTCAATGTCCCACCTTGCCTTGGGCCAATAATAATTTTGAGCTACCTTTTGGATGATGGTACCTATCTTCTCATGGTCCCCATCTTTTTTTCACATGTAAGCTCCTTATTAACTCTGCCCTATACTTTTTAGGAAGTACCAGCTGTCCCTGACCTTTGGATCTAGTTCCGGTCTTCCGGTATATCAGTTTGTTCTTCATATAGAAGTCTCCTTTTCCTGGAGGTGTATGACAATTGGACAATTTCCTAAAACAAGGCTTGAGGGTCTTATCCCCAGCCTGCGCCTTCCTCATCTCATCTGGAGTGGTATCTATCAGAATATCCTCCTCCTTTCTAGAGGTCGACCTGACCTGAAGGGTGGCCATATACACAGGTTTCCTTCTACAACGGTCAGTATCATGATTGTCCATCCGACAATTGTTACACCACCTCTTTCCTTGGTTGAAAGATTTTCTTTCATCAACTTTCCTTTCATCGAATTGTGGGGTTTTATTTTTATTATCATACCGTGGCCTATCAAACTGGTGCTTACCTTTGTTCTGATCTCTATGATCAAACTTATTAAAGTTTTGTGGTGCCTTAAAATTGTCTACCTGTTTCTTTTTATTACCTGTTATCTCTACTTGAGCTGCCTGATATCTTTCAGCAACATTTAGTAACTCACCCAGCCTCTCTGCACCTTGTTCCACGAGAAACTTTCTCAGGTCTGGAGCCATGGACTCTCTTAGTTGTTTTATAAGGATCATTTCCTTAAGATCTTGGGTTTTCCCCAGAGCCGTCCATTTCTCCAAGTATGTCTCTAACCGTGCAGAGAACTGGTGATATGTCTCACCTGACAGTAGTTTAGCATTCCTAAATTTTTTTCTATAAAATTCTCCATTCTTTTCATATCTTAGCAACAGAGCCTGCTTTAACATGTCATAATTGTCTTGATCATCTCTGCTCATTTTGGCAAAAACATCATAAGCTGTACCACGAAGCCCTTGTGATAACTTTAAGCTCCACCTTTCTCTCTCTAACCCATACGTGGTAGCTAATAGTTCATATCTATTTAGATAGCTCTCAATATCATCGTCTTTCTCAACAAAATGATCTAAATGAAAACTCATAGCTGAGGTTGAGGCTCCCTGAATAGCAGTGGCATCGGAGGCAAAGGGACTGGCACCATTTTCAGGAGCATGGCCTTGAAATTCCAACTCCCTTAGTCGTAACTCATGCTCCCTTTGTAATCTCTTATCTTCTGCTTCCCTCTCTGCAGCCAATCGCTTGTCTTTCCTTTCAGCAGCCTGCCTTCTTTCCTCTGCCTCCAGTTTCTTCTCTTCATACTGGAGCCTTTTAATCTCTGCCTCCCGATCCGCCTCCAATGCCTTAGCCTCTTTGTCAGCCTCAATCTGCAACCTCTTAATTTCTTTTTCAGCCTCTAACTTTCTTTCAGCTTCTTTCTCTAATCTTTTTTCTTCGCGTTCAATAAATTTGTCACATTCAGTTGTGACATAAGCAATCATAACTTGCCCGTCCATTCCCAACTCTTTAGCAGCCTGCATAGCAGCAGATCGAAATTTTGCCAGGTCTGCCATTTTCTAACAGGCAAATGTATACAATGTTTGACTAAACAATTTTATCTATGACTAATTAAACTAAGGACAACCACAAGCACTGAGAGCTCAACCTTATTTATTTTCCACCCAAGAATACCTTTTTAATTTTTATAATTCCCAGAAGTAAATTACCCCCAATATATATGGTAAGAGAGGGTTCAATATCCCGGACATGACCCCAATATATGTGGTAAGTTGGGATTATATAAATAGTTATAGGGGACTTAGTGTACTGACTGAGATCAGCTGTGAAGGTATCTGTATCTAAGAAGTGTAGTGTGTTACAGATGACATTACTTTGCTACCACATTTAGACCTCAATCAGACTTATTCTGGAATATTGTGATGACTACGTTGAATGTCTAGGGTTATGATAGTGATGAAGTGTAAGTTCACAACAACCAAGAGACAGATAAACACTTTTATTAAGATCCACAACACTTTACAACACTATGACAAGCACATACATATAACACTCTAGAAGACTAGCTTAAGTAAGTCAAGTGTTAACTTTTAAATTATGTATTAGTTTCTTTCAATAATAGATATCCTGACATATAATATTATTACAATATGTGTGTAGGGTTGTGATGTAGTACTATGAGGTAATACTGGCTTTTGAAGCTAGGTTGTTGTTTGTCATCACGACTTCATGTGTTTGTTACTGGTGGAAATAATATTGAAGGGTTCACAGTTCCTTTTATTTGTAAAACAATAACTGTCCCTCTTGATTTAGTATTACAGTCAATTTTAGGGTGGGTGATATAAATTAAAAAATAATATGGTATGAAATCAGTTTTACAAGTAAACGGTACACATGAGACAAGGGACGTTTCGGGTTTTACCCTTCGTCAGCCACAGTTACGAACAGGTGACAAGGACAAGAACTACATATAGGTACTACAAAGATCTGTGATGATGAGGAAAACGTCAAATGAGCGATACAAGCAGATGAAACCACAGTGATGAGCGAAACGATAACAGTAATAATGCGAGAAAATCGTGAAACCAGAAAGACATGTCGAAACAAGAAAGTAAATAATCAACGAAACGAAGACAGGAATGAATAACACTAATAAAATGCGTGAAAAATCACTTAGCTGTGTCGAGGAAGGGAACATTCAAAATGGCTGAAAAAACTAAGGCGTCATGCGGAAGTGACGTAGGAGCTAGTGACGGCTAAGAACAGAAAATGCGGAAACGAGACGAACCCAAGCAAAAACAAGGATAGATAGGAAAATAACGACAGAAGCCACCAGAATTATGCAAAATGATGCTGGACATTCATCCCAGCAGGAGCTAGAACGCCCATTTGAAAAATGAGGCGATTCTCCAACGAAAAGTAGGGTGGGTTATACAAGGGTGAGCTGCTCTGGCTGACGAATTCTTAACTCATGTGTCGGCGGCAGGAAAACTGTCTCCTCTGCTCGCTTGCTTCTCAGTTATCTTGAAATACACCACTGGTCGATATCTTGGACAAGGAGTCTGCTGCCAGCCCTCTGGATCCAGCAAAACTCAGACCAGGTGCTGCTCTAATACTTCAGTACCACGGTCCCTGAAATAAGAAGGTTGTACCTCCTTCTTCAGAACTAATATATAATATATTTCCACACTGAAGTACAGGACATTACAAACACAGTGTTCAGTGCTGTAGGCCAACTGCTAGCTTCTCATGTGACAATATACACCAGTATTCCTCTCCCTAATGGTTACAACGCCTCTGCAATTCCAGCATTAATTCCGTCCATACAATAGGATAGGTGTCATGTTACTATTTGGCAATCCCATATATGCCTATGCAGTTATACTCCTCTCTGACAAGCTTTTACATGGTGGAGCAATATCTAGGCTTTGCCTTCTGTTTGCTACTGAACCACACACATACAAACACATTTTATCATTTCCTATTCAATTTTCATATAATACATATACATATACATATACATATACATATACATATACATATACATATATATATATATATATATATATATATATATATATATATATATATATATATATATATATATAGGAAATGTGTCTAGCTTATCACAATTCAAGGAAATATACACAAGTAACGTTGACTGGCGATGAATTCTGACACAATTTTGATCTGCCTTATCCCAGGCTTTTATTAGAAAAATATTAGCTTGATCTCAACGCACTTGCTTCTCACAAAATTTATTTTCAAAACTGGCCCTGAACTGACGCTTCTATTTGACTATATCGAACGTTCTAACCAATGAGACCATGTTTACATGAGCCTTTGAAAAATTTTTACCCATCCTACACGTAGCCATTAACAACAATAATAGTATTTGCAGTTCGACTAATAAGGTTTCGCCTTACATATTACTACATCCAATCAAATCGTATCTAACTTGTTGGCCTCATTTCCCCTAAAGCAGTGTTTTTCAAACATGCCATTATGAGCAAATATGATCTTGTGCTGTCAGACAACCCCACTATAGTATTTTGGCTATAATTTGTTAATTACTAGACTATTTGCGTAACACATAACATATTCTTTGTCAGCAAGTCCTAAGGCACACAGATATATAAGTTTAATGAGGCTAAGTGGCTTCGTTCAAAATATGTATTATTCTAGGATAGTCGTGTATTTGTTTTTTACCACCCGTTCACTTCTATACCAAGGGATGTCTTCTGTACTGTCAGACTAATGTCAGGAGCTTAGACATAAATCAGTCGAATGTCAGGTTTCCCAATAAGAGCTTAAACCTGTTTTCAAAACCTAACCTCGTATCGTTAGTGTTTTTTATCACTGTTTATTTGAAAAAAAATCAGGCCTGCATGCCTTTCGCGTGGGATTGGCGTTCCTCCGTGCATCTCTCTCTCTCTCTCTCTCTCTCTCTCTCTCTCTTCTAAGCCCGTCTGTCTTTTAGGTTAACGTAGTGTGTATAATGACATTAATGTAGTATTATATCTAGGTCATTAAGCAGTGTGCCTATCAAGGTCGTCTAAGAAATACAGTACCAGTTTTATTTTTAGAAACGCGTGTAGTTTATGCAGACTGAGCAGAAAAAGGGGGTCTCTTTTTCAGCCATTATGGCGTTCTACAACGCAGGCGTACGCTATTGGCAAAGCACTGGTCTTTCACCATTCTTCTTTCTTTCTATTGAATTACTTCGTTAGGCTTTACATTTATTTTCTAATTTATATATGTGGATTAGAATTTTTCACCACACTGTTCGGCATCTTCTTTGTACACAGCATGGTTACAGTGCCTCTACTCTTAAGAGTATGGATAATGTTGAAAAATGTGACACTAAGTTTGCTGCTAGTGGTCATAATTGTACTCTTAATGCTGATGATACAGATGTCAAACACTTCCATAGTTCTACTAATACCAGTGCATCTGAACAAAAATGCATAACTATGCCTGTCAGAGTATCTGCTATGACATGCTCTAAAACTGTAGGTTTGAATAGAAATGGATGTCATACTCAGTCTAGCCAGTATGATCCATCATATAATAAAGATAGGATATGCTTGAGAAATAAAAATGTCCATGGTTTTCATGTGACTAAAGGTGCTTACTCACGCAACGTGCTAGTGCGAAATCTGCCACCAGATACGACATGGCAGGCACTAAGTGAATTTTTTCAATTCACTACGGACGTAAAATATGTACATCTTTTACCTATCAATAATTTCAATGTTAGAGAAGCACTTGTTTATTTTTATTCAGATAGGGATGCACATATGGTTGTCGATCGTGACAACGGTGTTTATTTTCAAGACCATTGTCTTGATGTACAGCTGATACATCATTCAGCATCAAACAGATTTTAATGCTGTTGTGCATCGTGTTGATATTAATTCATTTTATAATGATTATGAATGTGGTATAGACTTATAAAACAATACTGATTCTTCTGCCTATAATGTTCTATTTCAGCTGGACGGAGTTCCGAGAGTCCAGTGGGGACATCTTTTGCCAGTCATGTGTTAATGTCATGAGACAGTATCGCTGCTTTTTGATGAGAGTTTTGTGTGAACAACTAGTTTGTGTCTATATTACTATTATCCCACTGCAGAAGTAGTTTAGATACTCAGTATGTTACAGGCATGTCTATGGTATGGTTGTTGTCCAGACCAGTAAATGGGATTATTTTATGAAATATCCTTAAACGTTGTAAATGTACTGATGATGATACTATGAGGTAGGAGTTGAAACGACATGTATATACATGCCAGTGTAAATACTACCAGAGCGCAAGCGCTTGGGAAGGTACATGCTCATTTACATGTTCGAACTCAGAGTGACACTCTTCTGGGTAATGATGATGGTGGTCAAAGGAATATTGCTTCCTTCCATCAGTGACGAGTCGATTGACGATTGCCACTCTGTTGATAAATCATCAGATAGTTAATTTTGACTCAAGTGAGTCACTGGTTGTTAATATAGAACCCACCGCATCCAGTATAGAGGTTATAGTATCCACTGTTGTTGATGACAATGGTGCTTATATGAGACCATCCACATCTATTATTGATGTTGTTGTACTAGATAGTGTTAATGTCGAGATTGTTCTTATGTTAAATATGGTTTGGTAGTATAGATTCAGTCAAAAATATGTGTTTGGCTGTTTCTTTTGCTGTTAGCTATTGTCTTACTAATATATGATTTTTCCTTTTTAGAGAAGAGCATCATGGATATTGATATGACGTCAATAATTTTCTTTCAAATGCTGACATCCCATGATCTCATGCGGATTCTACGAGCCACTACATTGAGAAGTGTGGCGGTTTTAATGAGGTTTTCTTTTCGTTTTCAGGTGTTACAGGTCGTTTTTCACTTTTTGCGTACATATTGTACACGTATGCCTTTCCAGGTACGTGCTTGCTCTCAGTGTAAGGATTGTGTATGTGTAATACACTCATCTAGAAAATATACCTTAACTATGTGCTATGCTCGTTGCTATGCTGAGCATCTATCTTCTTAGTTTCTTTGTGGTATGGAATATCTACTACTACCTGTATTCGCAGAAGGCGACATATTTTCTCTGTTCATTCTGACTTTATTGCATATATTGATGATAGTTGTCTTTTCATCTACTTAAGAAGAACGTGTTCTCAGATTTCATTGGTTATTGAATACCGTACGTCTTCGGTATCTTACTGTTTGACTTTCTAAACCAGAATAAGATTTACAGAAATTTCTTTTCTTGGTCTAAAAGTAGAAAGTGGGTTGCTTAAACCTGAGGATTCCTCTGTCTCGAGAATTTTACATCTTGGAATTTTTCGTACTATGGAATAGATTCGCAGTCCTTTAGGCATGGTAAATTTCGATAGACAATTCTTGTCTAATTTTTTAGCTATTACCTCAGTTCTGTCTTCGTCGGTAGGATAGAACTCGACAAATAGTATTGTCGGATCCCATGCAGGTTATGTTTCTGTAAATGTAATGATATTCTATTACGCTAAGTCATCAAGTGTGAAATTACATATCGCTCAATTTCCCTCTATTCTTAAAGTCCACACTTCTGGATCAAGAATCGATCAACTAGAGAAATGCAGATGACTTCGGAGACTGCGGCTGCCTATGAATTGCCTACGTCATATGTTGATTCGTGGAATGGTGCATTTTCGATGACGGGATTGTCAGACACTGTTGCGTTTTCATTACAAGTCCAGCGCTGTGGATGAATATGACGTTCTGTGTACTGTCTATGCTGAAATCATAGGTACATGGTTTCATTTTTTGAATACAGTTATAACATTGCTTATAGGTCAAAGCGACCCGAACAGCAACATGATGATGCTGAATCCTGGAACACTCCATTTCGTGTAGTATATCGTTCGACGTATGACACTTCATGGAGATATCATGCAGTCATGTCTATACGCACTGTCCATCTACAGACTGTTAATTATACCATATGTATAATGGTTTCAATTGGATCATTTCTAAACGATTTCGATACACACTCGTTTTTTGGTAAAAGACTTTATGCTACGCTTTCAAGGGACATAATGTAAAAATGAAAGTCACACTATTATTCAAAGGAGGTAACAACAATATTTGGAATTGAACTTATTTCGGATAGTTCACTACGAAATTTGATGACTTATGGATTTTTTGTGTTACATTATTGAATGGACGACGATCATGGACAAGATCAAGGATGGATATCATTCAACTTAGAACATTATATAACCATTTGGAGATGATTGAAATGACATTACCTTAAATACTGGCACTATGCTATACAGGATTAGAATATGATAAATTTAATTGCACTACAAATTGACTTCTAGATAAAATTTATGTCACACTCACACTAGTCTTTGAGACATTGATGCGTTTTTACGCCATTCTATAATTTATGATTTCATCCCTTTGGCTTAGTGTTACTAATTGCCCACATTCATGTGTTACTTACATGATTTCTTCACTGCTCAATTTATGTGTATGATACAGTATTGACATATCATTCACAATCACACAAATACTTTATGCATGTGACAATGTGTAGCAGTCACACACCTTAGTGGTTAAGTGTCTGTCTCACTTAATCTATTATTGTATTATATTATTATTAATGCTTTGCATTGATATGACATTATGTGACTAAGTTACATGACGAGACAATAAGTGTTCCTGACGGAATGAAGTATGAGAATGCATGGTATGATATGGTTATTTAGTTGTTACATGTTGACTGACTTTGCTATAGTTACCTCATTCTGATGTTAAATTGATTTGGGTCTTTCGTAGACATTGGTGTTAGCATTATGTGCTATATTCCACACCTCGTGCGTTAAATTGCCTACATTGTGGCACAAACATAGGTTCTATGCAATGTCATACCAGCATTTACATTTGATGTTACCATCTGTTCACGTTGGTGGTGTTTACCCACAACAAAAAATAATGAAAACTATGTTTTCATTATTTGACGGGGAGGGGGGAGTAGTTGTTATGAGTAAAATCGTATCTATCGACATCGACAAGGCTTGTTTATGGACCAGCTTGTTGATATTACGTTTCCTGGGTTACTCTCTGAAGTACGTCATTGTCTTTTGGATAAATATTGCAGACGTCTTGGCCGGCTTCACTTAGCAGAAGTGAGCGATGCTTCGAGGCCTTTCCTTATGTGTTCCTGAGTGTGAACGGACGCATATTTGTTCAGCTCCTATATGTGTGCTTTTACTACAGAGTTATAAAGATTTACTACAGCTAGATCGTCCATCTGCTTCATGGAGTCTATGCTGGATTGATATATTAGGACAAGTGAATACTGTATGTCAAGGAACGAGAAGGGAAATATTAAATAAAGTATGCAGCAACATACTGAATAGCAACGTTTTCTAGACTGGCTAGGTCATGCCAATGTCTTACATTGATATTTGGATGCCTGTTAATTGGAGCTTGTTCAGTGAATAAATCTATATTCGTCTTCACGTCCAAACCGGCCTTGAGGATTTCTTTACTGTTGGAGACTAAATGTGTAATTTAAAAGGCTGCATTTAAAAAGTGTTACCGGCATGATGGAATGCCATGTTGAGTAAAAGAAGTATTATGGGTGGGACCTCTCCGAGGTTGAATACCCTAGATCAAGATAACCAAAGAAATAAACTACCCGTAACAGAGGTCTCGGATATTCTTTCCAGATGTCCGCAGGAAGACATTACACCATTTTCCGAGTGATATTTCGTACGGTTATAGCTATAATCACTGTCATGCAATGAACTAAGGACAGCCAGTATACGAGACTTCGTGTACATATTGATCTGGAAGGTGTGAATGGTTTCACACATTGTGTTAGATGATCAATAACTTTTACGCTTACGCATGGAATTGGTGCAGTCGGATTAGACTTGGTGAATTAGTGCGACTATGGCTCTTTATGAATGAGTATTGGAAATTTACAGCACAGACATATGGTATTTTTACGGTATTAACTTTAGTAATGTTATGAACTCGGCGTATTTTCAGAGGAATTGCTCGCTATTTGAGATATTGCTAATATTTGGTGTCCTTGTAGCGAGAGGAAAGATATAATGATGATGATAATATCCTGGACAAATAGATGTATCAGATGATACCAGGATAGTGCCAGATAAAAGACCGTTCTTAAAATATATTCCCCATTCCCTGAAAAGAGAATCTCAAAGCTTGATCAAAGGTATAGTCAAGCTGTATAGGTTCCTAGATGAGATGGTAATGTACTATCTTAGGTTCCTATTGTGAGAGGGCCATAATAATGCTCTCATTTTCATATTTATGTGTTTAATACCCGAAGTATATAGCTGTGTTTTTGTTCAGTATACGTTTTACAAGAACACCGGTAAATAGTCCTCAGCCCGGCTAAGCGTGTGTTACTTTCGTGACGCAATTACTACGCGCATGCACTGCGTGTGATTTGGTCAAGCCGCATATATAAAGAGAGCGCAGGCAGGCCAGACCTAAGGGTCTTTTATATTTGGAAATGCACCCTAATATAACCGACTAGGTTGAGCGGGACGCGCCTCGCCAAAACGAGGCAAAAGTTTTACATTTTAAAAAAAGCTAGACCCTTTTCGCAAGAGCGGTCCAGACGAAAGAAACGAAGTTAGGCATGGCCTGTGTGGGTAGGAGATGGACAAAGAAACCAGAGCACCTGAGCTATTATTGTTAGCTTATTTTGTAGAGATTAGCATTAGTGTGCTGTAGCTTTAGAATTGTATTCAGCGTGACTCGGTTCAATGTTTGAGAAAATAGATAAATGTGTCTCAGAAGGAGATTCCTTCCAGGACATTAGATTTAGTTTTGAAATGATAGATTAGGGAAAAGAATGTGTGGATAGGTTTTATTAGTCGTGTTAAGTCCAGATCACGGCTGTAAGAATATAATAGGAACCTATTTCATTCACGGGACCGGGCAAGAAAAGCGAATATAGTAGGAACCTATTTCATACATGGAACTTGACAGAAATGATTTCAGGGACTGAAATTGAGATAATATTAACTTTATGGCAAGATGGCAGCCGGGAGCCACGTGTTGATGACTGTACATAAAGATGGCGCATGTGAGCAGGCAATAACATTTTTAGTCACCACGTGTTATGTGGGAAAGGGGGTTAAACCTGTTTATTATTTGGTATTGGATGAAAATTGGTTTATTATAAGAGGTGCTGTTTTAGTAGTACGGTACAAGATTAATATAATTTTCTCCATTCATGCCAAGATAGTTTATTGTAGTGGAACGCGAAGTAGTTAACGTATATTTTTATGATGATTAGTTTAGTTACATCTGCTGTGTATATAGTTGTAGTGTTAAATGCCCTTTGAGAGGATGCGTCTAGCTTTAGTTATTTAGATTTCTTGTGAGCGTAATGCCACTCCTCTGTGCGTAAAGCACTTTGAGACAGAAGCGTTTCTCTGTTTGCTCCTTGCAAACACCAATGCGACTGGTCTCCATCACAAGCATACGAGAAGCATTTATATGCTATCGCAGTGGTCATATATGACACGCATGTTGCCAGGTGCACCAGTCGTCACATACGACATGCTTCACAATGTAGGAACGTATATTGATGTGGGTCGGTTGCGAGGTGGTAGCTTATTCTCATTAAGGAGAGTATTGGTTGTACATATCGTTTAGTATTATTTTATGCGCAGTTTATTATTATTTAATTATGGTTATGTGTAGGAAAGTTTATGAGAGCACGTGGGTTCACTTGGGGATAAAGTATGTCTATTCTTGCTCCTTGTGGAACATGGGGCCACCAATGTGGCCGGCCTCCGCATGAAGCCCGCACAGTGTATTCATATGCTCTTGCAGTAGTGGTTTCGGTAGCAATATGTGTTACATGGTGAGATTGCCAGCCTCTTGCACAACACCACACTAGTCTCATTGGACGACATGCATGAGTGTGTATGTGTGTGATAGTTGAATGTTTCAGGTGGCGTGGAAGATAACGATGTTTGGCAGGTGAGAGTATGGTGTTTCTCATTAATTATTTATTATGATTTTAACTAGTCAGTGCTTTGTTTGTGTTTCAGGTTAGCAATTGAGCACTGGCTAGGTGTTTGTTTGGTGTTTGTTGAGCGTTCGTTTATTTGCTTTTTGTCACTGACAGGGTTGTATAAATAAATACAGCCCCTGCATTAGAATCAGAGTTTTATTGTTGTTCGGGTCGCGTGCGAGTGTGCAAGAAAGTGATCACATATCACAACAGCATCAACATTTCTCGCCCACCCTATCACACTATGGTGCCCCTCTCCAGACTAACCTTAGACACTGACTCTGCTAGGGGTAATTATCTAACCAACAAGAATTAAGAACCAAACTTAAATAATTCAATAAGGACTGTTGGTACAATTTATATTCTTATTTATGTACAGGATCTTTCTTTGTTCTGTTGGATAATTTTCAAATGAAATCAAATTGATTCAAAATATATATATATGGTTTCACTGTCAAGTATTTATATTACACATAAAGTTAATTAAAGTTCATCTTCATCTGTTTTCTTGATCTATGATGAAAACTGTCTTTCTTCTGTGCTAAACTTGAGCAAATGTTAATATTATTATATCACAAGTTATAATGGCATTTGCTATGTTCTTTAACACCACATACTTGTTTCATAATTTCAATGTTCACTTGTAAAGAATAAACACGTAGGTTATATGTTCTATAGTCTTTAAATTTCTTTAATGTGATATGGTTTTTTCTTGTAAAGTCAAGTAGCCTCAAACAAGGCTACTTATCTTCGAATGTTCTTCTAGGCCTGGCCCAGCAATGGAACTGGAAAGAATCCCACAACTGCGGTTCTTCCAATCTTAAAGGTGGCACTGTTGAAGACCCTCTGACATTTCACAAGGGCTCAGAACAACAAGAGCTTCCTCCAGCTGACTTAGACACGTAGAATTAATTAAACTCTTCAAGGCCTGAAATATAATATATATATATATATAACCTACGTAGTATCTCTCACTGACTCCCTAACCAGTCAGGAGGTAAGATGAGACAGATCAGACAAGATGTGGTTACTCATGAGAATCATAGCAAGTCAAAATTAACATAATTCATTTAATTAATAGCACACTAGTCCAGTAACTCTCTGATTACAGTTTGTCCATGATTTGCTTCCTTACAATCAGATGGCCTTGTGGAAAGAGTTATGTTATAACTAAATTTGTACAGTAAAATAATTACCTTCATTCTTTTTATCTTTCCAATAAGGTGGTCCATTCCAGCAAGCTTAACATCTTCAAAATACTTTCCTAGAACTAACATCACAATCTACACGTCCATCTGCTTTCATTTCACAATTAAATTCAGCTAACACATGTTTGAATTCCCTCCAAGAATTACACAGTCATTTCACACACACTCATCCACTTCTATAAGGCACATATTAACAATATAATTATACATACATATGTAATTACATTCTTTCTTACCCTCAAATACATACAGACCGGCTTTTAATGGCTCTACAGACTGTGTTACCCTGCAGATGGCAATGGAGTCTGGTAGTAGACGATTTCGCTCGTGTCTGAAGTTTGAATTGTGTGGCAAGTGTTTTACTATCGGTACCTTCTGCCTTTTATAGGTCAAGGTTTCCCGTACAAGAAAGCATCAAGGCCAAAATATTGTGTAGACTAGAAAAAGTGAAAATCTTAGGCGTTCTGTGCTAGTATAAAAAACCTGAAATCGTTCTAGTTTCTTTATCTCTGAACGGATTTCCTTCATCCAAAGATTATATTATTCTTAGGGCTAAGCTCTATCTATTGCACTATCTCTCTTGTGTCTAGATTAATCCGACTTTTTACTGGAGCAGCCTAAACAAGGCAAAGCACAACATGGTTCATGCTTCGATGCCTTGAATAAACATTTTCTCCGGTTCTACACCACTTCCACTGAAATTATAGATTTCTACCAATAGCTAATGATCCCTATTATCGAATTATGTTCCTCATCATTGATATATTCCGTTTCTATATGCACATTGCCTTTTGAAAAATTGTCAACATCTACACTTTCTCGTTTTCCTACTCAAATGCCTTACAAAATATTTGCATTGCATGTACCGAGCTGCCGTTTTGATTGGTTGTTTGGCTTCTCGGAATTTCTGTACGGTGTAATGTTTTGAATGAGGGCCGAGATAGGATTCAGACTTTATCACAGTCTTAATGGTGGCGCTTATATAATTTAGGGGATAGTTCTAGTGTATATATAGTTGGTGCTTTTTGGGTGGGGGGTGCATAGTCTCACTGAATTTTCATAATTTCGTTAAGAAAGTGTGACTTAATGAGGTCACGTTAGACCAATTTATTCGCGTAATGGATCAGTTGCTTTTTGATGAATGTTAATCCCTCGCGTAGGATTAACTTCAAAGATTTTGGTGTGAATTTTCGCTTCCGATATTAAGTACTTGGGTATTGCGTAAGGTAGGATATTTAGTTGATTTATCTCATATTGTGATTATTTTGATTATCGTCGACGGTTGACAGATGATAATGTACTCGTTTAATGCTATATATTTTTCTTGTATTGGTTGTTCCCTAACATTGAGACTGGTTAGCTGACTTAGACGTTACTGAGACGGTGTATGCTTTATGATCTGTTAGTGATTATTGCCTTCAGTGGTGGATCTTGGAAGAAAAAAGGAAACTGCGTGCCTTCCTTTTCTTAAGGACGTTAGGAGGTAATTGTTGCGATATGAATTTGGCAATGAAGTTGCGCAGAAAAAAAATGGCACTGGTATTTCGGGAAGATGATGATATATTTTGAAGAGTACACTTAGGTACACATTTGTTGATCGTATATGGTAGAAACAGTATTGTATTAACCAATCAGGAGTGGGAGATAAAAAAAGAATGACGTTTTGTGTTGGTCGATGGGTGACGTAGTGTGGTAAACAGGTTGTTGAAGACGGATGCCTGAATTATAGGCATTTTTGTTCTGAGTTCAATAACACAGAAAAGATATTGAATGATGTTGCAGCTGTGATTTATACTTGTCATGGAGGGAATCATGGACTATGTATTTAGAAATGTCTTACACCTTCGTGGCCTGGGAGGTTCATTCACTGTTAAATCGGAGTCTTTATGACCTTACCGGTTACTAAAGGGTGCGAAGGGTCATTGTGGAGAAGAGTTAATTCACTGTTTGTGAATTGAATATAAGGTAAAAAGGTAAAGGAACCCGTTACACGCCCATTGAGGTGTATTGGGAATATGGTGTTAGGCCCATATTATCTTGACCGTCGGCACACGAGGGGTGATGTGGTCGGCATCACGCCGGCCGCCTTAACCTTCCCAGAGTATCTCTGGTACCCATTTGGGGCTGGGTCGACCCAGGAGCCGTTTGTGGCCTAAAAATTTTCCGCCTCATCTGGGGATCGAACCATAGACCACTGCGCTAGGAAGCCAGTGCACTAACCACTATGCTACCGCGGCTCCTGAATTGAATATAAAAAAATAAAATACACAAAAAAAAAAATAAATAAATAAAAAAAAAAAGAAAAGAATTGAATACACCTACGGTCTAAGATTGACAATCTTACTGGATAGCATGCCTTTTTGCTTATATGAAGACTTATATACAGAATTTTAATGACCGCCACTGCGTATTCTACCTGAAGTATTCGAAATAAACATGTTGATTTTGATATAACCAGTATGGACCTTACGTATTGAACCAGTTGGCCGTTGTGCGCCATGCATTGCGTTCCATGGTTAACTTTGCTGTTATTTATACGACTGCTACGGTGATGGGACGACTAGATGCTGTGGCATACCCGCGATTGGTATTTTCGCATGAAGTTTGACTAGGGCAGCATTGTGTTGTATACGATGATGCAGCATAGAGCAAGAAGCACATGGAGAAGAGAGCTGGAAACAGAGGTGAAAATGATTAAGAGAACGTGGGAAGAACCTGAGATGATGGCACGTGACAGGAGGACTTGGCATGTAATATTCTGGCTCATACGTTTGCTTTCAAACATGTAATAACTGAATAAACAGCTATTGTTTAGTTTTAAAACAATAGGTAACAAATTTAATAATCAATTAGTATTAACAGTTTAAACTAAATGAAATGCTGGTGAATTTTATATTGGAATCAATTTTTCTCGTCATGAAGATTTAGGGAGCGGATATAGTTAAGAAAGTATTTCCGGTTTTGCTGGTGCATTTTTAAAAGCACTTAACTGATATAAGGGAGTTCTACAGCTGTGGTTTTCGTCACTTCTTGGTGATGAGTGTACTTCTCTCACACGAGTGGCGTAGTAACTTCAGTACTTCGAACCGTCTGATAGCTTGTAACCACGAACTTTTGGAAAAATAGACAAACAAATGCCTCTGCTAAGTACATTTGTGGGCTGCCAATTGACAGGTGCATTCTCGCTGTCCACCCACCGATGTTAATCTGTCAGAAGAACTAAATTCCAGAGTACACAGTGCAGCTTAGGTATTTAAAGTCCTGGTCCCTTTAGTTTATCAGTCTCTGTATTTATAAAGGCGGGCTTACTTTTAAGGTTTTAAGTTTCCCAAATACTTCGATCTGTCACGTATAATATAGGAACCCTAAGTCCGATGTCTCTCTGGCTTCTGGGAGTCGCTCATATGACGTGCGCTGCAGTCTCTCTGTGTTCTGTGTCTCTGATTTCACAACATTATATGTACAGTTCTCAGTTAACATCACAGAAAAAAATAGCAAAAATACCATGCTAGCAAGCTCAGTTGCAACAAAAATACCAACAAGCACAACTATCCCACTGTGGAAAATAAGATGCTTTCCTGAGCTAAAATCTGATATTCCAGGCATTAAAAGTAAGGGAACACAGACAAAAACACAAAGAAAGTGTATAGCAACCAAGTATATTGACCAAAAATTCCCAGCAAAAGCTTTGGACACATGCATAAACTGATGGTTCAGCAAAAATGCAGTTGAAAATGGGGGTGCCGGATTCCTCATAAAATTAGAGAATAGAATCCACTCTGTGGCAATTGCCACTGGCAAATACTGCAATAACTTCAGTGCTGAAGCAGAAGCCCTGAAACAGGCAGCGGAAACTCTTTTTGAATGCAAAGCACAGGCAGAAAAACAGATAGTAATCTTTACAGATGCCCTCTCAGTAATAACAGCGTTGAAGAGCCACCATGCTAAAGGATTGAAAGATCTGATAATCTCCATTGAAAGACAGGCCAAATGCTTCAACAAGTGCACAATCCAGTGGATACTAAACCATTGCAACATACCAGGAAATGAGGAGGCAAACAAACTTGCTAAGGAAGGAGGTGCCTTACAACAAAATGATATAGAGACAACTTACGCAATGGCAAAGACTACTATAAAGGCTACATTCAAGTCCAAATGGGAAAGAAAGCACCCATTTGAAAATTGATGCATATCATCAACTATCCAGGAAAGAACAGGTCATCATTTTTCGGCTACGGACTGAACACAACAGATTGAGATACCATCTATACCACAAATACAAAATTGGTGCAACAGATCTGTTACGACAGGGTTTATGATGTGAGCCACTATTATTGTGAGCACTTTTAAAGTTACACATTAAGGGGTGGAAATGCTATAAATATATATTATGTTTCGCGCTTCACGGTATTGAACGCGAAGTTGTATAGTTGTCTAGGTTTATGATGACGTGTTACGTTGGTATGCTAACACGTGACAACGTTATAATTGTACCTTTCAGACTCCGAATTTTATTCAAGTCGGACGTATTTTTGATGACTCCCAGTATAGATGGAATTGCGCTGAAGTCCTTTTGAAGATAGGCTACGGAGTCAGCTATCCTGTGTTATGAATAGAAGAATGGAGTATTCTTATCGATGATTAATGTTTTCCTGAACTAGGAACAGAAGGGAGTATAAATGTATGATTAATATAATCTTTATCTTAGCCAAAGCGACGGCTATTCGTTACCGGATGATCGACATACGACATCGCGTGTAATTAGTCTGACCTTTTGACGACAGAGAAAATAATATATATAATATTGAAATGGACGACAGAGAAAATAAATATATATAATATTGAATATGGACTGCGCAGAAGATATATACGTGGGGACGAGCATCGTTCGGATAATCAAATGTTCGGATAATTGGATTACATAATGTATCGAGTACATGTACACATATTTCTAAAAAATAATTAACCATCACAAGGAAAATACACTATAAAACATATTTACTTGTACTGTAATAATAATACCCACACTGTATTAGATCACTGTATCACCAAAATCTTTCATTACACTGCAGTGCATGTACTACTTGTATTACTCATTTTTGCTAAGAACGAGAAATGTTTTCAAAATAACATTACAAACGCCTCAACACCCCGCCAAACTTACGTATATATGTACTTGCAAAGATGTAGCCCACTATTTAAAATAATGAGGAATCCTCTTTTGAACCAAACTGGATGGTCTGGTTTTGGCGGCTAAGTCCGGCATCCTCTTCAAACAGCAGAAGCTGTGTAGGACAGCTGTCATCTTCTTGCTCGTACCAAGCCATCGCTGTTTTCTAGTGCTATAAAGGCCTCTTCAGGACTTGGTCGACGTTTTTGGTTTTTCTTCATAATCTACAAGTACATCATGTACTTCTGAGGAGTCTTCATCATCGGTCACTACATGTATTTGGTTTTCTTCTTGCACAAAAGACAAAATTTCTTCGTCATTCAAAAACTGAAAACCAGAATCATTATCATCTTCTAGCCACATGTGTGCATCATCTTTGTCACAGTCCGAAAATCCGGGCATTGCTTGAAACAGTTCCACAACTTCATTTATACAATCATCATTTGTGTCCACTGCAGTAGTTTCATTTCCTCCTTTTTTCCCAAGCAATCTACTCAAAGCCTTGTTGAGATCATCTTGTGACAGGGTGGTCCAAGCATCAGCTAACATATAGCAGCAGTCTTTGAGATTAAGCTTTTTGGAAAACGCCACCACACTTTCTTCATCTTCAGCCAACAATAAACGACGCAGGACTTCCTTCTTGTACATCTTTTTACGCTTTGCTATAACACCCTGATTCATTGGTTGAATCAGTGCTGTTACATTGGGAGGCAGAAAAATTACTTTAAAATTTGCATCAACTGCATTCAATGTATCCGTCTCTGGATGAGATGGTGCATTGTCCAGTAGAAGAATTACTTTTCCAGTTTCCTTTTCTTGTTCTCTCAACCTCTTCACATTTGGGATGAACTGATTTGTATACCAATCAAGAAATATTTCACTATTCATCCAAGCACTCTTCTGTGCTTTGTAACACAATGGGAGACATATCACATTCTTTAAACAACGTGGTTTTTTGGCTTTGCCGATCATTAGCACCGGTAAACGATGACTTCCACTGGCATTCGCGGCTACCAAAATTGTTACTCTCTCTTTGCACTTTTTAAACCCAGGGGCAGCTGCTTCGCGCTGAGATGCAAGTGATTTTTGAGGCAATGATTTCCAGTATAAGCCAGTCTCATCGGCATTATACACATCATCGAGTGAATAACCTTCTTCTTCCAAAAAAGCCAAGAATGTTTCTTTAAAAATTTTAGCGGCAGTTGCATCGCTAGATAAAGATTCCCCTTGAATCTCCAATTCTCGTATGCCATGACGAGATTTAAAGTTTCTTAACCATCCCTGGTTAGCCTTAAAGTCAGGAGGACCGTCAAGTTGATTGTTGAACTGAAGTGCCTTTTCACACAACAGAGAACCAGAGATAGGTTCGCCTTTGCTTCTTCTTTGCACAAACCATATATACAAAGCCTCTTCCAATTTCACATCTTTCGCATTTCTCATGGTTTTACGTTTCTTCGACCCATTTTCACTATCAAATTTCGATGCAAAACTCATAATTTTATCCTTGTTACTTTTGATGTCAGAGACGGTAGCTTTCCCAACATTGAAAATCCTCGCAAGTGAAGACACAGTTTCACCTTGTCCTAGTCTCTTGATAATTTCTGTTTTCGTTTCAATTGACAAAACATTGCGGTTCCTTTTATATGCTTTAGGCCTACTGGAAGATGCCATATCGCACAGAGAAATACTTGTACACCAAAATTATTCTGCTGTAGTAGCAGACACAATTATTTTAAGATGAACTGTCTGTTTAGCCAGTGTTCTACCTAGAACGCACACGTACACTGGATTGGTAAACCAGATATTAACTGACTTTATGATCTAACTGACTTCCTGTACGTAAGCGACCGACCATTAGCCATCCCATTCTCTACAAATTGTTCGCACACATTTGAAGTTTGCCGCATCAAAAGATTCAGAATTTTAGTCTAACGTGACTGTGGCATCTGATTTTTTTTTTTTCTGGAAAAAGTGTTCGGATAATTGGATGTTCGGATAATTGGAGTTCGGATAAATGGAGTTCTACTGTATATATATATATATATATATATATATATATATATATATATATATATATATATATATATATATATATATATATATATTGCTTGTGATATGATATATATATATTGCTTGTGAAATAAACATGTACTGTTTTCGTGGACTCGAACAGATCGGATCTTTGTTTTTTCAATACAGTGGACTTTATTATATTACTCATCATTCGCGAACACCATCTAAATCAGCACCATGGCTCCAATAAGGACAGATTGAAGATTAATTAAAGTACAAAGAATAATAATACACGAACCATCATTCTTCAATAAAATGTATAAAGGATCAAAAATAGAAAGCAACAAAGAAGACCGCAACAATCTGGTGTCCCTGGTGTGGGGAACGACATTTTTTTCTTCCACAAGATGTTACCAATTTTAATCCAGAATAACAATTCTCATTTGCATTGCCAAGAACTGTTTATAATTGTTGTACGCTCACGTGACTTTTAAAAAGTATGTCACACTGCGCATGACGACTAGAGGTCAAACTGACGTCATCATCTTATCAAGCTGAAAGTCAAAGTCGTGGCTGTTAACCAAGGCTGCCTTTATCGAATGTCAAATCAAAATAAGGCATCAACATCTTATGCTAGGAATGGATCAAGAAGAACGCAGCTTGATCAAACATTGAATAACAGTTCGGAACATCTGCTCATTCCGTTGATGCATGCCAGCAATGACCGGGGAACATAGTCGATCACAAAAAGCTAAGTACCCATTTTTGGTTCAGTAAAGCAAACAGTAGTCCATTTGCTATTTGTAGGCATGTTTAATGATATTGTTTTTACATGTTACATGGTTTGTAAAATGACTGTTTGTTGTTGTTGTTTGTCTAAGTGGGCGGTTGGAAAGGGAGTTTCAAATCAACTAATACCTCTTCGGCTAGTCAGTGGATTTGAAACCGTTCTATAGGGAACAGTTTGATTATCTTCGATTGACGAAAAATCCGCTAAAAGCTGCGGAATACTTTGTTCGTTCTCGAATTCAGTCAAGCATTATTTGTTAGCTGTGAAGTTCTGTATATGCATGTGTGGCGCTGGCTATTGCACGCCACACGCCATAAACTAAACAAGATTTTGGTGCTGATGAGTGCGGCACAATGATGATTTTGTCGCTATGTGTATAGCGCACATGACGTGAGCAGTTTGGAGGAAAAATGGACAGAGCTTGTGTTTACCCTAAATGGGTGGTTTGTGTGTTTTCTACCAGATGGTAGATTGACGGGAAATGTTAAATGGAAAATGTCTTGAAAGACAACAATGTGTCTGATTGCAAATCCACAAATGGAAAAGGATTAGTTAAAGCTTGTGTGCGAAACTCTGAATATGGAACCTGCTGAATTTACCTAACTTGTAATGCCTTGTAAGTCGTACAGTATCCGTTGATTAAATGTGGAAATATTTACAGAGTTTCAAATCTATCTGTTGCCCGCTGATTTGGGTCATTTAAATTACGGTTGGAGAGATTGATTGTGGCGGTGATGAACCTAATGGACACTTCGTCTAATAATCCTAGACACTTGAGAAAACGAGTATAATTGCTTAACGGAATAATATAAACTTTTAACGCCACAGATATGGGAGGCTCAGTCCGTTGAAGATGAATGAATTGTTTGGAAGGTATACAAGGCTGTACTGTGGAAATTGCTCAATAAAACGAATGTTGGAAATCACAAGAAATCACAGTTTTGGTACGAGGTTATGCCAAGACCTTGGACTGTTTTGAAGACTACGAACAGATATAAAATCTCTACACAATATATTGCGGTCACAAGTTATTATGACGAATCTTGTCTGCCTGGACATATCTTAAGATTATCGGCACCATATATTGCTGTCGCAGGTAGTTTTGACAAATATTTTCACCTCGAGGCCATGTCAAGTTTAATCGCTGTCAATAACAGTTACAGCAAGGTCACCTTCACGGACTCTAACATCTTGATGTGAACTGACCAGTGGACATTTATTATAGGCCTGCGAATAACAACTATAGTAATACGAATCGTGAGGATCGTGACGGTATCCAGAACATTCTTTCAAGTCTTTCAAGTCTGACAAGTCTTTCAATCCTGATGTCCGAGAAATCATTTCGTTGTCTGCAATGGTCAGGAAGGATGATTTAATCTTTTACCTACGTCATCAAACAGATTTTCCGACCACTTCGAATTCGTAATCAGGAACGTGGAACGTCTTGAACAGTACGCTCATACGTGTTTTGGAACTCGACTTTACATTCTGTCGTTGACCCTGGTATATTGCATAGATTCAAGGCTACAGTGCGAGGTTGAATGCTCTTGTCTACAGCGACGATTGGCGGTCGTGGATTTTTTTATTCAGGTAAGGGAATATGTTGTGTAGGGTCATGGTCTCCAGTCCTAACAATGTCAGGCACATCTTGTTTTATGTATCTTTTGTGTTTTATGTTTTCGTGTGGGCGACACTCAATTATATCTTTGGATGAATTTAGTTGTCGTCGTTCTATAGATTTTGATTGTATTGATCTCTTTCAGAGATTCAGCATTTTTTGCTGTCGTATTTCCGCTCTGACTGAGATTAATATTTTCTTATCTGTTTAGCTGTGCTGTCAAGTAACATACTGTCGTGTATTTCTTATTTAGTTCAGTATGATTATGTTTGTACCCGTAGGTCTCCTCTGACTTTCTTTTTATAATGTACAGCAGTTCTATGTGATTGTATCTCGTCCTGTACTGTTCATTGGCGGTGGAAACGATTGTTTTATTATATTGCATAATTTTATGACTTATGACACTGTTGTCTTTTCCTTATTTGTTTCCAGCGTTGTCTTTTATTCTTTGGTCTAATGTGATATTATGGCATGCTTTTAATTAGGTATTAATGGCAATATTTATTATTTGCAGGTGATTATATGAGATTTTTTTGGCTGACATATTTATATGTAAGATTATTACGGATACATTATGAGATTGGTTGATAAGTATCATATACTTCATAGAAAAGTATATCACACAAAACGAAGAAATACTGTAAATACAGTGGGTTTTGAAAAGGTTTAAATTACCTTACGACTAAGTATAGTCATTTAGCAACAATTGTGAGCGACATTTTGATCTATATCCCATTGCTCTTGGGTTCCATTATGGCTGACTTTGTAAAAGTGAAAGCAGGATTTATACAAAATGGGAAAGACTGTGGTTTCTCGGGTCATGATTTGATGTCTTATGTAGATAAAGAAATTGCAGAATACAAAGTAAGAGAAGAAAGAGAGAGAGAAGAAAAAAGAGAAAGAGAAGAAAGAGAGAGAGAAGAAAAAAGAGAAAGAGAAGAAAGAGAGAGAGAAGAAAAAGAGAAAGAGAAAAAAGAGAAAGAGAAGAAAGAGAGAGAGAAGAAAAAGGAGAAGAAAGAGATAGAGAAGAGAGGGAACATGAGAGAATGGAGAGAATTCGTTTAGCAGAAATTGCTGCAGAACAAGCGAAATTTGAAAGAAAAAAAACTTTGAGTTAGAAAAATTGCGTTTACAATCTCCGTGTTCTAGAGAATCTCCTGGTACAGGATCTTCTAAGATCATTAATTTAAAATTACCAAATTTTTCTTCATTACATGACGATATAGAATTCTTTCTTTTGAGATTTGAATCAAGAGTTACTGCTTTAAATTTACCTAAGGCCTCATGGCCTGAACATTTTGTCGGGTTACTTACTGGTGAAAGTTTACAAACTTTTTTTAACATTGCCGATGACAAAAGAAATGGCTATGAATCCATAAAAATCAGTATTTCTTCGAAAATATTGTTTGGACGAGGAAGGATATCGTCTAAAATTTAAATCGATGGGTCCTGTGGAAGGCAAGGATGTCGAAGACTTTGTGTCTTCAGTGAAGATGTGTCTAAACAGATGGATCGAACTGTCTAATATTACTAAATCTTTTGAAGATCTTTATGATCTCGTCTTAAGAGACAAAATTTTATCTTCGGTAAATACTGAAATTTTCTCATTCCTTCAAGAAAGGAAGCCCACAAATATAGGAGAAATGGAAAAATTAGCTCAACAATTTTCGGTCGCACACCCAAACTTGTCTTTAAGCAAGACGAGGGTCATGGAAACTTTACCTACGTGTGCTGTTACTCATGATAGATGACGCACGCGGAGCATGGACCGGCGATATAGGGACGACTATCAAAACTCATACAGAGGTGGAGACAATTTCCATCATAATCGCTCGCCCTCACGGGGTAGAGACAGGCAACACTTTAACCATAATAGTAATTCATGGCATAGAAATAATCAATATGCATATAATAATTACAATAACAAACATCATGTCTCACCACCATCTCGTGATGATTCTTCTCGCACGGACAAAAAGGGGTACTATCGGTCTGACCGTCCAGTGGATCGGAGAGAAACACATTTTTCTAGGAATCAAAGTAGAGGAAGATTACAAGCTCATGCTTGTAAAATTAATGTTGATAAGGATAATAATGAGAATATTGACAACAACACTCACGCCAATGCATGTAGTTTTGATCTTGAAAATAGTGGTAATTGCACAGAATGTATGACTCTATTTCAACCTGGATCTACTCCACGTCTGAGATGTGGACACGCTCTGCCAGTTTTGTCTTTAAATGATGGGGTTGGCTCCCTCGTGATCCATAGGGTTTTGTTTTTGACGCACCCGTTTCTATTTTACGTGACAGCGGATGCACCACCATTGGACTAAGGAAGGCACTAATTCCTCCTTATTGTTTCACGGGTACTTCAGTGAAGTGCGTGACTTTCGGTGGAACTGTTGAATTTTATCCGCTGGCAGATGTGGAAATAGACACTCCTTTCTTTTCAGGAAAGGTTAGAGTGTGAGGTCTCGATCGGCCCTGTTGTGATTTAATTGTTGGTAACAAAAATGGTGTTAAAGAGTGTTCTGAACATGATATTCTTAAGTGGGAGAGAGATCACCCGTCTTTGGCTAACGCCAGAACACAACAAGCTGCAGAAACAAGTATATTAAATTATTCTTTTCACACACAAATCAGTGTAACTTGTCAGTACATTGACAAAAATATATCTATTTCTCACCAACAACAAGATTCTTCTTTGGGACATTTATTGCCATTAGCGAATGCTAGAAAGTATGTCAATAAATATACACAAGATAACAAAGGGAAAATCTCTTTTCGAGGGAGATATAATTTCCATCTATCCAGTGCTTCATATCGTAATCATGGTTTTTCTGATGGTTCATGGAGGCGACATGCCAGTGACATTGATATTGATTTGTCAGATCATTATATATCTATTGAGAAGAGGGAGTTATTTCATCAACCTGATCATTATAACGTATGCCATAAAAAGATAGAGAGATGTGATAAGGATGACACACATTTGACCAACAATAATAGGGTTAATTCTTCTTTTAATGAGGTAGTGCAGGCTGAACCTATTGTTAGATTGGGTACGACATGCCCAAAGACTGCATGCTCTGGTACTATTCAGGATATTGAAGATCAGCATGCACGTCAGTCCAACACAACACATAATGAAATGACTGAGAACAATTCTATTCAGTCCATTATAACCAAGAACAACTTTTGTTTCCCACTTCGCTCTTGCCGAGGTTTGTCTTGTGGTGAAAGACTGCACAAACCCGCACCGTGCAGATGCGACATTTACCACATCGCACAATATGATGCGTACGTGCATATTTCCTGCACAAGGCTGATGTTCTGTATAAGCATTTTTTTCCTGTGCATAATTCTATGCGCATTTATTTTCCTTTGTCTTAATATCGATGCGCACGAAGCTATTGGTCTTCCAAATGGATCTTCGTGTTTGTATTACTGTCTAGATGTCAGATTGGTGCACGATTTAGCACCACACGTCTGGTTTCATTCTTCAGGAAGTTGACGTCACTTGTTCATCTTTATATTCTGGTGAGTCATTCTTATTATATTTTCTCAGTGAGTTGGTACTTTCTTATCCATTCTTTTCATTTCGACCTTCACATTGGCGTGGTCTTTGCAACTTTTATTTCTTTTACACGCTGTAGTTTTTGGCAGAGTTGTATCTGTCTATTACAATTGCAGTAGCATTAAGTACTAATAAGCAAGTATGAAGCTTGCTGTGGCTTGTACCTTCTATCTTAGGTGTATAGTTTTCTTCTTTGACTTATGTCCTATACGCTCTAAGATATGCCTGACAAAATAGATAGAACGGAACGATGGTGTGACCATGTTTTACATAACATAATATCACAGTTTTCATATGACGATTACAAGTCCAATGTTGCGACAACCAGACCTACGACAACCTTTCCTCATTGCAGATTGCATCAATAAATGACGTTGGTGGATGTATAGCACTTTGATGGCGAGTACCATCCTATTGTTACTGGACAGCACATTATCAGATGCTGAGTCCAGGTACTCTTTGGTTGAGAATAGAGGTGTCTAACAGTGGTATGGACTTTAAATAATTTACAGAAATTCCGGGTATGTACTTAATACACTTTACATACAGACCAACAATCACTCATATATTTACAGACTTTTACGTCCAATGCATGTCTTACCAGACGGTCTGTACAAATTCGAGGATTTGATTTCGAAGTTATCCTGATAGCGGGAAAGGACAATGTCCTGGCTGACCCCCTCTCAAGAGTTATGGAATAACTATAATACGGATGTGTTTCTTGCTGTCCATATATCACGTGTAACAAGGTTGATAGTGCTTGGCATTATGGACAGTTGCATCACTATGCGAACACAGACCAGATTGTTAACTGTGATGATCAAACTTATTGGACAATAATTACTTATTTATTCATATTTTTATTACTGGTTTTAGTATTTTCTTAAAATCTTGATTGCACTCTAGTTAGACATCATTTCATTGTTGGATAAGTGGATTAGCGGTGATCTTAAGAATTTGATCTCGCTTCATATGATAATTGCCTGTCTGAAAACTATGTTTTCAGTCTTTCGATGGGGGGAAATGTTGCGCTGGCTATTGCACGCCACACGCCATAAACTAAACAAGATTTTGGTGCTGATGAGTGCGGCACAATGATGATTTTGTCGCTATGTGTATAGCGCACATGACGTGAGCAGTTTGGAGGAAAAATGGACAGAGCTTGTGTTTACCCTAAATGGGTGGTTTGTGTGTTTTCTACCAGATGGTAGATTGACGGGAAATGTTAAATGGAAAATGTCTTGAAAGACAACAATGTGTCTGATTGCAAATCCACAAATGGAAAAGGATTAGTTAAAGCTTGTGTGCGAAACTCTGAATATGGAACTTGCTGAATTTACCTAACTTGTAATGTCGTGTAAGTCGTACAGTATCCGTTGATTAAATGTGGAAATGTTTACAGAGTTTCAAATCTATCTGTTGCCCGTTGATTTGGGTCATTTGAATTACAGTTGGAGAGATTGATTGTGGCGGTGATGAACCTTAGGGAAATTTCGTCTAATAATCCTAGACACTTGAGAAAACGAGTATAATTGCTCAACGGAATAATATAAACTTTTAACGCCACAGCATGTTGTATTATCATTGTCTTTAGTTTTATTCTAATTGAGTTTTTGTCTGCTGTTTGTCAAATGTCCGTTAAGTCTAACCTTGCTATATTTCAGTTAATACACATAAAACTGTGACGTCATCTGTAAGGGTCCATGTTTGTGAACTTTTTTGTAGATTTTTTTGTGCTCTGACCTACATTTCTAAGTTCAGTATACTTCGTCATTTCCGTGATATTTATTCAGTTTTAAAATCATTTTAATGTTGGTAAATCGACTTGTCTTGTGAAAATCATGTTGTAAAATCTTTTAGTTAATAATTATATATGTTCTTCGTTAATAACATTAATATTATTATAAGATAAATATATGATAAATAATATAACACTTATAGTAAATTAGTTGAAAATATTTGATACGTGAGATATTTTCTTGGTGGTTTGAACTAGTGGTTCAAGTAGCAACTATTTTTTTCTGCCTGAGTACGGCATAATATGATAACATATTGAATAAAAATAACTTTTATCTTATAATTGATTTGTAAGTCACACTATAAGTAGTTGATAGACTAAAGTGAGTCAAAGTACTATATTAGCCATTGGGCATGTATCATTAAATATATAAATAATGGATGCCTAAAGTAATGTTAGCATCGTACACTAGTAGGTCATGTAACCACTAGTTATTTGTCATTAATAATGAATAGTAATATAAAATATTGGGTAAAATAATTCTTGAACTTACAATTAGTTCTAAAGGAATATGATAAGTATTTGATTGATTATATTGAGTAACCATACCTTATTGGTTAGTAATATTGAATATATTGGTGATGTAATATGGTGACGCTGGAACATTTTGTGAGGATTGGTAAATAATTTGCTACAGAGGGAGGCACTTAAAGAATTTGCTTATTAATTAATTGATTGACTCGGGGAGTCATAGATATAGTTACCATGTTTACCTTAGAGTATTTCATGGGGATTGGACGGAAATATGGTATGGAGGGTGAAGGATTAAAAACAATGTCCATGAGGCGGTTGGCTAGTTTAAAATTCGAATTACTAGGACAGGTACCCACTGCAGAGGAATTGGCAGTCGAGTTAAAGAATCTTGAGGATTTCTATGAGAGAAAAGGTATGAAGGCATTAGAGAAGAAGAAAATGCAACATGATTTAGAGGAGGTACAGAAGAAGATACTAGATTTGGAGAATAAAAGGCATCTTAATGACTTACATAATCTTTCGGAGGAAGGTTTGAACTTTCAAGGCAAGGTATTTGATAAAGAAAAGGGTGTTGATGTTGAGTTAGATAAGGCTGACACTGCTTTGAGGGCAGATTATACACAAGAAAAGAATGTTGTTAGTGAGTTAGATAAGGTTGATACTGCTTTAAGTGCAGATTGTACACATATGGCTCAGATTCAAAAGCTGAAATCTGAGGTTACGCGTTTGAGATTAAAGGTTGATGCACAAGAAATAACAAATCGGGATATGAGTAGTTCTTACATTCAATTGGAGAATAAGATGGTGATTGAAAAAATTGAACTCGAGAATCAGGAATTTAGAAGAATTATAATTCAACATGAAAAGTTGACTAATGAAAAATTAACTAACCTCGAGACATTGCTTCTTAAGGAGAACAATATAAATGAAAGACTGAAGAAAATAAAAATAAGGCAGAGACAGGAAATTACACTACTAAATTTAGAAGGTACGAAAGTAGGAAAGAGAGTTGATCGTCTGCTGGATGTCGTGTTGGACAAAAATATATTGTCTAATAACAGGAATAATAAGCCTATTATACAACATTCCTTCAAGACTAAGAGTGATGCTAAAGTATCGACATACCATTGGAGGTCAGGAAATAATTCTGTGGGAAATATACCTTCCCTCGACAGAATAATACTGCCAATTCAGGGAATACGTCTTGGCGACATGATCAACAGGCAACTAATCTTAAGAAAACTGTTGAAGTTGGAAAAAAGGGAAAAGATGTTCCTAATGAAAATAATAGTGTTACAGTTAGGTGTAACTCAAATGGGAAAATTAAAACCAATAAGTTTGTCAGCAAAGTATTACCTTTGCCTTACAAGCAGTCAATTACAACATGCATGAAACCTACTACCTTATATACTGATAGGTATCATCCTAAGTTCAATCAGGATGATACATCATCTAATAAAAATACTACGTATATGGGAAAGGGAAAAGTCAATTCTTCTTATATGACTAGAAATACACATCGTCATTCCTCACAGTTTCGTGACAATGATACTACCTATATTGGGAAAGTTGCATGTTCTCGCACCGTTCTAGTGCAAAATCTGCCACAGGAAACTTCCTGGCAGACACGTGGTAATTTTTTTTCACTACACGGCAGACGTTAAGTTTGTGCATCTGTTGCCACATACCAATAGCAGGTATGGTGAGGCTTTGGTAACCTTTAGGACCAATAGAGATGCTCGTATGGTTATGGAGCGTGACAATGGTGTTTACTTTCATCACCATTCTCTCAGGCTACAATTGGTACCTGATTCTACTTCACGCCGATATTAGCCTATTGATAATAGAATTTGTTATCACATTCTTTGATGACTCAGCATCTGCAGTCATCGTTTCTTTTCTTTACTATTCATTTATTCTTATATGGCCTATTTAATGTAGTCCTTTCTATTAGATAACACTTTTGTTGTCTTGTCTACGATAACACTTTGTCTTTTCGTCTTTATGTTATTTTCACATGCCTAAAATAGACAGAAACTTCGTTGATTGTTACGCTTATGCACAGCCAATGCAGTAAGCTTGTATAGTGTCTATTATTTTATGAATGGACATGGCAATTTTGACTGCAGTGTTGTGCTCATTCAATACCAAGCAATCGATTGAAAAGAATTCAAGTTCAAAGAACGTGACGGTTCCACATCAAACGTAAATCGATGATGCGAGTCAGGTTGACTACGAGTTCGAATATACTTCACTAACGTAATGTTACTGATTTCGAGAGAATTTATCAATGACTACAACACGATGTACATTTCAGTTTACAATTGAAGCAATTCCGGGTTACGAGAATGTGGTGGCAGATTCCCTATCACGTCATCCTTCATCGTCAAATGAAGAGAATTAACAACTCAATGAACTAAAAAGACTTATATGCTAGAATTTATTCATCCGTATTCAAGATCAGACGGACTTGCAACTCATAATGGGCAATGAAATTATGTTGTTTAAAGACGTTTGAACATTTCCTTACAACATTTCGTATTCAAAGGACATACGTGATCATGAACCAAGTGCATGAAAACAAAACATTCCAGTTACGTTCAATGCACTATATTATTTCTCAAATATCCGCAAGAAGTTATCTAGTTCGTTCAAATTTCAATGGACTTTGGTTAGTGTCCATACGTGTCTCAATCAATTTGATACAGTCTACAATCAAGATACGCTTGAACATAGGATTTAACTTACTAATACATACATTCACGTACTATCGGTTGAACTCAGGATCATCTTTAGTTGAATTAACTTTTTCATCTAATGTATTGAACCGTACATTACGGACATGAATGAACTAATGACAGATTATTCTTCAGAATTGACACTATTGATTCCGATACTTTATTGTGATTGAATAAAAGAATAGAAAACATTTTTTGAAAAGAAACATTATTACATTGATATAAGTACTATAGTTATATAATTAGTAACTATTAGCTGTATTTTAATAACTCATGTTAACATAATTATGATATAAAATGATATGTATTATTTCTTATTAGTTGATAGATTAATTTAGTTTACATTTAATTAGATAATTACTTCTGCACACATATATTTTAATTTAAGCTATTAATTTTTTACTACCTACTCCTCATGCATTCTTAATTTGTCTTTTCTTCACTTTTCTTTACTATCTTTAACAATGATACAATACTTTAGTTTACTTAATTAGATTTTAATTCTATAACATCCTACACACATTACATTAATTATTAATTTAATATTTAATTAGTTATATCTCATGATGTTGATTAGTAAAACACACATTCATTAGTTAAGACATAATTTTAGTTAAGTATATAATTAGTTACTATCCTTTCTGACAGTTGACGTTTCTTTAGTTAACTTAATATATTTTTAATGTATTGCATGACATGTAGTATATTGACTGCGACCTTCGACAATGTTTTGTTAAAAACATCGTGGGCCGTATGTCGCTTATCTTTAAATTTTTGAAATAATTAAGCGAGTTATGAGATGAAATAAAATAAATCCATAGAATAGATTTTTTTTACCCACGTCGGTCAGGGGAATGTTACGACAGGTTTTATGATGTGAGCCACTATTATTGTGAGCACTTTTAAAGTTACACATTAAGGGGTTGAAATGCTATAAATATATATTATGTTTCGCGCTTCACGGTATTGAACGCGAAGTTGTATAGTTGTCTAGGTTTATGATGACGTGTTACGTTGGTATGCTAACACGTGACAACGTTATAATTGTACCCTTCAGACTCCGAATTTGATTCAAGTCGGACGTATTTTTGATGACTCCCAGTATAGATTGAATTGCGCTGAAGTCCTTTTGAAGATAGGCTACGGGGTCAGCTATCCTGTGTTATGAATAGAAGAATGGAGTATTCTTATCGATGATTAATGTTTTCCTGAACTAGGAACAGAAGGGAGTATAAATGTATGATTAATATAATCTTCGCCAAAGCGACGGCTATTCGTTACCGGATGATCGACATACGACATCGCGTTTAATTAGTCTGACTTTTTGACGACAGAGCAAATAATATATATATAATATTGAAATGGACTGCGCAGAGGACTCTGATATAACTATTTGATGCAATTGAATTAATATATATATTGCTTGCGAAATAAACATGTACTGTTTTCGGGGACTCGAACAGATCGGATCTTTGTTGATTCAATACAGTGGACTTTATTATATTACTCCTCATTCGCGAACACTACTGAATCAGCACCATGTCTCCAATAAGGACAGATTGAAGATTAATTAAAGTACAAAGAATAATAATACATGAACCATCATTCTTCAATAAAATGTATAAAGGATCAAAAATAGAAATCAACAAAACGGTGGCAACAAGATCTCTGCACCTGCGGTACCAGCCCGATGTCAGTCGAACACCTGCTGCAGTACTACCCAACCTACAGTAACGAACGGAGTAGCATATGGCAACAACCCACTTCTGTCAACGAAAAACTGTTTGGAGATGTCGGGAACCTTGAGTTGACTACTGCCTTTATTAGAGTCATAAATATGGAAGTCTGAAGGCGACCGAGGAAGAAGAAGAGGAAGACATTACAGATGGTGCTTCCGTCGGATGTTCCAATATGATCCATAGTTTATTCCGGCTTCTTACTTTAATCCAATCAAGCTCTTTAGCACTGGGTACGGGTGTCTAATTTCAAAATATCCCCCACATGTTTAAAAATATAAAATTTAATATTCCAACGCGTAACCTCTTTCAAATCATGCGGTAATATTTCCGCCCATTCACAACATGTGACCATGTTTGCCCGGCGTATTGCCTTCCGCCACGATGTCTACCAAGACAGATTATCTGTAACAGTCACCAGGGATTGTTCCCAAAAAAATCGATAAACGCATCTACCCTCTGTGTAATCTGCCAGACAAACAGACAATAACGTCGGCAATCCAGACAGACAATCTTGGGTTCTTTTCATGTCGATCGGACGAGACCGTATTGTCACCAGCTTTTCCCCTGGGGTCAAATGTTGGACCGCCGCGTTTCAAAAGATGGTCAAACTGAGAGAA
Organism: Oreohelix idahoensis; assembly: GCA_024509875.1. NCBI lineage: Eukaryota > Metazoa > Mollusca > Gastropoda > Stylommatophora > Oreohelicidae > Oreohelix > Oreohelix idahoensis. The sequence continues at coordinate 1,244,034 of JAMPIV010001648.1, read as the reverse complement.
TAGATAAGCGTGTGACCGGTATAATTACCTGGAATTATCGCATTTACCTTGCGGAACGTAAACAATTCTGCGTGTAAAGCAGATACGTCCTTAGGGGTGTAGAGTAGAGACTTCATCCTACTAGATCCAGCATAGAGAGTAAAAAGAATGAATAGGCATGATTTATGCCAAATAAAAGTGATTGGTGAGAAAAATGAAGAAAAAACATGATACTGCCGAAGGGCTGAAGGTGTGAGAGTTCACACAAAAGAATACTTTCAGACGTCGTGTGACAGTCAGTATCATCTGATTCCATGTCTTTATATTCCATCACTTCCAGCTATGATTGGAAGGCTTCCCAGTGTGCTTTTTTATAGTTGAAAGTTGATTTTTCTGATCCTGGGTTTGGAACAATATCTTCTTGCATGGTTATTACAATGGGCAGATGATCTGAGTTTGTGTCTTGTAACACTTCCCAATTTGTATTGGCTAGATTGTTAGCTGCTATGCTTATGTCTATTGCTTGTTAGCTGCCCCGTTAACTTGTGGGTGAATTCTAGTTGCTGTTCCATCGTTTAGTAAGTCGTTGTTTTCTATAAAGTCAAGTAGGCGCTTTCCTGCATTGTCCGCATGTTGTCCACCCCAAGCATAATGATGGGAATTAAAATCGCCTACTATGACTGTTTTTGGGGCCTAGTCTGGTGCTTATGGCTAATATTTCTTCATCTTTAATTGTACTATTCTTAGCGTATACATTTAAGATTGTTAGATTGTTTAGTTCACTTGCTATTGTGACCTTGATACTTTCATGTTGGTTGTATCAAATACTTCCCAGTCTATACTCGAGGCGAAATCTCAAAATAGTATGTCTAACCTGAGACTGATTTTACGTGAGTATCCCTTTTTTGTATTAAACTATCAACTTTGCTCTTATTTTGTATTGTCCCTATCAGTTGCCTGAGGCGTTACTCTTTGTTGTGATTCTTTTATATAATTAATGACTTTTTTGAATAACTGGGTTTGTGCCAATAGATCTGCTACTTCATCCAAAACTACATTTATGCGACTTTCCTTTTCTTTCGCTTCTCTGTCTAAGTTTATCATCTGTCTTTCGCTTTCTATTCTTTTTAGTATTATTTCATTTGCCTCTTTTAGTTCAGACAATATGACCACATCCTGGGCATGTTGGTGCTGTATGGCTTTCACTTCTGCAAGCACTGCCTCTGCACTTTTCAGTGCATTCGTACATTCCAAGGATGTAGTTGAACCATCTGACTGATTTTTTTGCAGTGTTTTGTTGTCTGACTTTTCAACTTCTTTGATAGATTATTTCTGGGTCTTTCTTTCTTTTGACAGCTGTGTCTTAATCATTTTGATTTCTTCTTGCACACTCTTAATTTCTGCTGTTACTTTGGTGTTTGTGTGTGTGGTGTTTCCTTTTATATCATTGATCACAGTTTTGAAATGTGTTTTTGTTACTATTGATTCTTTAAGTGCTTTTGTGGTTTGCTGATAAACTGGACAGCCCTGAAACCTGGCGCTGTGATTCCCTTTGCAGTTAACGCACTTTCTGTTTTCATTAGGCTTTTTGTAGTCAGTATCTGCTTTTACATTTTCGCACTGGGTAAAGGGGTGCGTACCTGCACAGTACCTGCATACTGTTTTACCTTTCAACTGTTTCGGCCGTGGCCAAATTTCATGCAGTTGGAGCACTGCAATACAGGTAGGATGTAGGCTTCTGTGTTCTTTTTTTCTCTCAAATAATAATGTCTTGGGGAATTCTCTCCCTTCTGTTGTTATGACTACTACATGTGTTTCTACGTTCCCTTTCACTTTCACCCTTTCCACATGCACATGCTTTATACCTGGGTTCTGCTTGGCCAGGTTGTTCAAACTTCCTCGCTTGTCAAGGTGGTGTTTATCCCTTTTATTACGCATTTACTGGTCTCTTTGGCTAACTCTAACTTTACTTTGATGTCGTGAGCTAGGGTCACAGTTTTAGCTTCTACACTTAGTTTATCTATTATGGCTTTTTGTGACAAAATGGGTTTTTTTTTTTTTTTTTTTTTTTTTTTTTTTTTTTTTGTCGTACGCCCGCTAATACTCGAGGCGAAATCTCAGGTTATTATTTATGTCTAACCTGACATTGATTTTACGTGAGTATCCCTTTATTTCTTGTACAGAGACAGGTGTCCCTCGCCATTCAGGCAAATACTCGCCGATTTCGGAGGTACCCATTGCAGCTGGGTCGGCTCAGGAGCCGCCAGTCCCTGGTCGATGACACTCCTTCAAATGTCCTCGCCAGGTCTTGAGTTAATCCAGTCCAAATCCCGGTCGACGAAAAATCCTCAAATGCCGTCGCCCGGGTTTGATCCTGTATCACCCGGTCGCCAGAGCGGTGTTGTAACCACTACGCTAGCGCGGCTCCCAAAATGGGTTATAAATTGTGGGCAATGGACACCGACCCCTAAATTCTTTATTATTATGGCTCGCCCATTTCAGTTCTTTTCGGTCTTCTATAATGGTAAATTGGGGTAACTGGCCTGTCACTTTAAATCGGACAGGTTCACTCCCCTCGTTCTTTAATGTGACAGGAGAAATGTTTGACTCGCGCAAGACGCTCTGTCGCTGTAGGCGGCGTATTTCTTAGATTCTTTGACTACGAGTCAGACATCCGGCGGAAAAAAAGAGAGTGAGCGGAAAAAGTTCCCGGGTCTTTGACATCAGGGAAACTAGTCGTGGGGCTCTGAAACTGTTGCATCATGTTATGCGGCAACCTTGGCGAAAGAGCGACTTGGCGACTCGTCCGTGACACCTGCGTTTCTGGGTGGCAGTCAAAACAACATCCCTGTGTTTTTGATGCCGGAGAAAGTCTGGGACTCTCTTAACGTAAGAGTGGTCAGCCTGTAACCCAAATTCTCTGTGTAGCGCGTCGCCAGGAGAATTCCCTGGGTAGCATTACGTTTCTTTTTCTGCGTTTTTCTGTGCAGGTGTTGGACACTTGTGGCTAAGTTGCACTATATATTGGGTTCTCTTCTATCACTAAATTCTTCAGTCCTAAAATTCCTGTCGTGAGCGGAAGAGACCTCTGTGCAGTTTGCCAACTAAATTGAGTGGGAAATTCTTCACAAATCTCGGTAAGATCCTTAAGTAACTAGGTAGTGTTATAATTTTACTTGGAATTTTTACTTAGGATACGTAGGTTCTAGCAATTTTTAAAGTTCGACCATTTCCCAACAAACACCAGGAGCTATAGTAGTTTTGGGAAATTACGTTATGCCACGTACGTTCTTTTCTAAGCCAAATAGTATGTACCTTAAAAATGCTACACAGAAGCTCCGCTAGAGAACTTCCTTATTCACAAAGGGCGCTTATATCGAACTGGTTTTACTAATAGAATAATTTTTAGCCCAGAGTGTAACAACCACAAGCAATTTGTTTGTTTGTTTTTTTCCCCTCCGTGGCGGAGTGTTGTAAATGTTTTACTACATGTAACTTTTATTTATTGATTACTTGTTTGCACTATGGATATTTGCAATTTAATTTAGAAGTTTACCAAGAGTTGCCTTATACGTTTTGTCATTTATATGCATGTAAATATGATGAGATTAAGCATCGCGGCCTCGTGAAAGAACCTGATACGGGCATCGCGAATTTGGTTTCGCGCCTGTAAATTTGTCAGAACTAACTGATTCGGTATAAGGTCAGTTCGTGCCAGGTACATGAGGCAGGAATGTTTATCTACTAACCCCCAGCCCCCCTTCCCCCTCCAGCGTCAGTCGCGGGTAACCTGATTATGCATATTTGGGAGTTTAGTAGTAAACCTGCCCGGCACTTACTTGCTTGTTTGTCTACTGACTGGTCAGTGAGAGAGAGAGAGAGAGAGAGAGAGAGAGAGTAGGGGAAGTTAGATAAACTGCGAAACCAGGTCAGCACTAGCCAGCGCTTGGGGTAGGAAAGATCGTAAATAATTAATCTGTCCCCGTTTAGACAATTCTTGTGTTTTACGTTGTTGTAACATTTACTGAGTTATAGATGATTGCTATAGCTATATTGGCTAGATGATAATAGATTGTTGAATGTTTTCATTACAGCAAAACCTGGTACTTCGGCCTGAATTCCCTTCCTGGACATGCTGAATCTATCGGATATCCTTTTACCTTGGGGTGTCCCCACCAAATACGGTTATTTCCTCGACACCTTCTACGAGCTCATTCGAGTGACTTCCCGCGCTGTGAATAGTTGTAAACTCCACTTCGCATAGTGAGTGGAGTGCCCATGCTCCACTGGCGTCAACTGCATAGAGTCACGTCACGCACTACCATAGAAGTAGCGGGCTAGCGCACTTCATAGAGTCAGTACCTCCAACACCTAGCAAATCGTGACCGCATCATCGCCACCCATTAGTGTCTGGATTCATAGCACCCTTGCACATTTCGAGGACTTAGCTGGGTCCATGGAATTTCGTCTTCGGATTTACAGTGGAGTTGTTTTTTTTTTCACGGATAGTCAGCATCAAAGGGCGAAGGAGAGGGTTATCATCTCGCCGCCTGCTATCTGCCAACAAGCGTAATTCCAGCGGATTATCATATGCACGTGGGCCAAAGAAGGACTAATTAAGAGTGCACTCATAAACTACTTGAAAGGGGAAGAGCTCGTAATAACAGTGGGGACAGGGACATTAAGAGATCTTAATAGCTGTGTGGCTGACAAGAAGAAGTCAGCGGCATATTTTTGGTTGTGTAGGGACGTCTTTATTTCAGGGTTCCCTGAAGACGGATTATATCATCTACCTCATACTCAGGGAAGTGTGAGACTAAGTTGATTCTCATTTGATTTTTTTTTATTATTACGAGCCTTACTGGTCTCTCTGATTGATACATGCACTTTGTTGTTGGGTGTTTTTTGTGATTTTTGATAACTTTTCTTGTTTTGCCATAGTTTTTCCTTTGGTTAATAAATTAGATCTCTAACTGTGGATAAGACGCATTTTATTATCTGTACTGGTACTTGTCACTACCTGTACTGGTAAATGTGTTTTTGTGAAGTTACTTTTGAGTACTAAACCTTACTCCAAGTAAGAGAGAGAGAGAGAGGCGGAGTGACAGTAGTTGAAACTTAGTCATTGAGTGGTAGGAGGGAGCGTCAGTATCTGTTCTTTACTCTTGATAATTATAAGTCACTCTATCATCATTCAACACCACAACTCATCTATCTTCTCAGTCTTCACTGAGACTTTTGTCTTGTCTCAGACGTCACTCAGATTTTTTGTCTGGTCTCAGGCAGACTCTACTAAAAGCCCCTCGTGACACTTTTACTCCTGTACTTTCGTTTGGAGTAATAAATACTCCATGGTTGGTTTTGTATATTTTGGCTATCACCTTTTTACATATGACGGGTTCTACTATTGTTATTATTTTGTCTTCGTCCAGTGCCTTAAGTTTTGCAACTTCGCCAGCAACTTGAGTGATCTTTGTATGGTATCTGGTCTCCGTGTGGTCATCTTGGTTTTTTGAAACTGACTGGGTATTTTAACACGCTTTTATTTAATTTCACTTGTATGTCACTTTCATGTCACTTTCAAGTCTTGCAATCGATTTTTCAACCACTTCCAGATGAGCAATAGCTCTGAAACTTGGCATAGTTGTGTATTCCCGATTACAATACAATAATCAGTCAATTATTTTATAATTTAATCATGTAATTATGACATTATGCACGGCTGTTTTCGCCTTCTAAAAAGTCGCTACTTTAGTTTCGCGCCCTTCCTCCTGACCTGAGGGCAATAAATCTTGTTAAGCGGCGAACACTGGATCGTTTACGTTGGCGGGCAATATCAGGTGACTTTGGCGTAAAAAGCGTGAAAAGTAAACCAGTTTAAGCGCATTTCTAATAATTGCAGGACTAAAGTAATTAGCTAGAAAATAACTTCTTGCAAAATACTATCGCTCTGTGGATTTTCGTTGCTTTTTTCGTATTATTTGCATTGTAGCAGCCGTTACAAAACAGCATCATAATTTGAGGAAAATATTACCTAGCGTAACGGACTTTCTAAATAAATATCTTTAACTCTGAACAGCTTAGACAGCTTTAAATTATAACAAAATGTTGAGGAGAAATTAAAGATTTTCTCCACCTAATTTCATCTTTGCAGCGCGCCGCGTTAAGATAGGTGTTGCTGTCGTTTTTGACGGTCCCATAAGACGTAAATCTATTTAATATTTTTTGATGTTCTAAGTTAGAGAACTGTTTATTAACTCCCTGGGACAGGTTGATTTGGGGTTATCTTCCCTTTGTTTTATTCATTGTGTTGACCTGTCTTACGTCGGAGTTAGCTAAATTCAGATCTGTGCTGCCTACACATGCGCAAGTTTTTTGGAGCGCGAACGGAGAAACTTCCGTCAGGTAGTGATGATCTGGGTTCTGACTGGACTGGTATGTCCGTAGTACTTCTCTGCATTATCTGGGGAAAGATAGTCTTTTGTGAGACTGTGATGTTTGTGATTTGCCCCAGAGTTATTCTGTTCGTCAAGAATGACGACAGTTGTGATTTGTGTATTTCTTGGATTCTGTCAAAGGTAAAAGAAACTTAATTATTATGCCTAGTTTGCTGAACATTTTGTGGCAACCTGTAAGTAGAGCTCACGGTCCTTTGAGATTGTCACGAGGAGCGAATGAGTTTGTATTTCAATTTTCCATACCCATTGTCTGCACGATACTTCGTTTTCATCGGTCGTGGGAAATCGATCAGTTGTACAGGGAATGTTTACATAACAATAGACAGCGCTCTGAGTAATCCCTGTAGAAAGCCACAAATGTCGCACAACAAGGAGACATTAGGTCAACAGACTATTAGGAGTAATCGACGGACGTCGCGGTTGTGTTTACACAAAGCTAGTAATACCCAAGTATTATTTTGGCTAGCAATCGGACATAATGTGCAGTCGGTGACAGAAGGTCAACATGAAAGGAGAAGAACAACACTGCACATGCCCCAAAAGACGATGCAGACCGATTGTCTGGGAGAGGAAAAACAAGAAAACGATAATAGCAAAATATTACAGGAAATTTACACAGTAATGAGGACTGAATGTCTGACTAAAGGAAAACAAACGAAATTTCATATGACACAAGAAGCGAACCCGAAAAATCGCCAAAGGCGATTCAGACGATATATAACCAAACGAAATTTATCGCTCGGCATTGCAAGAGAAGCAGTCCGCCAACATACTTGGGTTCTAGATTTCACGAGAAAGAATCAGGATGTGATTCAATGAATTCTTGATATGGACACCAAAGTTAGTGTAATATAGTTTGTACATTATTATTATACATCTATCTTAACTTCATTCAGATAATATATACATATTTTCCATAAAATATAACACTGTAAATACCATTCACGATTATTATAATATTATATTTCATACTCATAAGTACAGGTTACAATAAACACCATGCAGAGAATTATTATATTTATAAAATTACAGTTTCCAGTAACTATAACGAAGTAATTACCAGACACTTTTATTTTGCCTCTTACATTACATGTTAACCGTGCAGTAAACACCGCGCAGCCATTCATTATAGTGATAAGATTTCACATACAAAAACACACGACAGGCGTAACATAGTTTACGGGGTACTTACAAAGGGTTCGTTATTTTATCCATCACAGTGGTAGAGACAGGGACCATTTGAGATAATTCAGCCTTCGTCTACTACGTTGTTGGCGTTAATTACGGGACAAGCTAAATGAGTAGGGCCAAACAGAAATACTGCGACGACACGCATCTCACAGATATTTAACGGCAACAAACCTACCAACAAACAACGGGGATTTTAGAAAAGAACTTGCCAGGCGGCGAAGGGACTTTCTACTAAACAATCACCCACGCAGAAAAGTAATCCGCAATTACCTAGAATAAGGGATGCATTACTAAAGAGCTGTCTACGTGAATTAATGATCTGAAGTGGCAGTAGCCTACGGACGATTGTCATTACAACAAGTGCCTTGGAGAAAGCTTGATCAGAAGTGCAAGAGAAGACGGACGATCTTGTAAACCCAGTGCCCACAAAATTTATCGAGATCCTAAATTACTTGCAGTAATGGACAGATTCTCCCCGTAAAACTGATGCGCAAACAAATTCAACTATATACCAGATTTCACCATCATCACCACCTGAGGAAAATATCTTCACCACACATGGACATCTGCATATCAGACGAAGTCCCCACCGCATAACATTGCTTCAACACAACCTAGGGACAAGCCACCTCAGATGCGCGTGGCAATGTCAACACTCGCTTTGTGAATAACAAAAGAACAGGCCATCGACACCTGACGACATAAAGTGGACCGTCCAGTATTATTGAATGCAGACAAAGACTTGTCCAGCGTATACAAATACCCAGAGTTATATTTACAGTCAGTCAGAGACCCGAAACAAGATATCCTTTTTGTTAGTATTTAGGAATTGCTTACATTTCACCATTATCATCCCATAGCATAGATTTAAGATTCATTTGTGTAATTTGCATTAACTAGTATCTTTCTTCACAGGGATAGTTAATGTCATTCCTAGTTGCATTTGTATTAGTGTAATTGAATGTTGTTATATTTCAGTAATTCAATAAATGTTGTAGTTGTGTTTACTTTACCAACACACGTTAATTATATATATAGAGAAGGAAAGAAAGTGTGCGAAAGAGACATACATTTCTTCCTGTCTTCCTCTTCTGTTCACTCAGTGTAATAGGGGAGGTGGGGGCTCGTTAGCATTATAATATAGAGAGAAGGATAGAGTGGTAGGAGTTATAGTGTCACGAGATCCAGAATCACTGGGACTGTCTGCGGGGAATTGATCCCAGAGTCTTACATTCGCATTCTTCACCCCTGCTGCCTATTTCCAACGGGTTGCCAGGCAAATCTGAGCCATTGACAAAGCCGGCCCACACAGATAACTCTCTTTGGTTACCCTTCGGGATAACCCTGTGACAGAGATGCAGAGTCCATTATTTGTGCTCGATGTAGCCAACTAAGACTATTTGTCTAACTGTCATACAGAAGCCCAGTGAAGATATATTATTATGAAAACCGCATGTTGGCGGTATGTTTCGGCATAGATGATTATGCCTGCCTATGAAGAATACACAGTTGTTTACATTATTATAGAGGCCCGACATTACGGCCGATATCTTTGAGCAGAAGAAGATGTATCTGGCGTGTGATGCCAGATGGAGTCTTTGACTTCCCATTAAACAAGTTCATTGACTTTGTTATTAAGCAACTGGAACCGCCCTTATCGTGCGGTATATTTGTTAAAGGACGGCCTGACGCGTTTAGTCAGGGGCCCTGAGCTACTGTATGAAAGAACGTAGATTGTCAAGCCAGCACTACTAGCATCTTATACATGAGCTATCCAAGATTTATGATGCTAGATGTTAATGCTCATTACCACACATGAAATGTCCATGATCCTTGTTCAATTGACTGTGTCGTCTATCAGCGTATGTCCTGTAATAAACGTTTGAAGAAAAGTCATCAGTACTAACTACATTTATGACTTCTACTTGTGGTGGAGTGAGATTGGTGTGCAACTACATAAGAGCCTATACGACTTTGTGTCCACGATCTGCTGATATCTACATACACACCTACACTCTCACCCACATCCTATTACGAACATTACACTCCTGGGAAGCTGTACATTGTTTGAGTGTCTGTTTTGTTACACCCTGTCAGCGCCTCAATATTTGGTGACCCAAATACACGACAACATTACACTGTCCAGGCACGACACGACCTTACCCACAAAACAGCACTTAACAATCTGGTGGCCAGTGTGGGGGAGCCTAATAGGAGCTTTGGTAGAAAGCTTGTGTGTATAAGCGCGTTGTGTGGTTTTCCCGCGCTGTAAAGTTCAGGAGGTACTTGGATGCCTGGTGATTAGACCAGAGGTAGAAATATATGTGCGAGGAGTGAATGCCGCACTTACACTGTATACAGACCATATAGATATATGTGCGAGGAGTGAATGCCGCACTTACATTGTATACAGACCATAGAGATATATGTGCGAGGAGTGAATGCCGCACTTACATTGAATGCAGTTGTTACCAGTACGTAAGGATGACTGTACTACATATTCTAATTATGCAAGTATTTGACTATTGTTACTGATGTCCAGGACTAAGCTGTCGATATTATATTAAATTAATATGAAACAAATATAAAGGTATGTTATCAGGCACTCGCAGGAAATAAAAAAGTAGAACACCAGACAACAGAAAAACAACAGACATGAGTGGCTTACCCAGGATTTGAACACTGGACCTTCCGTGCGACAACCCCGCCTAGCCATGCAAGTGAATCACACTATCCTCCCTGCCATCTACGCATCATCATAAAATGATGTTTCAATGGCAGATCATCAGTGCGAACCACAATACACGACACCGGAAGTCCACCATGGGCAGTTCAGCCTATTAATGACGCAATCACTTCTGTTGTTTCTCTATCCTGCAGTATAGGCCAATCCAACAAGACAAGGACCTTAATACTGTGTCCAGTAAATGGCAGTAGACTAGAACAATGAGACCAGGACAGTGAGTAGATTTGGTATAGTATAAACATTTTTTTTACAGGCCTCGGGTTTCCCTTCCTTATGTGTAATAAATGTCGATATTATATGTATGGAACTGTGAACCAGACTTCTGTCAAGTTATTCATTTGCGTACGTATTGTCTTGAGTGTCAGTCCAACTTAGACACCAAACATTATACAGTAGGATGCTTACGAAATCTATCCCATGACATTTAAGTCTGCTGATGTTGGTACAGTTTAAAGAAACAGTATCCTGCAACATTTGGTGGCCAGTATGGGGATTTATTGGTGATTTGTTACGGTGTTATTGTAGTACCTATGTAGAGGTTTAATATTGATAATTTAGTATTGTGGTGAATATACTTTCTTATTTTGGAATCTAGGCTGTAAATCTATAGTCATGGCAGATTGTTCAAGAACAATTAGAAACAGAAAGAAAAGAATAGCCTTAAGACTTTATTTTGACTATCAGAGATTGTGAGTCTTACGAATTGTTTAACACTATGGTAAAAGTCGATGATAAATACAAGCCACATAGAGCAAAGGTATATCTGATAGAGATTAAGGAAATAAGAGAAGTTAAAACTGGAAATACATTACCAGCAGTTGATGAAAGCAAGAGACCAAAACTGAATTTAAAGAGGAAAGCTAATATAGCAGATGATATGGTGAAAACTGAAACTAGGAATGTTTCTGTTCAAAGTGAGAGGAAATTGATCACTGTACAAACAGATAACTGTTGTGAAGACTGTTCAGTCTCAGTTGGGAAAATGTCCAAATTGAATGTGGATGAACCACAAAAGATTATCATCAGTGATGAGTCAGCTAGGAGTAAAGCTAACTTATATTGTACGGAAAGAAGATCAATAAGTGTTAGTAAGAATGCAATGTCTACAAAAGCCAATGAGACAACAAAGGGAGTGTCAATTTCGGTGCATGATGATACATACCATGCACCTCAAGAAGTGTTTTTAGCAAAAATGGGTTTTTGGTGTGACAAAGATCCTTTAAAGATAGACAAATTGATTCAGGAAGAGGGAACCTTCGAGGAAAAGTGTTTAATATTAGAAAAAAAATTTAAGATTGTTGAGCAGTTATTAGAAAAGGAATACAAAGATGGTGTTCAAAGATTAGATGATGAATTGAAGGTGGATAGGAACAGGATATTAACTGAGTGTAAGGGTAATACTCAAGTTAAAGAGCAACATGGCAGGGTCCTGTTAGCTCGTTGGAAGGAGAAAGGTAATGCTTTAGACAAGAGTTTCTGTAATAAAGTAAAAGAACTAAAAGAGCAATTTAAAATTGCTAAACAAAGATTAGAGCAGCAAGCCGAAGCATTGAAAGATCAAGCTAAGTCTATGGAGGAGCGACATGAGGCGGCGCTTAATACAGATCCATCAGATTGGGAAAGGGATCCTTTAGATGCTCAAATGCAGTATAGGAGGGCGAAGATTAAGGATGCTGCTTACATTGATCTTCGGGATACAGCATTGTTTTGTACTATGGATGCCATCTTCTATTAGTTAGATTGTACACTTGTATTGTCATATGTATGTATAATGACTTTACAAATTTTGTTATGTCCATCCATTAGATAATAGTGATGATATAGCATGAGACTTCGATAGATTTATAGGTTCATATGACTTCTCGATATATGTTGTCATTCGCATTGCTATAATATTGCATTTTTTGATAAGTATGTGATTTTTGTTAGCATCGCCAGCAACGGAGGTTTCTTTGATGGTACCTTCCGGATATGTTTTACTTCGAGAAAATATTTTCTCCTATCTTGTGAGGTGATTTTTTGTTCTCACTAGACGCTCTATTGTGCGTCAATTGAGCCTGTCATTAAGACATTATTTTATGTTGTTTGTTTCATTGGCGCCTCATTCATGCGTTATGAGCATGTTGTATCTTGCTCATTGATGTCTTTCAAAACAAAAAAAATGTGTTTCAGTGTGTTTCATTTTTTTTTAATCCGGAGGGTGCGGTAATCTGTTGCTGTCGTTTTTGACGGTCCCATAAGACGTAAATCTATTTAATATTGTTTGATGTTCTAAGTTAGAGAACTGTTTATTAACTCCCTGGGAGAGGTTGATTTGGGGTTATCTTCCCTTTGTTTTATTCATTGTGTTGACCTGTCTTAAGTCGGGGTTAGCTAAATTCAGATCTGTGCTGTCTACACATGCGCAAGTTTTTTGGAGCGTGAACGGAGAAACTTCCGTCAGGGAGTGATGATCTGGGTTCTGACCGGACTAGTATGTCCGTAGTACTTCTCTGCATTATCTGGGGATAGACAGTCTTTTGTGAGACTGTGATGTTTGTGATTTTCCCCAGAGTTATTCTGTTCGTCAAGAATGACGACAGTTGTGATTTGTGTATTTCTTGGATTCTGTCAAAGGTAAAAGAAACTTAATTATTATGCCTAGTTTGCTGAACATTTTGTGGCAACCTGTGAGTAGAGCTCACGGTCCTTTGAGATGCAGAGTCCATTATTTGTGCTCGATGTAGCCAACTAAGACTATTTGTCTAACTGTCATACAGAAGCCCAGTGAAGATATATTATTATGAAAACCGCATGTTGGCGGTATGTTTCGGCATGGATGATTATGCCTGCCTATGAAGAATACACAGTTGTTTACATTATTATAGAGGCAAGACATTACGGCCAATATCTTTGAGCAGAAGAAGATGTATCTGGCGTGTGATGCCAGATGGCGTCTTTGACTTCCCATTAAACAAGTTCATTGACTTTGTTATTAAGTAACTGGAACCGCCCTTATCGTGCGGTATATTTGTTAAAGGACGGCCTGACGCGTTTAGTCAGGGGCCCTGAGCTACTGTATGAAAGAACGTAGATTGTCAAGCCAGCTCTACTAGCATCTTATACATGAGCTATCCAAGATTTATGATGCTAGATGTTAATGCTCATTACCACACATAAAATGTCCATGATCCTTGTTCAATTGACTGTGTCGTCTATCAGCGTATGTCCTGTAATAAACGTTTGAAGAAAAGTCATCAGTACTAACTACATTTATGACTTCTACTTGTGGTGGAGTGAGATTGGTGTGCAACTACATAAGAGCCTATACGACTTTGTGTTCACGATCTGCTGATATCTACATACACAACTACACTCTCACCCACATCCTATTACGAACATTACACTCCTGGGAAGCTGTACATTGTTTGAGTGTCTGTTTTGTTACACCCTGTCAGCGCCTCAATATTTGGTGACCCAAATACACGACAACATTACACTGTCCAGGCACGACACGATCTTACCCACAAAACAGCACTTAACAGTAGGGTAGTCAATTTCATAGGTCAGAGATGACAAAAACAGAAGCATGAAGGGGCAGAAAAAATATCGACAAGAGAGATTAGGCATGAATGGGTGCATGTGGATATGGAAGAGTTTGTGGGAGATGATGGACAAGGGCTAGAATCACCATTGGTACGTTTTAACGATTTATGTCGTTTTGTTTGTGGGCTCTTATTGCTAGAGAACAGTTTAACTCGCTCAATTAAGCTTTTGAGAAATTACACAACAACATTTCTCACAGCAAATCTTTATGTCAAGAATCAGCTTCATTATTACAAACATCAATACAGATATACGATTTTGTTCAGAAAGCTCTTCCCTAATAGGACAATTCCTAAACAGCGTATATCAGAAAAAACTATGTTGAAACTGGATCAGAACTCATGGCTATGGAATGGGCATGCATGGAGAAGAAGGTGGAGAATTTGTATATTCAACATTATCTAAGATTGAAAGACGAGCATGCTGTAATAGAAACATAAGTTCACAGTTGAAATTTATAATGGAAACGCATTTGCTACAAATTCCTCCATCTGTCCATGTACTAATTCCCCCCAGGAAAAAAAGAAAGCATGAACGATATATGAGAAATTTTGGGGCCAGGGCAGATTTATGTAAATTCAGTATGTTTGAGTATATAATATTGTGAATGGTAATAGTCATATCTCTGATATTTTGTGCGTATACTGTGGTGAAATTACAGTGATGCAACGTTAAAATTCCTCCATTTATAAAGATAACAGGTAAAATAACATGTAGGGATAAAAATATTGGTAAGATATGCTGATACATTCTCGCCTTCGCCAGCGTTTTCTAGCGCCATTGAAACTAACTAGTTAGAACATGCAGACTAAACGACCTATTCTTTTAGACGGGGTGAAAACGGAGATAAAAGAAAAAAATTGTGACGGTCTGAACACGTGTTTGAATCTAAAGTCTAGAAGACGCAATTTGTAGTTTTTTAAAGAAAAATTACGCCACTAGTTGACACAATGTAAGGAAATTGACAAAACAACGACCTTAGCTCTTGTTAGAAACAGACATATCTTGGACATTCTACGGTAATTAGTAGTTTTAGTTTGAATATAGCGGCAAACGCCGTGAACTAGGGCACAAAAACAAATTTCAAAACGAACCTTGAAAAAAGTAGGTTTTTTCTTAACAATAAGTTTAAGAGAATAAAAACTAGCTAGTTTGATAGCCCATCTTTCCCTGATAAATAATATACTTTTAATTACACAGACGGACAGATAACACGGAAGATATTGACGAAAGACTGTATTGTTCAATACAGACTAGCCAACAGTTATTTGTGCATACTTCTCACAAAATTCACTTTTGACGCAACCTTGGGCCTAACGCAGAAAAACAAACTGCATATGGACAAGGGGCAATCAAGGGAGGGTAGAAGCTAAAAATAACTCAGCATAGAAATTGTATAAGTAAGTGGGGGGAAAATTTGTGTAGTTCTTTGTAGTTTCGTCTAGAAACAAGTGTAATTTTGGGGAAAACCAAGTTGAGACGGACAGACCGACATAAAAATATTACACACTAGACAGAAACTGGACCTAAATTTGACATTTGTAGTTTAAATATTTGAACGTAGTGGGAAAGTCCGCTGATTGGACAGAAGCTTTCATATTGTAGAAAAAACAGTAGAAGCAATTGCCATTTTGTAGAAGACTGTCCAGATGCACAGTTCGTTAATGCTGGAAGGGTGATTTCTAGGAGATATTATATATTATCAGTGGGACGCCATAATCTAGCCAGCAGCTCAGCTGAGTTTTGCTAGCACAACGTAACTGTGTTTTCAATTTTGAATTGTGGTAAGGAGAAAAATTCATTAACCCTTTTATTTAACATTTAATATTTTGAGTGATTGATACTGCCATGTCATGAAAAATGATTACGACAAGTGAGTGCTTATTCTAGGTCCCCAGCGACAGGCAAGGACCTAGAGGCAAACAAATAATATAGGAAAACATATCCAAGACTATAGAAGACAGATCAATATTTGAGATCAGTGGGAACATAACACCCACCTTATTGGATGGAAAAGGAGACTTATGAACATATTTCGGATGCAATGCAGTCATGCGAAACTGGTGCTATTTGATACCACCTGGGTGAGATGTGTTGAGTCGGTCAGAGAGATCTGACCCGATCTTTGTAATTGTCTTTTTGCTTTGTTGTGTGTAAAATTGGTGCAGTAGGCAGTGTGTTGACACATGGCACAAATTTTGGTTTCAGAGTTTCTGGTCTGGCACTGTGCTAGTGCCAGATGCTTGAAGAGGTCCAAGAGTGGATGCCTAAGAAGCCTATCATTTTACTCCAGCACTTGTGAGTAGTGGGCCACTTGAATTCTGTACTGCATCGTCACAGGCCACATAAGTTGAAAACCTGGCCTGTTGTGGATTCATCAAACTTGTCCACATTAAAATAACTAAATAAAATCCAGGTGTACAAAAACTATACCTCAGTTCAATATTTCAAAGACAATGACTCGTGTAAACAGAGATCGGGTATGATGACACCACCCAGACTAAACATCCAGTGCTAGTTTTCCAAAGACACAGTAATTAGTGTTAACATTAACCAATGTAACCATATATCTATGTACAAAATTTTCATTTTGATTATTTAATATATATATATGCACTTTTGTTGATAAATACATATTGTTTCATACGTCCTGACCAGAAGAAAATGTGGTTCAGGACTAAATAAATTCAAAAAATTATACAATTTAACTTCTAAAAGCCAGTGTTAGTTGATTTGATCATAGAGCTTATTATTATTATTAGACTTAGTGCTTACATGTGTGTGTCTGTGTATTTAATTACCTACACATCACATTTTATTACCCTAGACATTAAACGTAGCTAACATACATAATAGTAGAATAAGTCTGTTTGAGGTCGTAAGTGGTAGCAGAAAGGCATTCTGTAACACACATAAACTTTTATCTTCAGGAGCCTTCACAGCTGACCTCATCCAGTACACTAGGTAACATAGCAACCACACAATAACATCAAAAACCACTACATATACATATAATAAATTATATCATTATTTTGTTTTAACATAATATTTTCACATTTTTATTTACAATGTACAGCATCAACAGTGTTACTTAAAAAAAAATATATATATATCAGTATTAGTTTATCCCTACGCACTCTGTATAGTACAAGTAATAGAAATGTAACCAAGGTTAATTACTTGTCAGTTTATCTTTTAATAATTCCTATTTGAAGAATGCAATAAGAGGATACCAGGCTTTCATAAAAAGCGTGTGGCGCTGATTCTGCATGAAATTAACTTCTGCTTTATACTTCATTAGACACTTATTCATAAAATATATGATAAGCGCTTAAGCGCCCCACGCTTTTTGTCAATTTGATGTTACATTTTTTTACTGCAAGCTATAAACTCCTTGAAAAATGATTTTTGGGTTTTTAGTGCATTAAACACGTGTGTTTAAAATATTTTTTATTTTGCGTTTTTGGTCCTGAATTTTTATTTTTGCCTTCATCCCTTTTTTGGTTTGTATTTGCCTCGTTTTCCATGGGGTCCTGTGTGTTCTCATCCAGTTTATTTCTGTGTTTGCTGTCACTAGCTTTTGTTTTTACAAGCTTCTGACCACATTTTGTCTTCTCCCGACTGAGATCTGGTAATTTGTCGTAGATTTTTCGATAGGAATTTAAGATCAATTATGGTTCCGTCTAAATAGAAAT
The DNA here is from genome assembly GCA_024509875.1 of Oreohelix idahoensis. Classification (NCBI taxonomy): domain Eukaryota; kingdom Metazoa; phylum Mollusca; class Gastropoda; order Stylommatophora; family Oreohelicidae; genus Oreohelix; species Oreohelix idahoensis. The sequence goes on along the minus strand of JAMPIV010001648.1, from coordinate 1,226,380 downwards.
AGAACAAGTGATAGCTCAGTGGAAGATAAGGTAAAGAAATAGATTTTCACGATGTGAAGTGGTGAAAGGTAAAGTCTGTCCCTGGATTTGAGATATAATCTATCCAGCCTATCGGTTACGACTGAGATTCTTAGATCAGACAGTCTTCCTATAAATATATATTGATATATTCAACCACTCACATTTACACACACACACACACACACACACACACACACACACACAGATACGTGACGACAATTAGACGCACAGATCAATGGAATAGGGATCTTTTTTGGGACGAGCTGACCAACACACGTAATAAAGTTTATGTAAATTTTATTTATCATAAAGAACTTCACAACAGCAATATTTTGAATATCAAATCAAATACAAATAAACATAAGTTAATGAATTAATTAAAGATGGTAGACTCATAGGTGTAATCCTCCCTCCCTTCTGTTGAGACAAGATCCCGTTAGACGAAAGTTATTAACCCCAAAGAGTCAAAGATTTATAAGCTATGGTCTAGTATTTCCCTCTACAGTAAAGAACAGAGTTATACGTTAATCTATTCTGATAAAGGGACAGCATCAGCAAAATTGCGTAGAAAAAAAAACACAAAGTGAGTACATGGATTCTACAAGATATACATGAGAATTATTCATTCATTCTTCCTCTCTTTTTCAGACAACCGTGGCCACGAGCATTCTTTCTTACCTAATACTGGTGTTGTATCTTCTGGAACAATCTTTAGGACACACACACACAGCAGATCCAGCAAAGAGAACCCCAGCTCCTCAAAGAGATATTAACTTCAATTCTCCGGGGAGCATTCCCTTTGTTATTTTTTATTTATTTTGGATTACTGTTTATGTCACCTTTAATTTGTCCAGGTAAGAAATTTAACGGCGCTCACAGTGTCATAGCTTGAGATTTCCAGTACATGGAAATGACAGGCTGGTAACTTCTCTCAGTATAAAATTCTTTGTCACACCACAAATGGTCAAACGTCGGGAGATGTAAATGCTTGTTAAGTCACCACAACGGGCTGACTGTAAATGAATTTTTCAAAGAAATCTGGATCTATATGCCCAGTTACAAAGTCACTCTTAATGTTCTTTGGGTGGTATTCTGTCTCTTTCTGGTGTGAACACAACCTCAGACAGTTTTTACCTTGAAGAAACCCAGATACTAATTAAATTGTTCTTTTGTATGGTCACTCTCAGATTTACATGGAAGCCGCTGGTAAGGTTTAGGGTTTGACCCAATACTGTGTAAAGGAGAAAAAATACAAATACTTAACCATAATATAGTATTCTCAATCCTATCCTTAACCCGCGTAAAATATAACATTAATTATCCACTTCGGTTATTTAACTTTAAATCATAACCTACAAGCTTAGAGCTTGTCTCATCGTTTAAAACTCCCGTGAAATAAATTCTAGTCATTTAAAAAAAACGTAATCATCATGAATTAGAAATAAATACATATTTCGTCAATACTCATGATGAACCGTGCATTACTAGTTGGTTAAAATATTCTCTGACTGGTTACTAGCTATTAATTAAATTTATTTTATAGCTGACATAGTTTAGCTATAAAAGATTATTATTCTGCTAGCCAATGTAACACTGTAAAACCTAGAGAAATATTAATGACGATTTATCTAGTAAATCACTGCACAGAAAATCTAGTGAAATATAATCGACGATTTTACCACTTAAATCACTCAAAACTACTAGTATAGTATTTACCTCAAACACAGAAATACTAAGACTATCTCCAATCGAAAACTAAGAACTCTACTTAATACAAGTGATTCTAGAATCGTAGTTAGATGTCTTCTGAATCTGTGGCGGTACTGGATAAATTGAGTTAGAATGCTGGGGTGTATATATATATAAAACCAGACTCTCTGCCAGATTTAGCACCCACGGGAAAATCTCTGCTCAAATTCTAGATGATAAGAAATCTACACCCTTTACCGCTGCACTCTCTTTAGATCAGGCGTAACGTAATTGACCAGACCGTGCGAGATTTCTTCGATCGTAAAATCACACTGTTTACCGCTTGCGGACGTGGTCATTGAACGAATCGAGCTACGCCCGTCCTTTGATCTGGCTATTCGCCGTGTTTAATTACATTTCTAGCGAACGGATCAGGGGACAGTAATAGAAATTGTCTGCCCTGTGTTCCAAGATATGATCTGATCGTTGTCTGATCTTATTACAACGATTTTCAATCGCTGGCGTTAAAAATTTACAGATACCCCGCTCAGCGTTAGCTAATAGGTCTGCTCGAGAACATACATCAAAGAAAATAGCGAACCGCAATAAAATGCGTGCTAAATAGAAAAAGAGATCGATCTCTGAGTATAGGAATGGTTTTATGTTAGCCAACAGGCGTAGATGAAAGCTAGGTAAAAGAAAAGTGTAGATAAAGAAGTAGATAGATGAAAGCTACTTTCATAATATGTCACATAATTGTTGGCATGTTGCTTTTTTTTATTTATTTAAAAATAATCTGTTTGATTTGTTATGAGATATGCCCTAAGTTTCTACTTATGCTTGTTTTTATTTATCTTTCTGTCTTATTTCTATTAGTTTCCTATCATTTATTTTGCTACTACTTTGATTATGCGATTGGTCTTGTTTTTACTGTATGTTTATCCTTAGTCTCACTATTTTATTATTATAAGTTGTGTATCACTTTGTATTACTTCTTTTAGACCTATTTAATGGAGATAGACCTAGCCGACGAAATTAATTAATATTTATTCTATTATCACCTAGTTTGAACACTTAATTTAATACTTGTCCAAATTTGATCTGATAACTTTAAATTGTTTGCTTAGTGTAGAGTGCTAGAATCCACCAGATATATGTAGAGTGTCTATTTAGAGGTGTGTAGCAGTACTCTACTGGATATGTTGATGTGGAGCTATAAAGTGTTGATGTGTCTTGGTAGTAGCACCACTCAACATGGAGGGTTATCGCCCTCGGACACCAGGGATGATGAGGCAAGATTTTATGGTGTCGTGGTCTGGTTTATGTGTGACGTGTTTATGAAGACAAGTATCAGATAGGGACGTCACATCAATTCATAAACGTATAAAGTCAATAACTTGTTGAACAGCAAGTGATGTTGTTGGTAACATATAATATACGCCACAACGACGAGATACATGAAGATAATTATGCAGTAACATCACTGGTATACAACAATAGTCATTACATCATCGACGTAGTCAATACAGCAGGAACAGCAGACAGCATCAATAATAATGGTACATTATATGCCTTCTTAGGATATCATAAACAGCTGTGCATGTAGTCAGGTGGTAAGCTTTCCCTTTCCATCATAGCTAGTAGATATCAAATGGGAGATTAAATCTAGTCTCCTATATTCGACCTCAACAAGACAGGCATGTCTTTTGAGCGTCACATTATCGTCCTCTATGTTCCTTAAACAACAAAGGTATCAAACCTAGATCCATCAATAAAGTTCAGGAAGCAAATGGTCCTTAGGACAGACATCAATCGATGCGTGACAATATAAGTGGATCGTGAGCTGAGCAAACTTGTCATATCATAGACTCTTTAATAAGGCAGGCTAGGCAAAAATGTCAACCTCACAAGATGGCGATAAAGTTACTCAGCAAAGATTCAATTACCTGTTCATCAGGAATTAAATCACATAAATCACATAGGCCTCCCGGCACTTTGAATAGCATAGAGATATATCATCTCAAACAAAAGGAACAACAATGATGAGGACTCCTTCCTGAATAATATAAGCGAAGACGCTAGCACAACGCTACGTCTCGCTTTACCAGCAATTCTGCTCAGTCTGACCTGGGCGGAAATCATTCAAACAATGACAAACTAGGACATGCGCAGAACACGCGAATCGAATACAACTCAGCTAACTTACGAAACAAAGAATGTTCTACGATGTTCGTCTGAAGATTTCGAACCTTAAAAGGAAATGACATCGCAAGTTGCCAACTGTTTCTAGGAAAACGCTCCATACATGGTTATGACTTAAAATCGCTCACACACAAATTATCAACAACCCTCGCTATCAAGATAAGACAATTTCTTGGCGATGCTATCAAGATTAGACGACTGTAGAAATAAAAGTGACTACAATTCCATGAGTTACTTCCCATGCATTAAAAAATTAAATATAGTCAGAATGCATGGTCAGAATAAGTTGCGACAAGTTTAGCGCAACATTACCGCCACCTCCCGATTTAAAAAAAAATGTGCAATATTTTTTTTTTTTAAAATATCCAAGAGTAAAACCAAAAGCGGTTTAACAACGCACGAATTATGCGGCGATAACTAGTTGCATTGCCTACTATGAGACTAAATTGACACATAAAGTGTCTGGTGAGAATATTTCTCAACAGAAAAAATCTGATTCAAAAAAATATATATCGGGGAGGTGCCACCAACACACACTACGCTTGCATGAAAATACAATATAAATATGCAAGTTCATATCATTATAATCAAATAGCGGTGTCATAATCTAATACCGCTTAGAATGGATGTACACATCTGATATAGAATGTTAAATAGTACATTATCTAAATGTTTAATAATATCATTACATAATGAAATTAAACATAAATGACGATCCAGGACACATCTCCTGTCGTTCCAAGGAAAAGTGTACAATGTGGAACTCTCCATGTTTGACAACAGAAAGGTAGCTTCTCAGATCAACAATAACGTGCTGAGAAAAAATAACCAATATAATTATATTTAATAGCCATTAAGTTTCATACTATACAATACATTATTATTAACAATTGTGGCCGAGTAAACTTTCGGCCCTTATATTAACTACTCAGTCTTCTTCTTATATTAAAGATGGGAACAGAAGAAGATGATAACAAAGCACAATAGTATGTGTTCACCTAAAGTGAGGACAGATGTGCTAATGTATTGTAGTAATATAGGTGTGTTATGACTCTATCGTATATCTAGAAATAGGACAGAAGTATTAGTTGGAATCATGTGGGCATCTAGACAGAATGTCAGCCATCACTTTATCCGATCCACGGATAGCTCGTACCGTGAAGTGAAAAGGTTGAAGAGCAATAGCATATCGAGTGGATCTCGAACTCTTCAAGTTCTTAGTCTGAATAGCTGTAAGAGCTTTCTGATCAGTTTCTAGAATGAAATGTGCGCCCAGGAGGAATCTTTGTAGTTTGAGAATAGACCAAACCATAGCTAACAATTCACGGTCTAAAACCGAGTAGTTCCTCTCTGCCGCATTTAGTTTTCTAGAAATGTACATGACAGGATGCAGAGTTTCAGCACATTCCTGCAAAAGTGCTGCTCCGATCCCAGTGGATGAAGCATCACTTAGAAGAACAAAAGTCCTATCAAGAGTAGGTAATCTTAGGATGGGAGGAGAAGAAAATATACTTTTAATTTGGTCTAAGGAAGATTGACATTCCTGAGACCAACGAATCAGATTAGGCGACCCTTTCTTCAACAACGTTGAAAGAGGTGCCATTATCGAAGATATATTCGGAATAAATCTCCCATAGAATTGAATTAACCCCAAGAGACTACGGACCTGTTTCTTCGTCTTAGGTACAGAGATGTTCAATATTTTCGAAGTATTGTGGTCTTCTGTCTTCAAGAGACCATGACCAACACGATGACCCAAGAAAGAAATTTCACCCAAACCAATATAGGCTTTAGAGGGTTTTGCTGTCAAATTCAACTCACGTAGAGTGGACAGTAGGTCATATAAACCCAAATAGTGATCTTCCCAGGAATCACTGAAGAGACAGATATCATCTAAGAATGCGATGACATCTGAACGATGAGAAAGAATTCGACGCATCATGCGAACGAAAGTAGCAGGGGCATTCATAAGACCGAAAGGCATAACATTCCATTGAAATAGACCCCTAGGTGTTGAGAAAGCAGTAAGAGGTTTGGCATGATCTGCTAACGGCACTTGCCAATAACCTTTAGACAAGTCAAGTTTAGTGAAAAATATTGAATTAGATAGTCTAATAAGTAGATCTTCTAGTAAAGGCATTGGTTCAGCATCGAACTTTGTGACTTGATTTAATTTGCGATAGTCAACGCAAATTCGTATGTTCTTATCTTTCTTCCGGACAATAACCATGGAAGAAGAATATGGTGAAGTCGATGGTTCAATTATGTTCAATTGAATCATTTCAACCAATTCCTTTTCCACGTGTGACTGAAAGTGTATAGGGATAGGATAAGGCCTAACCCTAATAGGATTATTGTCGGTAAGAATTATGTCATGTTCTATGACATTGGTGTGACCAGGGATGTCGGTTAGAACATCCTTAAATGTCTGTAACATCGACGAGAGTTGACGATGTTCATCAACAGAAAGATTAGGAGAAATGGAGACATCTTTCCAAGATTCCATGGAATGTAGTGGAACCACTGGAAGAGGAAGATCGACATCAGAAAAAACAGATTCCTCATCCTGTATGACAGACAGGGATGAGTAATGACCATGAGGTACAGAAGAATCGTCCGTTGCCTGGAAAATAGGCAGCAAATAGTCTGGACGCTCATGAAATTCTGTTAGCATGTTGATATGGAAAGTTTTATGCTTTCCATCTATATCGACCACATAGTCAACATCGGAAATTCGTGAGACTATTGCATATGGACCTTTCCATGCAATCAGAAGTCTATTTTCCCTACTGGGGAGTAGGACGAATGCTTTGTCACCTGGACAAAGTTGTCGTAGACATCTGTTCTTGTTAGCAAACTGCCTTGCTTTTTCTTTAGCAATTTCTGATGAAGCAGTTGCTAGTTTCATCATCTCGTCTCAACCCATAACCCGTCATGGGTCGTAGGGGTGCCATGGTGGAAGCATCAGCAGACAGGGTCCTCCACTGCTCTCTATTCTCAGCAATGCGTACAAGTGTGGAGAAACCGTGTCCTGCCCATTCTTTGATGTTATCAGCCCAGGATTTTCTTTGCCTTCCTCTTCTCCGTTTACCTTCGACTGTTCCCTGGAGGATCGTTTTCGAAAGGGAGTCATGACGAGTTACATGCCCAAACCAGGCAAGCTTTCGACGTTTCACTATTGACAAAAGTGGTTCTTGATGGCCTGCATAGGTGTTTATCTTCTCTCTAACATAGACATTTGTTTTGTGCTCTTTATAGCAAATGCGCAAAATTCTTCTATAACATTTATGTTTGAAAGCCTGAATCCTTCGCTCCGTATCTGCAGTGAGTGTCCAGCCCTCACACCCATACAAGAGAATAGATAATACAAGTGATTTGTATAATTTGATCTTCACAGGAAAACTGATGTTACTTTTCCAGATCACATTCAACCTTGTCATGGCAGCTGAGGCCATCTCAAGTCTTGTCTTGATTTCTTTATTTGATCTTCCATCACTACATATAGTGGACCCAAGATATTTAAAGGTGTTAACTTTTTCTAACGTTTGCCCATTTAACGTAATGTTGGTCGGAACATGTTTCTTATGGCTATTCACCAATATCTTGCTTTTTTTCTATATTAATTTCCATCCCATATGTTCTTGTTACTTTCTCCAGTCTAGAGGTAAGGTCTTGAAGTTCTGATTCTGTTCCAGCTATCAGATCAATATCATCAGCAAAACTTAGATTACACAGAGGTCGGCCTCCAATCGATATGGTTGATTTATAATCGTAGAGAGCCTCCTGCATAATATGTTCTAGATAAATGTTAAAGAGCACTGGTGACAGGATACATCCCTGGCGAACTCCTACAGTTGTTTTGAAAAATTCTCCAATGTCATTGCTTGCAAAAACAGCACTGCTTGCGTCCTTGTATAGTGCTTCAATGATATCTATGATGTTGGTATCAAAATTGAATTTTCTCATTATTTGCCATAAACCTTCATGCCAGACTCGATCGAAGGCTTTTGTGAAATCGATGAAGTTATGGTATAAATCATGTTGATGCTGGAGATGTTTTTCGATCAGTAATCTAATATTGAAGATTTGTTCTGAGGTACTTCTTTTTGGTCTAAAGCCAGCCTGTTCCGCTGACAAGATTTCTTCTGATTTCTGTTTTATTCTGTTCAAAAGTATCCTTAACATCACCTTACTTGGATGACTAATAAGGCTAATGGTTCTGTAGTTCTTGCACATTTTTAGATTTCCTTTCTTTGGAAGCGGTATTACTAATGACTGCGTCCATTCTTTTGGCCATTTTTTTGTACTCCATATCTTCTGGCAAATTGTTGTCATGATTTTTACTATATCTGGTCCTCCATATTTCAAGAGCTCTGCTGGTATATTATCCACACCCGGTGACTTCCCTCCTTTCATCGAACATATAGCCTCTTCCACTTCTTCCCGTAGTATTGCTGCATTTCCGAGTTCTCTGTTTTCGCACTTAATGTTGTTTAATATGCCTAAGTCAGTGTCAAGTTTAAAGTTGCTAGTTTGCATGACTCAATGATCTTTTGCCTAAGAGCAATGACATACTCATATGAAGATTGAGTGTCATCACTAATATCATCGGCAGTGATGAGATCGTGTAACAAAGACATGGGGCCGCGCGGACGCGCGCCAAAGACAAGTTCAAAGGGAGAAAACCCTGTGTGTTCGTTTGGGACCTCTCTATAGGCAAAGAGAGCCGCAGGTAAAACCCTGTCCCAATCTTGAGGATGATCTTCAGTTATCTTACCAAGCAAAGTCTTGAGCGTTCTATTCAGACGCTCAACTAACCCATTAGACATAGGATGATAGATGCTACTAAGAGATCTTTTAATGTGTAAGGTAGACATTACTTGAGACATAGCATCAGATATGAGTTGAGTGCCATGGTCTGATAGTATTTCTCTGGGGAACCCCAAGCGAGAAAATATCAGCCAAAGAGCATCTGCGATATCTGTAGTAGATATGCTCTTTAGAGGGATAGCCTCTGGCCAACGTGTGCACATATCGACACATGTAAGGATAAACTGATGTCCTCTGGCCGACTTTATCTTAAAAGGGCCAATAATATCTATGGCCATTTTCTGAAATGGCCGAATAGGGATGTCAGCAGCCTGGATAGGCGCAGCATGTCGTGGTCCTCTAGATTTGACCTCCTGACATAATTGACATGATCGGCAGTATATACGAATGTCTTTGTTGACAAAAGGCCAAAAGAAAGCCGCAAGGACTCTCGACTTCGTACGGGAAAATCCCATGTGTCCAGCACATTGCGAGTCATGAGCATGTTGCAATATTTGCACTCTCATACTCTTGGGAACAAGAATTTGCGAATGTGCTGACGTAGCCGAGTCTTGTACCATACATACAAGTACGCCGTTTCTCATTGCAATCCAGGATTTCTTTTGTGTATCCTTATTTGGATCACCTTTCTTTGCAAGAATGAAGAATTTTTTTAGCGTAGGATCTTCTTCTTGTAATTTTATGAACGAGTCACGAGAAATAACCAAGGTACTATGTTGGCTATGAACTTCATTATCATTATTCAACGAAGTTTGCGGTGTTTGTAGAGCTTGTGCTCTTGTAACCACTGCATTGGTAGCTTGCATATTATCATCTTCCCAAGCAGCAATCTGCTGTGGGGTACATTCCCTAACTCCGTGGATACGACCAATAATAAGGTCCGCAATAGGATTAGGTAAGAGACAGGCATGCACATCTCCCGTAAAGAAAGGAGTGGCAATGTGAATTACAGCAGTAGGATATTTCTCTAGAGTGCCGCCAAATGTGACACATTTGATAACCTTTCCTGTAGCACAGGATGGTTCTACAAGCGATTGTCTAACACTAATAGTGGTGCATCCGGAATCGAAAAGTAGTGAGACCGGAGTATTATTAACAAGACCCTTATGTAGGATTAGAGAACCTCTCCCGTCATGTGCAACCGAAGCAGGAAGAGCGGGGAGAGGGTGACCACAACTCAAAGTCGATATTGTAGTCGGTTCGAACAAAGTACTGCATTGGGGGCACTTGTTTGCTCTCCCAAAGTCAAAAGAAGAACAAGTGACAGCGTCAGAGTTTTTATTATCAGAAACCTGATTACAGGCTCCCTGAGATTCTTGTTGAACTGAGTTAGCCTGCTGATATCTCTTTTTTTTTGTATTGAGATCTACCGCGACTACTATTACCTCTGAAGTTATCACTGTTGTTATTATCTCTGTAGTTATTATTGTCTCTATTATAACTGTTATCCTGTTTTGAACTACAGTTTCCATGATTATTATCATGTCCACATTGATGCGAACATCTATTTGTTTGGTTTTGAGGTCTTGGCGAGGAATAACCTCTGTTACCATATCCTCTTCTGAAATGCCTAAAATTATTAGGTTGGTAGTAACGAGGACTGTCAGCTTGTCTCCAATTCTTCGAAGAAGAATCACCTTGAAATTGATTTCCATAATTTTGACCGTAACAACGCTTACTTTTCCTATCAAAATTTTGTTGGAATCTATGACTAGAGTTTTGACCATAAGGTGCTGCCGAAGCAACTGGCAGACCTTCTTTTACTTTAGAGTTACCAATGGTTACGTGAGGATGCGCAGTTATATACTGGCAACAGAAATCTTCCATTTCTTTTATTGTTTTAGGTTTACGTTCATGAAGGAAAGCAAGGAAAGACTCATTGACAGAAGACATGACTTTGTCTCTAAGTATTAAGTCCATAAGTCCTTCATAAGTTGTTTCTGTCTTAGACAGCTCCACCCAACGTAAAAAAGTAAGACGTATCTTTGAAATGAATTCAGAGAATTGCACTCCAGTTTCTGGCAACATATTTTTAAATTGAAGTTGATAGCCGTCTTCGCCAAGTTGGTATTTCTTTAACAATATAGCCCTGACAACCTCATAGTTGTTCTTGTCAGGCTCATCTACCATACTTAACATACTCAAAGCATCACCTCTAAGTATTTTGGACAAATGATAAACCTGCAGTGATTTATCTATGTTATGTACTTTACATGAAGTTTCAAATCTGTCCAGATAGAATGTTATATCGTCGATGGAAGCATTGAATGGTGGTAGATTAAGCTTGAAAGTGCTTGCATTAGTCTTATCTGAGACCTTATTTGCATCATTAGCATTACCCATGTTCATCACCTTTAATTTCTCAACTTCCAAAGCTAAGAGTTTTTCTTCATGCTCCATTTTTGCTTTTCTCTCATCAGACTCTCTTTGTAACTTCCTTTCTTCAGCTTCCCGTTCAAGTTTTTTATTTTCAATCTCTGCTTCTCTTTGTAACTTTTTTTCTTCAGCTTCTTTTTCAAGTCTTTTATTTTCAATCTCTGCTTCTCTTTGTAACTTTCTTTCTTCAGCCTCAGCTTGTTTTTCTAATCTTTTATTTTCAGCTTCTTTTTCAAGCCTTTTATTTTCAGACTCAATCTGTAGTCTCTTCTCTTCAGCTTTTGCTTCTTCTTCTCTTTTTTGTTTTTCCATTTCCATTTGGAATCTTTTTTCATCCACCTGCATCTGCAGCTTTAAATTCTCAGCTTCTATTTTCTTTTGTTCAGTTTGTTCCTTCATTTTCTTTTCTTCCGACTTCAATGCCTTGGCATATTGAGAAGTCGCAAATTCTTCTAACTTATCACCAGTCTTCCCAAGCAATTTACCCTGCTCAATAAAGTGCTCAAATGTAGACATGATGAGTAATAATATGAGTCCACAACCTGAAATAATTAATTATCTTATTTCAAATTTAATTATAACAAGTCTTAAGTGAAGTACTTGCTTACTCACAACACTATATTATCATCCCAATCTCTATGGGAAACAAGTCTTATATCAAAGAACTTGTGTATAGACCTTGTTGAAATATCATCAATCAACTCTTGATCATAGGTGCACTTCCCATTCAATAGTGCACAATACTATTCATCATTTATTTATCATCAGTATAGTAGTGGTGCATCAGCATAATCCATTACCCAATCTGAATTAATTACCGTAAGTAATATTATTCATCATTTATTAATCATCAGTGTAGTAGCAATGCATAAGCATAACCCACTATCAAATGTGAATTAACTACTATAAGTGTAACCAATGACTATGTAAACACAATCACAATGTAAACAGTAACAATGCAAACATTACACTGTAAACAATACAACGTAAACAATACATTGTAAACAATAATACAGATTTAGCAACTATACGAAAACATTCGCAGAAATCAACAAAAAATAAAGCGAAAATTAAAGAAATATCACAAAAAATGTGATGATATCTGCGAGAAGATATTACAAATACAAGACACCACAGTGTATAAACAAAAATGGTGTATGAAACTAAAGAATAGGAAAGAGTAGGCTAGCAAATACAAACAAATCAAAACAGAACTAAAGAATGCGAAAAATAACGAAAACAATACTAACACATGTCATCACAACTAACAAAAAATAGCAACAGAAGTCGCTTTGCAAATTCCAGTATTGGAAATTTGCACACCCTACAGAAAACGCTCACGATAGAAAACCTCTATGACGTGGTATGATCTAAGGGAGACACCGCCCAACCGAAAACCCGCAGACACATAAACATATAAATATAAATATACAAATAACATATAAACATATAAACGTATAACATATAACAAAAGAATGAGATGAAACACAGAAGACTCAGTAAAAGTATAAGGGCACAGTTTACAAACAAACATGCCACTTAACTTCTGGAACTCCAATCGTCAGTACAGCACACAGGATGTAATCAGCATTCTGAGATCAAAGATCCAACGTTGACTGCCATCTGTACTTGCATCAAAACAGTTACGACGATGGTTGACTTGAGCTTCCAAAACGGTACCGGCAGTGTACAGGTAGTGTAAAACTCGTCAGCGATGGAACTTGGCCTTCTCCAATGCAAGAACAGCAACAAATGGATTCTCCCGTTTTAACAAAACTGGGAAATGTCACTTTCCTGACTTGGAACAGCAATTGTTGAAAATTCCAAAAAAGGTTCCTGGGCAACGCTGAGTAGTTTCAAAATTCTGCACTTCTGTTGTTGTCTTGTAGATGTTGTCTGTATACTGTTGTAGAGTGCTGAATGAAGCGGGTAAGGGACCCCGAATCTGCTCACCAAATCAATGTTGAGACGTGGTGGGCTTATCGAATGCCTTTGGACTGGCCACCAATATGTAGAGTGCTAGAATCCACCAGATATATGTAGAGTGTCTATTTAGAGGTGTGTAGCAGTACTCTACTGGATATGTTGATGTGGAGCTATAAAGTGTTGATGTGTCTTGGTAGTAGCACCACTCAACATGGAGGGTTATCGCCCTCGGACACCAGGGATGATGAGGCAAGATTTTATGGTGTCGTGGTCTGGTTTATGTGTGACGTGTTTATGAAGACAAGTATCAGATAGGGACGTCACATCAATTCATAAACGTATAAAGTCAATAACTTGTTGAACAGCAAGTGATGTTGTTGGTAACATATAATATACGCCACAACGACGAGATACATGAAGATAATTATGCAGTAACATCACTGGTATACAACAATAGTCATTACATCATCGACGTAGTCAATACAGCAGGAACAGCAGACAGCATCAATAATAATGGTACATTATATGCCTTCTTAGGATATCATAAACAGCTGTGCATGTAGTCAGGTGGTAAGCTTTCCCTTTCCATCATAGCTAGTAGATATCAAATGGGAGATTAAATCTAGTCTCCTATATTCGACCTCAACAAGACAGGCATGTCTTTTGAGCGTCACATTATCGTCCTCTATGTTCCTTAAACAACAAAGGTATCAAACCTAGATCCATCAATAAAGTTCAGGAAGCAAAAGGTTTGAATAGCATAGAGATATATCATTGATGCCTCCTTTAATGTATTCTAAACACTCACGGGTAGTCATCAGGTTCTATTTCGTTTGAGTGAGTACGCACCAACTTACGTTTGGACAGGCATCAATCGATGCGTGACAATATAAGTGGATCGTGAGCTGAGCAAACTTGTCATATCATAGACTCTTTAATAAGGCAGGCTAGGCAAAAATGTCAACCTCACAAGATGGCGATAAAGTTACTCAGCAAAGATTCAATTACCTGTTCATCAGGAATTAAATCACATAAATCACATAGGCCTCCCGGCACTTTGAATAGCATAGAGATATATCATCTCAAACAAAAGGAACAACAATGATGAGGACTCCTTCCAGAATAATATAAGCGAAGACGCTAGCACAACGCTACGTCTCGCTTTACCAGCAATTCTGACCTGGGCGGAAATCATTCAAACAATGACAAACTAGGACATGCGCAGAACACGCGAATCGAATACAACTCAGCTAACTTACGAAATGAAGAATGTTCTACGATGTTCGTCTGAAGATTTCGAACCTTAAAAGGAAATGACATCGCAAGTTGCCAACTGTTTCTAGGAAAACGCTCCATACATGGTTATGACTTAAAATCGCTCACACACAAATTATCAACAACCCTCGCTATCAAGATAAGACAATTTCTTGGCGATGCTATCAAGATTAGACGACTGTAGAAATAAAAGTGACTACAATTCCATGAGTTACTTCCCATGCATTAAAAAATTAAATATAGTCAGAATGCATGGTCAGAATAAGTTGCGACAAGTTTAGCGCAACACTTAGCTACTAATATATATTATTCGTAGTTGATTAATACCGGTACTACTAGAGTCTACGATTATGGTATAGGACGAACTCAACTTATTGCTATTTCCTGGTGAGTTAAGGGAAATAAAAATGGCTGCTGTGCCACACAAAAGAAAGCATGTGGCGCCTGGGCCTATTATTTTTTTTTTAAAGAATATTCCTAATTTTTACTCATACTCGTATCTAGAATCTAGTAATTAACTTATACTAATTATAATCAACTACTTAAATTTACTACAGAATAGAAATGGAAAAGAAAATCAACTTATCTAGCTTATGCCATGTGTATTTCTCACGATGCGTCGTCTCAAAAAACACCACGTGGACTGTAATTGTACTGAAAGGTTGTAGCACGTCTGATCGCTCAGGCAGTCAAAAGTGAAACGGTTGATGTTTCTTTCTGATATCGTCCGTTTTCTCCGTTTTCCTGGTCCTTCCCGACTACGCCAGGATTTGCAATCTTGACTATATCAGGCCATGACTTTCTTATGATACCACCAGTTACAACCTTGTCAAGGTTGGTATGTCTCAAATAATAAAAAACTTACTTCATTTCAAATAAAAGGTTTAATAACTCTTATTAGCAACGTATTGTTCTTGTTATTGTTGATCACAATCGACCTCATCGCACTCCGGGCAAACCCATAGGTGCTCAATCTCCCTCAGCTAACTATTCCTATAGTACGCTGGTTGTATACACGACGGATGCATTCTCTCATATGTCCATCTCCGCTAGTCTTACGCGTGATGCCAAATTCCAGCAATCTGAGCAAGATGATTGAACAATTGCGGTGTCTTTTTTTTTTTTTTTTAATTAACTATATTCTTGAGAAAATATCTAATAATGTATATACACGTTGTAAATTCGCTGAAGAATATGTTGATATGCTGTAAGTCTTATATACAACAATAAGTTTATTTCATATGGTGTAAAGAGCAGACGCGAGGAAATATGACAATAAACAACGAGCGCACCAGGCGGCCTTTGGGAGAATAACGTACCATATAGTGAAGTGTCAACTGGCACTTGAGGTAGAATGAGTTAAAGGTTTTGACGCGGCAGGTAAAACGCGGAGACTTTATTTCCATTCAGTGCGATGGACCAACAGACATATTCCAACGCCCCCAATTGAGTCTAGTAAGCTGTTAACTCGTACCAAGGATTTTGCTGATGTGTTTGATCCACCATCACGGAGCGTTAGCTCTTGATGATTACGCTGATGAAACTTTGTAGGAATTTCAAAATAAAACTACAATTTTTGGTGTCACCCCCTCTGATAGTGCCACCCGGTGCGGACAGTACCCCTTTAGTGACGCCACTGGATCTGATGAGATTGAATAACCCCGTGCAAAGATTAATAGCTTAAACGTGGTGCTTGTTGGAGGTGTGTTAGTGCAGACAGTTTTTTAAATTTGTAATTTAATTTTACATTTATCACTGTTTGTGTCGAGTTTGTTAATAACTAGTGCCATACCTGGTAATCAATAATTATGTGACAGTTTTAATAATACAGCTTCTGTGTTAGTTCATGTTTAAATTCAGCAACATTAACCACACCAACTTAACCGTATGCAAATGACTGTGCCCTTTACATGTTAACCAACAGCCTGCTCGAGAGATATACACTATGTATGTATGGATGAAGGGAGTTAAATATTAACATAGGCCAATATATAGCTATATAGAAGAACATACAGACACTTTGGCGCCGGCTCCTTAATCTGTCATAGTGATACACGAATTGTATCCAGTGGTTTAGAGTAAATGATAGTTTAGAAAGGGAGAGAACCTTTACTCAAGAAATACTCTTGGCAGTATAACAGATGGAAGTATAGCATTCCTACGCAGGAACCTTCGAAGGATGAAGGGAAATAAACTGCAAAAAGGCAGATATTCAATCTGCTTCTGCAAAGTTCTTATTCCCACCGGCCTACTTCAGATTAGATATAAGTTAATAAAGACAACTGGCTCATTGACGAATGATTCCAGCAGAAAAAAAGTATTCCGCAATAGATAGATGTGAGAACAGCGGTTAGTACGTGTGCTAACAAAAGTTATTAATTCCAACTCTCCGTTCATATTTATGCACATATGACATATACTAAATATGTGGCGTTAACGAGGTTTTAAAATGAAGGCGTCGCCCTCCTTTTTATCAAGTGTACTAGTTGGCCCGGGCGGACTACCGACAAACGGACTAGCTTCCTTGTACCGGTTCGAAAACCCAGTGCGCTAGTACTTCAACCTTACCACGGAAGCCCATGCAATGCATTATGATAAGCTGCACCGCAAAACCCTACAACTGGCCAACCCCGAGCTGACTATCACCATAGAACATTTAGAAAAAGAAAGATCCAAACTAACTCTCCACTGGCTTCCGCCAACAATAAAAACACCGAAGCCGTGGTAACCATTGCGGCTAAAATCACGGGCGATTCAAGGGCGGAAGATCCGCAACGCGCCTAACAAATGGGGTCTACTCTGTAGAGCCATGACGGCCATTCCGAATAACTCGAGCACACAAACATAAGGTCCTAGTTACCATGCCAGGGCGGAGAACGGTATGTCCTCATTGCGGTGAGGATACTTACTGGGCCAACAAATGCAATAAAAAGCCAGCCAGAGAAGAAATCGTTCCACGGACAAGACCACCGACAAAAGCACACCAGAAGTACCAGCTACAACACCCAAGCCCTTACAGCCCCAAATTGCAGATGACGGGTTTCAAGTGGTAACACACCGGAACGATAGGAAACGACGATACTCGGCCCCAGACAGCCCAAACAACACTACAACACCAAAAGCTACCACTGAAGCACCAGGAAATACTAAAACCACAAGTGAAACTACCACCAAAATATTCATCAATAACGAGACAAAGACCAACATCCCAAAATGAAGAAAACATTTTAAGCACTGCCACAGCTCCAGCCATTCAGACACCAACACTAATACACGAGGAAATAAACAATACAGCACCAGAAGAAAATGGTTCACTTCAGACACCCCCCTCCCCCCCCCTCCCCCCAGACTGATCATTGACTGGAAGGAAAATGACAGCATCTGGGAATACAAGCAATAACAGACATTAGGACCATTACTTATGGTACGTTAATCATCAAACTATTTAATTACACTTTTATACAATTTATTCATTGTTATACGTTAAAAATGGCAGATGAAATTTTGATAATTAGTATAAATGTTAGCGGCCTTCGCTCAAAACTACATCACATCATATCACTTATACATAAACACAAGCCAGATTTTATACTTTTGCAGGAAACAAACATATACACATACGAACATGCATTACAAATCACAACCCAGTTAGGACTACGACATTCCTGTTTTAGTTTAGCCGTACACAACACAGGTTCAGGAACACATACTACAAACATCAGACAGATGGGAAATACATAGAACAAACCGGGAAAGCGAAGGCAAAATAACCATCGCTCAAGTAGGAAAGAACACACACACATACACGATATTGAATATATACGCTCCAGCAAGCTACAACCACCAACTACAATTTTACGAAAACTTAGACAACTTGCTCACATAGTCATACAGAGGACAAAATATTATTTTAGTAGGCGACTTTGACTTTGTTTTGACAGATATGGATGTGGATGGTGGAGTAGTTAGAACACAGATAAGGAGGGCTAACAGATAAGACGTACACCAACTAGACATAATACAAACCATAATGGATACGCACAGTTTATTAGATGCCTACAGACACATACCTGCCATCACCGGTGTCAATACCTTGTCGAGGTATGGCGGCTTGTACCCTGATTACCCCCAGAGCTATGCCATCGGGAGTTTTACTCCTGGAAGGTTCTACCAAGCTGGACCGGTTTGCGCGGGCAGGTGTCAGACAAAAGCAGACACCCTGGTCCTCCAGGTTGGGGGTTTTAGCTTAGGACTTACACCCCTGTCTATGTAAAAAAAATTGAGGCTCGTATGACTGTCAGTGGTGAAAGCCGAAAGGAAGCCACTGACACGAGAACGGACGTCCTGACCGTAAAACATGATACAAGAATAGGATTTTGGAATGTCAGGACAATGAATGAAACGGGTAAACTAAAACAGGTCACTGCAGAAATGAGAAACTATAGGTTACACATTCTAGGGATAAGCGAGAGCAGATGGACAGGGGCAGGAAAAGTTAAAACAGCAACAGGAGAAACAGTACTTTACTCTAGAAGAGAGGATAGACAGCACAATGAAGGTGTAGCCATTATTCTACAGAAAGGAATAGAAAGGACATTACTGGAATGGAAACTCATTAACAACAGACTGATAAGATTAAGATTGAGAGGTAGATTCACCAATACTACAATAATACAATGCTACGCACCAACGAATTACAGCGATGAAGAGGTCAAGGATGAATTCTATCAATAACTGCAGAAAGAAATGGAAGACACACCTAGATATGATCTTATTATAGTAATGGGAGACCTCAATGCGAAAGTTGGTATACACAATACATATAATGAAAGAGTAATGGGGAAATGCGGCAGCGGAAAAGCAAACGAAAATGGGGATAAATTAATAAGTTTCTGTAGTATTAACAACCTGGTCATTGGAGGAACACTTTTCCCATATAAAGAAATTCACAAATTAACATGGGAATCACCAAATGGTCGGGACTTAAACCAGATAGATCACATCATGATTAACGGTAGATGGAGACATGCATTACAAGATGTGAAGGTAAGAAGAGGTGCAGATGTGGGAAGTGATCACCATTTAGTAGTAGCAAAACTGAAAGTGAAACTAAGAAGGGCTGGACCAACTGTAACTACACAGAAAAGGTTTGACATCAGCAAATTGAAGGACCCCCTTACCAGAAAAGCTTTTGCAGCTGACATAAAGAAACGATATCAATTTGCCAAAAGTCAGGAAAAAACATTGAATGATGATATAGACCAGAAATTCAACACCATTTCAACAATATATACGGAAAGCAGCAAATCATGCTTGGAATTCCAGGAAAGGAAGAAGCAAGACTGGATAACACCAGAAACATTAAACACAATAACACTGAGAAAGGTAATTAAAAGAAAGAAAACAGAAGCGAAGTCCCCCAGGTTAAAGCAACTATATAGCGAACAGTACAGTCAGCTGGACAAGGAAGATAAACGCCAAACTCAAGCCAACAAAAGGAATTTCCTAGACGATCTTGCATGACAGGCAGAAGAGGCAGCACTGAGAAATGAACAAAGCACAGTATACAAAATACCTAAATTCATCAGCGGAAAACGAGGTGCAAACAACATTACATTAGTAAGAGATAAGCAAGGAAATCTCATCACGACAGCAGAGGGACAGGAAACAAGATGGGCAGAGCACTTCAGAGAAACTCTGAACAAGGAACTACCAGAGACACAATTGAATGTTCCTGAGGCTGAAAACGATCTAGATGTAAATACAGACACTCCACGAAAAGAAGAAATCATCACAGCAATCAAAGGGTTAAAGAACGGAAAAGCTCCTGGCCATGATAACTTAAATGCAGACCCTGAGCTAGCAGCAGAACTATTAGAACCACTATTTGCACAAGTCTGGAAAACAGGGACAACACCATCAGAGTGGAAGAAAGGAATAATTGTCAAATTGCCCAAGAAGGGAGATCTTGGAGACTGCAATAATTGGAGAGGAATCACTCTTCTCTCAGTTCCCAGCAAAATAATAGGCAGGATAATTATACAGAGAATTTCAAAAGCAGTAGACTACAAACTGAGGAAAGAACAAGCAGGATTTAGAAAGAACAGAAGATGTGTGGATCATATATTCACTCTCAGGAACATTATAGAGCAGTGCTCAGAATGGCAAAGACAGCTGTACATTAATTTCGTTGATTTTTAAAAGGCTTTTGACAGCATACATAGGGACAGTTTATGGAAAATACTGAGGGCTTATGGAATTCCAAGCTGCATAGTGTCAATCATAAAAAGCCTCTATGCCAACTTTACATGTAGTGTTGGGCAGAGAAAACTAACCTTTGAGGTGAAGACAGGAGTACGACAGGGATGTCCCTTATTAACAACTCTATTTTTAACAGTCATAGACTGGCTGATGCGCCAGACAACAGAGGGCAGTCCAAGAGGAATAAGATGGACTACATTTTCTACATTGGAAGATCTGGAATATGCAGATGACATTGCACTACTAGCACATTCACATCAACACATCCAAGAAAAAACGAATAGACTTAATAAGTATAGCCAGCAGGTGAGCTTGAACATCAATTTAAAGAAGTCAGAGGTCATGACGCTCAATGTGAGCAACCCTGAGCCCATATCAGTAAGGAATCAGCAACTGGTACAGACAGACACCTTCACATACCTAGGATGCATAGTAACACCAGACTGCGGGGCAGGCAAAGACATCAACATCAGAATGAATAAAGCAAGAACAGCCTATTTTAGCCTAAACAACATCTGGAAGTCCTCACAATACAGCACAAGCACAAAATTAAAATTATATCAGAGCTGTGTGCTCTCTGTGCTTCTCTATGGTGCGGAATGCTGGAGAGTTACAGAGAAGGAAATGTCGAAATTGTCCTCTTTTCACACAACATGCCTAAAAAAACTTCACCGAATCTTTTGGCCGAATACCATCACCAACCAAGATCTGCTTACTCAGAGCAAGCAGGAGGACATGCACACCATCATAGCTGGCAGACGCTGGAGCTGGGTTGGCCATGTCCTCAGAAGAGACCCCGATGCCATCACTAGAACAGATATCCTTTGGACCCCTGAAGGAAAACGAAAGAGAGGCCGACCAAAAACAACTTGGCGGAGGACTGTGGAGGCTGAGATGCAAAGAATGAACCAGTGGGGCACTGTACAAATGATGGTCACCGATCGAGCAAAGTGGAATCAATTTGTTGTTGCCCTACAAGACGCCACTAGGCGTGATGGCCACTGACTGCTTTGACCGTCGGTGGTTAAGGATCTAAGAAGAAGACAGACACATACACCCCCACAGTATTGAAACAACGCATACACATACAGCACACAACAGAGCTGCAAGATTAGACAGAATATATGATGGCACCATCAACACACCACATAATTCAAGCAAAACACTTGCCAGAAGCTCTCAATTTCACAGATTAGAAAGCAGTACTCGCAGCCATAAACACTACACAGGTAAGCACATAATCCAAACTTTCCCCACACTGGAAATTCAACAACACTTTGCTCCAAAACTGTGATAAACGAGCGCAAAGGCCTTATTGCTCTATCGTTTCCTACATCTTTCGTATTGTATTTTCTCCGACATTTGCTCTTTCATCCCACATTTGCGATCCCACCTTTGCTATTTCATCGTTGTGATTACTCGCGACCGATATATAGAGAACCACATTTGTTCTTTCATCGGGGGAAATAAAGTCCTTTGATTGAGTCCCCGTACCTGACATTATCGTTTGAAGCCCACATTGCATCGTGATAAATCTGGTTAAAACACATCTGGTCATCCAAATCATACATCTGGGCATGCTGTAATTGCTGTGGACCATTGTTATCTTTGCGGCTAGCGACGGGTCACCACATTGGACGCCCAGATTGGCCAGGTGAAAACGTCTCATGCTGTAATGGTGTTATCTTTTGTCGGCCGCTGTTCAGACAAGCGTTGGGTTACCACATTGGACGCCCAGCTTGGCCAGGTGAACAATAAACAATCAGAGAGTAAGGTGACAGCAATTTGACAGCACTTTTGCATTAGCCCGCCAATTATCTCCATACCTGTTTGTCAAACAACAAACACGTTTGGACTGACAGGGGACAAGAGCGATCCTGTGAATGAGTGACCAGAGGGGCTATTAAGGATTGGTTGGTATGGGCTGAGCTGGATGTCGGATCCAAGAAACCCACATTGGACTTCCAGAAATATAATCTACCGCGTAGCTTGCTAGAGGAAGGAGTCCAGTTTTTACATTGTGAGGAAGAGATTAAACCCAAAAACGCCTAGCCTAAATACACGTGTTTATTCAGAGTGGATATAATTCAGTTCTGTGATGAATTGTGTTCTTAAAGGATTTTGCGAAGGGAAAAGAAGGTTAGTAGATCTTATACAGATTATTAATACATTTTCTAAATTTTGGTTTATTTTAACCTCACAGCTAAAATGTGCGTAAGATAGAGTTTCAAATAATTCTTTGCATAACTGATTAATAAAATCAGAAGATTTCCCTAGAAGATGATAGGATGATAGGAGGTAATTAATAGTTCATATGTCACCTTCATCATCATCACAGTCTCCCATGTGCACACACTCTCATGCACAAGATATTTAACATCATTAGAATTGAATACAGAGAGAGATCAATAATGAGCAGTAGTATAAATGAAAGTCAACCAGTGATGTTAAATGTGAAAAAACTTACGAAGACTTTTGTGTGTCTTCAGTTCATCAGAAGTCTGAGTCTACACGCAAAGTGTCTGACGTCTAACCAGAAATAAGTTATCAAAAACGGACATTTGGCTAGCAGAAATCGCCATAGGACATCTTTCATTTCTCAATTAAAAAGGAATATTGTCTCACCCACAAGTCAGAAGGTTGACGCAGCATTTTTCGTCACTGACTCTCTTAAGGTAGCCAAATGCCTCGTCATCTAATTAGTGACGCGCATGAATGGATTTCCTTTAAGGCGATCTTTGTCCTCTCAAGGCTGTATGTGGTCCCGGTCGCCGGGTCCTCCCAGCATAGTGGAGGCAGTGAGTGAGAGCTGTGCCTGTACCAGACTGTCCTTTTTCGCGGACCTTCGGTCCCGAATAAAATTTTGGCTGGATGGATCTTGTTGCAATAAACGCTTAGGTGTACCGGAACAACGGATAATTTATGCTTGTTGACTGACGCCGCCGCAAGGTGTGATGGCCGGAGAAGTCAATCAATGGCAAGGGAGGAATTAATAATCTGTTGTACCAATACATCGTTATCACAGGTTTAGAGTTGTAACGGACACGCTAGAAAATGTATAGGCTTTTGGTGCTGATGAGCGCAGCACGATAATAATTTGTCGATATGTGTATTGCGCACATGACGTGAGCAGTGTGGAGGAAAAATGGACAGAGCGTGTTTTGACCCTGAATGGGCGGCTTGTGTGTGTGTTCTACCCAGTGGTAGAAATATGGGAAATGTTACAATAGAAGTGTCAAACATTATTAATGTTTATTAAATACAACAAGGGTAGGAATAGGAATGATAACATTTTTATGGACCTACGGATGGAGTTGCTGAATCTACCTAATTATGCATGCTGTGTAATGATGTATTGTCTACGTGAATAATAAATGGAATGTTACTAAAATATCCAGCTGTTATATTGATCGTTGTGTGGAATCTTCGAGTCATAGAAAGTATCGTTAATGAACAATAATCTTGTGGACCTATGATATATAAACCTAGACACAGTGTGAAAACGAGCACAAACAATCAACTGAAGAATATAAACTTTTAACGCCACAGTCATCATAAATTCAAATCACTCGAAAGATCATTATTATCTGAAGTCAAGCAAAAGAGCTCAAAAGAGGAATCGCATATTTATACCAAGTGCAACACACTCTTAAGCGCATTCTATGAAGCAGACTCTAAACTATATTTTATGAATCACGACTACATATGCAAGATTATGAGTCTACATATCACTAACATTTCGTGAAGATATCCAGTCTGGCCAGTACCCTCGGGAGATTAGACAACAGACCTTTTGTTCATATGACAGCTATTAACTGTTGATCAACACTACAGAGATATACTCAAACAGTGAAGGGATATACATAGATATCTCGTCAGCGTTCTCCGTACGACAACAGTATTCATCAGAACGTCCTCGACTTAGAGATACCCCACTCGACATAACGTATAACAACTTTTGACATTGTATGCCTACACGGGAATCATCATATCAATGCGAAGCATTTAGAGACACACGGACTGTGTAGATTACTCACCATTTTGGTAACACGTATCATATCACCATCATTTCGCTTTGCACCAGTTCATTCTTAATTAACTACTACTTAATTAACTGCAATTTTATTATCTCATCTGTGTGTTTTGTGTGAATCGTCTTTCACCATCATCAAGTTCTAACCATTACTAACCCTATAAGTGTGGATATTTCATTAATAAACCCAACGATCGTTTGATCATTATCTGGTTTGTTAATGTATCACTCGTGCTGTCGGTGTTACATATTCACCTATAGGAACCTTTCTCTACTCAGATGAGGTTGGGGGCTTTTTCTTTACGGGATCTAAGGGCAGAAGCTAAGGTCGTGGGGAAACAGAACTCTTTCCATAATCAATTAGAAAACACTGTCCAGTGGAAAGCATTCGCATTCCTGTCTTCTTGTCCCTATCTCGAATAGGTCTTTATTCTTTCTTAACGAGCCAATTTCTAGAGACCTTATATCTAATATCTCATAGACTATTCCTGGCAAAAACTACTGTCGTAGTTGCCTCAGTACTCACCACACGACAAAAACAAAACATACGTAGTGCACATGACCAAACTAATTCTTACATACACAAGCGACATACGAATAGAAAATATTCAACAACACTGGGAAACACTTAAAAGTACCATACGCGAACGAACACAGCTAATGTCATCCATCATACTCAGACACCGCAAACAACAAGAGACATTAATAGAGAAAGCTATCCAACTAACAAAGCAAACAGACAAAAACTATCCCTCCATTCTTACGCTACAGAATGAACTAGAACAATACTAACACCACAGGTTTCAAGGAGCCCTATTACGGACAAAACTCAACACAATCACACAAGAGACTCCCAGCAAACAATACATGAGAATAGAACAAAATATACAACGCTGCAGGCAAATAGAGCAAACAGTGGATTTAGAAGGGACCACACAGACAGAAATACAACACATAGTGCAGGCTTTCGAAATTTACTACAGGAAATTGTACACAGAAGAAAATGTTCAACCACACATACAAGACAGATTTATGCAATTTACAAAGAAATTATCTGACGCAGACAAACAATTACTAGACACTGAACTGGCACTAACAGACATAACACTCGCAGTAAATGCAATACAAAAATCACCAGGACCAAATGGACTCACGGCAGAATTTTACCAACTCTAAACATGTCCTACATCATTCTAATACCAAAACCAAACTACGACAAAACACTCCTTAAAAACTACAGACCAATTTCACTCTTAAACGTAGATTATATTAAAACCCTCATACACGAAGACCAGCAGTGTAGCGTGCAGCAGGGAAACATCCATCAACACACACATTTCATAAGAGACATAACTAACTGCACACACCAGAAGAATTGTCAGTTCTTTCCCTTGACCAAGAATATCCCACTCATACCTCCACAAAACATTACTACATTGCAACATAGGTGAACACTTCAGACAATGGATTAATATTCTGTACATGAAGCCCGAGAGCAAAGTTTTAGTAAATCATACATTAACTAACACCTTCAGGCTAACAAGATCTGCCAGGCAGGGATGCCCTCTCTCACCTTTACTGTATGTTCTTGCACTAGAACCACTACTAGAGAACATTAGAAAAGACAGCTCTATTAAGAGCACTTTCATACAAGGGAAAGGTGAACAAAAGTTGCTTGCCTATGCAGACGACACCATCTTTTTCCCACCAAACGAGAAGTCTATAGAAATCATCCTCAACACATTCACAGACTTTAGCAAAGGTAGCAGAGCAAAAGTAAATGTCCCAAAATCAACAATATTGGGCATTGGCAAATGGAAGAACAAAGCAGATTTTCCATTTGGGCTAACACCAACAAACAACATCAAAATCTATGGCATAACCTTTCCCTCACACCCAAATCGCACACGCAGAGACACATGGACAATACGAGATATGCTGCACAGATACAAATAAAAAACAACAACGATTTTTGGACGAAGTTTAATTGTAAATACATACATTTTCCCTAAGCTACTTTATATTGCCACAGTTTTCGACCCCCCAGAACAGACTATCACATACCTTGTATATAAACAAACAGATCAGAGCATTCGTTTTTGGTCGCACGATTTAAAGCATTAAACACAAGACACTTATACAAGAAAAGAAACACGGAGGAATTGCCCTCCAAGACATAAAAACAAAGATCCAGGCACTCAGAATTAAATACATAAGCAACATCATCAAACACCCTGAACGACACACGCTCGCTGATTATTACATGGGACTCAGACTTTCCAAGCTGAGACCACTGAACAATGCCATCCCCCACCATTTCGGCCCTATGCCTTCATTTTATAAGACATGCATTCATTCGGGGACACGAAAACGTAATACACCAGAAATCAAATGCAATATATAAACATTTAGTTAAACTCCAAGCACCACCATTACACATAAGAATTAAAAGAGGACAGAAATATGCTGTAACAAATTACACAGAGACCTTCGCTAACTTGCACAACCAACACATCTCTGCAAAAGCAAGAGAGGTCACTTTTAGACTAATATACAACATGACACCCCCATCAGAACGAAAATCCCACAGATTCAATCAAATATCAAAATGTCACAGAAACGGAATATCATTTGTTGTTTGAATGCAGTACAATTACACCCACAATGAAACTACTGCAGAAAATCATCGATTTACAAACAAAACAAAAATCAGATATCTACAAAGCAATCATGTTAAACATAATTCCGAAAACAGAAAACAGCACACAAACAAAGATTTCAATGATTTTACCTGAATTTAGATCTCAGATTTGGAGTTTTCGCAATTTTGCCAAGTTTAATTATCATATTTTTAATGCTGGTTTATTTCTGCATATCTTTCGCCAGAAAGTCTTATGAATCGCCCCTGAAATGCTACCTCTTCCTAAATTTAATAAGGCAGCCTTGTTTCTCAACCGTCTTCCCCCACTGTATCCCCTTTCCTCTCCCTACTATCTCATTCTCTGTCTATTCTAAAATTTTGTTAGTCCGCTTTCAGCTTTCCATACCCTTCCCCCTTTTCCCCCTCTCTTCTCTCAATGTCTTAAATGAGAGGCCTAGTCTCGGCAAGCCAGTGTGTACCACTATCCCTTTTCTCTGCGACAGTGCCTACTAGCCTCCTGAAAGGCCATTCCTCAGCTGTGTGCTTAAGTATTACGTCTTTAACTGAAACTTGAACACCGCTGAGAACAAGGCAGACTGCCGCATGACCTGGGCCTTTCAATGTGCCTCTAGCCCCTTTCCACCGATATTATCTCCAAGATGTCTTTATTCGGATCGTCTCCCATCTTATGAATGGAAATACCCGTTATGTGGATATACATGTGAGCGTGTTTGCTGGTTTTTTATTTTGTAATAAGTTTTGTGTACTCTATACAAAGATGTATCCATTAAATTTACCAAGCAAAGATCTGTAAAATTTAAAAAAAGGTCTTCGGTCCCTTTAAAATTGCTATATTTTTTTAAGGCTGAGCAGGAAGCAATTCCCGCTCGGTCGTGAATTTAGATCTGAATGAATGCTTCCTGTGACAAAGACGAGTTATGTCTGATGTACCAAGCTCTAAGCACGGAGACTAGAAATAAACACCCCTGCAGATTTACGACCAACGGTTTTATGGGACTGTGAAGGTCCAAGATCCGCTGTTGTCAACTTCAAATTAAAACCATATAGTAGCAACGTGGATGTTGCTTATAATCTAGCACATTCTGAGTCAAAGTCTCTTATAATTCAACTCGTCAAGAAGACAGTCAGATAAGCCAGAATAAGAAATAGAATCAGGATTATAATTTAAAGGACCGGACAACCTATTTGAGCATATTCTGGACTTTGACAGCAAGAAAACTCTACCTATATTAATACGGAAAGCCCGGAATCTTAAAAACCTGAACGTGAAGTCATAGTGGGATTCTATTGTAAAGTAATACCCCAGATCACGTGTAAGAGGCATCTGAAACTATTTGCTACAACTATTTCTCTGAGCCAGAAGTCTGTATGCCCAAAGATATTGGGGGTAAGTTGTACATTTTATCATTCTAAGTTGTGCAATATTAACCTGTGAAAATTGCTAATGAATGTCTAAGTTCAGTTCATACGAGGCTGGCAACTTCAGCATATAGAATGATGGTTTCAGGGACCACCGCTGCAAGAGCTGGTGACTGCTTCGTGCGGGTTTTTCATAGAGAACCAATAGCAGAGGTAGTTCCAAGTTCCATTTGAAGCAGGGAGTGGATAATGACAGAAATAATGTACATAATTATTATATTAACATTTTCAACCAGTGCTTATGTATTTGTAAACACGTTCAATATAAATGCAATGAATGTTTTCCGCTCACTAGGATTAATATTAATGCTCAGAGAGGGTAAAGTTCTGAGGCAGATGGGATGATGGAGTGAAAGAGAGGGCACGTGATTTTCGTGTCATGAGACTCAATTATCAGGAGAGATATTTGTTTCTCTCTCACTTCATGATAATTGTCGGTGGAACATACAGATGGTACTAGTCTGTGGAACAAGTGTGTGTTATAAATGACCTTCAGTCAAAGCTAAGCACCTGTCGTAAAATAACGTCTGTATCACAACACGAATTCTAAGTAACTATGACCACACAGCGCGCCATACATTGTAGAACTGCAAGATACCCAGTCCAATCAGAACGCTCCGTTATGCAGTGTTTACTACAGTCTTGGATAATAAAAATGGAAGTCCAATCTGTGCAACCTAGTGTCGGAAGACAATTTACTACATCAGTATGAAAAAAGTACCACATGGAAGAAGTATACAAAACGATACTGGGAATGTTGCTCTACCCGTAGGTACAATAACTTTTATAAATACTAATATAGGACGGGAGAAACCTCTGGTTGAATGCATTTGAAGCTTCAGGTTAGTCCTTAATTTAGCTGTTTAAATTATGCATAGAAATAAATGCACTTATGAGACTAAAAGATTATAAGATAGATATATAAAGAATAATTCAGGGTATAATTTAAGCTTTGGATGAATAAAATCGCTCCAGGAATAACGGAAATAATAATAAAAGTAGTTTTCCTGATTTGAACGATAGGCAAATTTTACCAATATTTTCGGACTTTGAAAAACATTAGTAGGGAATACCACCTCGGATGGTCGAGGTCACTCTATAAATAGTGCGTGCCTAATAGAATCAGGTCAGTCACAATATCTGAATCGACAGCGAGCGGCAAAAGAAAGCCTGTGTGAATGCAAGTGTTTTGCCTTCTGTACATGAAAGAAGATCTTAACCAACCATTAACGGCTCGTCTGTGTGTATACCTGAGGGTAAGAACGAATCTCTCTCTCTCTCTCTCTCTCTCTCTCTCTCTCTCTCTCTCTCTATATATATATATATATATATATATATATATATATATATATATATATATATATATATATATATATACATAATTATGTGTAATTATAGTGATTAATCCACCTGTACGATAAGAAGTGTATAGATGTGTTAGAAAATTTACAGTGTGTCGCTGGTGAAACTTACAGGTTTGTGTGTAATTCTAGAGGTAAAGCCAGCCTTCGGAAATATTCAAAAATATTGAGAATGATGGCAAAGTGTGTCTGTAGGTTTGGAAACGTGTTTAAAGAAGTATTTTTTAAATGGAATGACACACATACCAGGAACATAAGGAAGAATGAAAGGAATTGGATCACTGTATAGTTTGATATGTTACTTAGTAGTTTTATTCACGACCAAATTATTGTATGGAGGCTGATCATGGGAAACGACTTATAATTAAGGATGTAGAAGACAATTATGATCACAGTGAATTGAATTGATTGATGCTACTATACTATATCTTGTGCATCTGCTGGCACTCTAATCTGAAATTGTCTATCGTCCCCATCGGTGTCATAGAGGGATATTGGTAGAAAAATACAGGGATTGCGTTTAACTTCGTTTCAGGTTTTATCCTGTAATCTACTACAAATATAAGAGGCATCTATTACCGAGGTTACGACGGATGCAGTGCCGGTCTATGTTAGAGGGCCAGACATCGCGAGTATACCAGTTCGAAGAATTTCAGCCGACAATTCTCTCCAGTATCAGAGGGAGCCATCTTCTGTGACTAAGATAAGTTGCCCACAAAGGCAACTGTGTAGCATATACCTGTTCACAAAAACTAAAACCAAACCAGTTTGTGATGAATCTAGCAATATAGCTCTTCAATTAGACAGTGAGAATAACACTAGTAATTATTCAGGGACAGATCAACCAAGCAAGACTGTCTCTGTCGTGAAACATTCTAAATCCACATATATAAATTAAAAAGTAAATGTAAAGCCTAACGAATTAATTCAATAAAAGGAAAGAAGAATGGTAAAAGACCAGTGCTGTCACAATGACTGTACTCGAAAATCCCTTTTTTATGCTCCGTCTGCAAAATTGTAACGCTTTCACGTTTGATAGTAAAGCCTACAGCAGCATACACGCGTTTCAAAAAAACAATACAACGTGTACTGTATTTCTTAGAAAACCTTGAGATAGACACACTGCGTAATGACCTAGATTAATATTCCATTAATTTCATTTTATACACTGCGTAACTAAAAGACAGACGGACTTAGAGAAAGAGAGAGAGAGAGAGAGAGAGAGAGAGAGAGAGAGGGCTGAACGGAGGAACACAGGCAATACTACCACAGTCTCGCGATTAATAGTAACGCCAATCCCACGCGTAAGGCCTGAAGCACTAACTTTTTTCAAATAAACAGGGACAAAAACACACTACCAATACACGGTTAGGTTTTAAAAACATTGTTAATGCTTATTAGGAAACATGACATTCTACTGATTTATGTCTAAGCTCCTGACATTAGCCTGATAGTACAGAAGACACCCCATCGTATCGAAGTGAACGGGTGGTAGAAGAAAATACATATTTTGAACGCAGCCACTTAGCTCCATTAAATTTATATATTTGGGTTCCTTAGGACTTGCTGACAAAGAATATGTTAAGTGTTACGCAAGTAGTTTAGGAATTAACAAATTATAGCCAAAATAAAATAGTGAGGTTGTCTGACAGCACCAAATCATAATTGCTCAGTGGCATGTTTTGAAACCACTATTTTACGGGAAATAGGCCAACAAGTTAAATCCGATTTGATTGGTTAGAAGAATATGTAAGCCTAAACATGATTAGTCGATTGCAAATACTAATTTTGGTTGTTACGGGAAACGGTGGGAAGGGTACTTTTTTTCAAATACTTTTGTAAACATGGTGTTATTGGCTAGACCATTTAATATAGTCAATTAGGAGCGTCTGTTCAGTGCCACATTTTTAAAATAAACTTACTGAGAAGCAAGTGCGTTGAGATCCAGCTCATATTTTTCTTATGAAAGCCTGGGACAAAGGCAGATCGGAATTGTGCCATAACTCATTGCCAGTCAACGTATTTTGTTTAATATTTCCATGAATTGTGGTAAGCTAGAAATATTTGATATCTTTTAGATGAAAATTGAATGTGAATTGATAAATTTATGTCTGTATGTGTGTGGTTCAGTAGCAAACATGAGGAAAAGCCTAAATATTGCTCCCCCATGAAGAAAACTTGTCGGAGAGGAGTATAACTATATGGAATTGCCAAATAGTACTATGAAACCTATCTTATTGAATAGAAGGAAATAATGCTGGAATTGCAGAGGCTTTAGGGAGAGGAATACTGGTGAATGTGTTACATGAGAAGCTAACAGTTGGCCTACAGCGCTGAACTCAGTGTTTGTTATGTATTGTGCTCAGTGTGGAAATAGATTATAAATTAGTTCTGAAGTAGGAGGTACAACCTTCTTGGTTCAGGGACCGTGGTCCTAAGTTATTGAAGCAGCACCTGGTCTGAGTTTTGCTGAACCCAGAGGCTGGTAGCATACTCCTTGGTCAAGATAGCGACCAGTATTGTTTCCCAAGGAAACAGTGAAGCAAGCGAGCAGTGGAGACTGTTTCCTGCCGCCCACACAGAAGATAAGATTCGTGGCCAGAGCAGCTCAATCTTGTGTATAACCCCCTCTAAAAGTGACTTTACCTTAATTCAAGAGGGACATTTATTTGTTTCAAATCAAAAGAAACTGTGAACCTTACCAACATTAATTCCACCAGAAACAAACACTTGAAGTCATGATGACAAACAACAACATAGATTGAACAGCCAGTATTACCTCATAGTACTACATCACAACTTACACACATATTGTAATAATAATATATGTCAATACAAAGATTCTATCTATAAATTGTGTACATATAACTTGTGATTACATTTGATTGTGATTCCTGGTTCACTTTGTAGTTGAATCAGGATATCTAATATTTGAAGGAATTAATACATATATTTTTAAACTTTAACACGTGACTCATTTAAGATAGTCTTATAGAGTGTTCTATGTGTGTGAGTGTCACAGTGTTGTAAAGTATTGTGGATTAAATTAAATTGTTTATCTGTCTGTTGGTTGTTGTGAACATACACTTCATCATTATCATAACCCTAGACATTCAACGTAGTCATCACAATATTCCAGAATAGGTCTGACTGAGGTATAAATGTGGTAGCAAGTAAGGTCATCTGTAATACACCACACTTATTAGATACATATACCTTCACAGCTGATCTCAGTCAGTACACTAAGTCCCCTATAAATATTTATAACATCCCACTTTACCACAGTCTCCATATTGATAGACAACTTAACACAGAGAAAGACTTTGTTGAACATTTTTATTATTTATTTACTGTTGTAACATGAGTTCTTTTAAAACTTTTCAAACAGAAAAAAGTAAATGCATAATTATTTGCTTATAAACGTCAGAATGAGGGGCAAGTTATAAAAATAGCTTGCTACTTTGGGTGACAAAAGCTGTTAGAAAGTTTGCTGGATTACCTTGCGAAAAAAAAAAACAAGATTAAACGTCATGAAATGACTGGAAACAACCTAAATCCGTGGCAATGATAGGAAAGATAGTTGGACGGCAAGATTATGCCCATTTCTCTTCTCCTATCCGGGAGGGATTTATGTAAGGTTGGTGAAATAAATCTCGAGAAAGAAAAAAAAAACACTGAAGACTAGATTGGAACCAGGTCAGGAGGAAGACGTCTGATAGGATAGTATGGCGCTCTCTTTACCAAATGTCTACACCCCAGGGTTGAAGAGGAATGACTAAATAGAAGTAGAAAGAAGAAAAAAAATTGAGAAAAGAAAAATGACAGGTTAGAAGAAGACATCAGGAAGGTTGGAAAAAGAAAAAAAAAGAAAAAAGTAAAAAGAAAAAATTTTAAACACACGCTTTTAATGTACTAAAAACCCCAAAAATAATTTGTCAAGGAGTTTATAGCTTGCAGTCAAAAAATGTAACATCAAATTGACAAAAAGCGTGGGGCACTTAAGCGCTTATCATATATTTTATCCTAAGTGTCTAATGAAGTATAAAGCAAAAATTAATTTCAAGCAGAATAGCGCCCCACGCCATTTGTCAATTTGATGTTACATTTTTTGACTGCAAGCTATAAACTCCTTGAAAAATTATTTTTGGGTTTTTAGTGCAGTAAAAGCGTGTGTTTAACATATTTTTTTATATTTTCTTATATTTAGTGTTAGAAAAATTATGACATACTAAAACATAAACAATATTTTTACTAATTGTAAATCTGGTCTAAAATTTCTTAAGCGAATTTTATAATTTGGATGGTTTCCCTTGATTTAGCTAGACATTTGTTTGAGTACTGCCCTGTTTTACGCATAGAAAAATAAAGCACACCACGTACTCTTGAATTTTTAATTAACTTGATTATGGCCCCTGATTTATTTACATTTCTTTACGAAAAACTTTAATCCCTCATAATGTCATAATTACAATATTAAATTATTAAATAATTGACTGATTATTGTATTGTCATCGGGAATACACAAATATTCCAAGTTTCAGAACTATTGCTCACCTGGAAGTGATTGAGAAATCGATTGTAAGATTTGAAAGTGACATGAAAGTGACACCAACCATGTATATATATACATGTGAAGTTAAATAAAAGCGTGTAACAAAACGAATGATCAAATGTCATATCGAGAAACATACAAACATATAAAAGACAGATTATATATATATATATATATATATATATATATATATATATATATATATATATATATATATATATATAATATATATATATATATATATATATATATATATATATAATAATAATAATAATAAATTCTTTAAGCACCAAACAAGTGGCGCATAAGGCAGAAACCAGTGCTCTCCAGGTTGTTCGTTGTGACGCCACTCCCTCTTAGCTCTTGCACATTATTTAGGCCCAACGTTCTTCCTTCTCTTATTATTGTTCTTCTGAGTGTTTCTTTTGGTCTTCCTTTTTTCCTCTTACCCTCAAACCCAAGTGTAGTGGTATTCTGTTGTTTTGCATTCGTAGGACATGACCGATATATGACCATCGTTATATAGTAACATATTTCTGCCTAGAGTCTTCTCTTATTTGTGATAAATTCTTTCCAACTGAATGAGTTTTCTAAGACATTTGTTCTCGAATGTATTCAGCTTGTTCTCCAATGATTTTGTTATTTTCCAACTCTCACAGCCGTATGTTAACACTGAGATAACATTTGAATTAAACAGACGAAGCTTGGTATGTATCTTCTGAAATATATTTTATGCCCATCCCCGTCCATCTACACTCGCTGACACCCAATAATTCCAACTTATAATTATCCATTTCTTTAATTACTTCTTCCATATATATATATATATATATATATATATATATATATATATATATATATATATATATATATATATATATATATATATATATATATATATATATATATATATCATATATATAAGATGCACAATGTGAACGACTGGAACGCATTCAAAACGAAGGGATGCGACTAGTTTTGGGATGTACGCGTGATACCCTCATTGTGACAATAAGATACGTGCTCGCATTGCTGTCGATTAGATCCAGAAATGCGATGGATGGCCCCGGCAAAAGCTTATATGCTGGTAACCACTGACAAAAGACACGAGAACGTAGCTGACATCAAAGGAACACGAATAAAGAGGGGATGTCATGGATGGTACAGGCAGAGGCTACGATTGGTCAGGTGACCAAGGTTGAAAATATATCCAAAGGGGAAGAGTGGAGTAAGTCAGGGGAGAACTGGATAAACTACCAGCAGGTCATCATTAGGCTTGGCAGAGAGTGCAGAGCTTGGGGCAATGGAAAAGCAGAGCTGGAGGTTAATCAGCTGACAAGTGATCATGCTGGGGATGAGGACGCCATTGTGTACACTGATGGGTCAGTAGTGCGTGGTGAGAAATCAGGATGGGGCTTCTCTGCGAGAATAAATGTCAGGGTCGTTGCTGAACAGAATGGAGCATACATGACAACAACCTCCAGCATGAGAATGAAGATAGAGGAGTTACTGCAGCACTGAGGTGGCTGTCTGAAACTCCCTCACCCAGCGCAATTACGGTTTATTATCAGACTGTCAAGCCATGCTTCGGAAAGTTCAGAATGGATGGCTGCGACAGGAATGGAAAACATCAATAGAATCTCAAGTCTTCAAGAACTGGTGTGGATCTACTGTCCTGGTCATGCAGGGGTGTTGTTCGTCCATCACGGGTGATGAAGACCACTCTGTTCATACAATTATTTTGGAATATGTTAGGTTAGTCTATGGGTACGAAGGTGACTGATGAGCTCGATGCGGGCCTGGAAAGATCTCGGACAGTGTGGGCAGGGAATGTTTGCATCATGTGAAGGTTTTATTACACGGTCTTTTCTAGCTTGTCTCCGCTGTTCCGCTGCTGCTCTTCTGGATGATTCCGCATGCCGCTGCACCTTTACGAAGAGATGTGCGCCAAGCAGTTTGGTCTTGCGCAGCAGCTTCCCATGTGTCTGGGTTTATGTCAAAGGTTTTCAATGACGTCTTTAACGTGTCTTTGAAGCGCTTCTTTTGGCCACCATGGGAGCGTTTACCCTTTTGCATCTCACCATAAAAGAGTATCTTTGGCAGTCGATGGTCTGGCATGCGGACTACATGACCTGCCCAGCGAATCTGTGACTGCATCAGAATAGTATCAATGCTAGGGATACCAGCTCTGTCAAGAACGGCGGTATCCGGGATCTTGTCTTGCCATTTGATGTTCATTACCTTCCTGAGACAGACTGTATGGAAGTGGTTTAGCTTCTTTACGTGGCGCCTGTATACAGTCTCCATGTTTCAAATGCATATAGCAGCACTGGAAGCACCGCAGCTCTGTACACCTTCAGCTTTGTCTGTAGACTGATGCCACTTCGATGCCAAACGTTGGTGTATAGTCTGCCAAATGTGCTGCTGGCTTTGGAGATCCTGGTGTTCACCTCATCATCAATGACAATGTTCTGGGATAGTGTGTTACCAAGGTATGTTAATCTGTTCACAACATTCAGTTTCTCACCATTTACCTTGATGATTAGCTCAGTATAAACTGTGCCAGGAGCTGGTTGGTACATGATTTCTGTTTTCTCCGTGTTGATGGTAAGCCCAAAGTTGGCACAGGCTTCGGAGAATCTATCCCCACTATGCTGCAGATCAGCCTCTGAGCCAGCACTGAGGGCACAATCATCAGCAAACAGAAGATCTCTGATGGTGTGTGATTTGACCTTGGTTTTTGCTTGAAGCCTCCGAAGGTTAAACAATTTTCCTTCAATGCGATATCTAATGTCGATTCCTGTGTCCCCGTCTCTGAAAGCATCAGTCAGCATAGCAGAAAACATGATACTGAACAGAGTCGGTGCAAGTACACATCCTTGTTTAACTCCATTTGAGACGAGGAAAGGCTCCGATAGCTCACCGCTTTCCTGAACTGTAGCCTGCATTCCATCATGCAGTTGCTGCACTATTGTAATAAATTTCTTTGGGAAGCCGTATTTTGCCATGATCTTCCATAGACCCTCTCTACTGACCGTGTCGAATGCCTTTGTCAAGTCGATGAAAGCTGTGTACAGGTCACAGTGCTGTTCTTGGCATTTTTCTTGTAGCTGTCTTGCAGCGAACACCATATCGGTGGTTCCACGTTCTTTCCGGAATCCACACTGACTTTCAGGTAAAAGACCTGTGTCAAGATGAGCCGTAAGGCGATTCAAAAGGATTCTGGCGAATATCTTCCCAGCGATTGATAAAAGAGAGATGCCTCGATGATCGTTACAGTCTTGGCGATTACCTTTACGTTTATATAGATGTATAATTGACTCATCTTTGAGATCGTGTGGGATGGTTTCACTCTGCCACATTTGCTGGAAGATCATGTGAAGTTTTTCTATCAGAACTGCACCGCCATCTTTATAAACCTCAACAGGGATTGAATCTGAGCCGGGGGCCTTTCCACTAGAAAGTTGACGAATCGCTTTTTTAGTTTCCTCTAGAGTTGGTATATCATCGAATGCTTCATTTATAGGAATTTGGGGCAGGCGCATGATGGCTTCGTCGTTAATAGATGATGGCTGGTTCAGAATATTATTAAAATGTTCAACCCAGCGTTGGAGCACTTTTTCCTTGTCTGTAATTAGTGTTTTTCCATCTGCTTTAAGGAGGGGAAATGATCCTGATGATGTTGGACCATAGACTGCTTTGAGTGCAAGGTAAAAAATTTTCAAGTCATGGCTGTCAGCAAAGCCTTGGAGCTCATCTGCTTTATTACTCAGCCATGAATCCCGCATCTGGCGTAGTTTATGTTGGACGATTCTACGCATGTTGTTGAAAGCGTCTTTCTTGGATGTAGAATTTGTATCATTTAAATATGCTTTATGGAGATGGTGTTTCTCAGCCAACATCTGCTTTATATCCTCTGAGTTCTCATCAAACCAGTCATTTTGTTTCTTGATGGAAGGACCCAGGACCTCTGTAGCAGTGTTGTAGATCTGCTCACTTAGGGCTGCCTAATTTGTTTCCACACTTTGGCCGTCTAACGAGATAGATATGAGACGGTCTTCTAGGGTGTCAGTAAAAGACTGTTTGATTTTTGTCTTCTTTAGTTTGGTGATATCCAGCCTTTTTTGAGTTTTCTTCCCCTGAGGGCGCCTGGCTGGTTTGATACGAATTTTAAGTTCAGACACAATGAGGCGATGATCAGTTCAGCATTCGGCACCACACATGGACTTGGTCA
This sequence comes from Oreohelix idahoensis, assembly GCA_024509875.1. Classification (NCBI taxonomy): domain Eukaryota; kingdom Metazoa; phylum Mollusca; class Gastropoda; order Stylommatophora; family Oreohelicidae; genus Oreohelix; species Oreohelix idahoensis. The sequence continues at coordinate 1,187,539 of JAMPIV010001648.1, read as the reverse complement.
CCCGGACATCTTGCCTGTCCTTCTTCCTAACAATTACATAGTCAATTAAGTGCCAATGCTTTGAGCGAGGGTGCATCCAGGAGGTCCTGTTGCGGGTAGGAAGTCGAAAAATGGTGTTGGTGACAAGGAGGTCATGTTCTGCGCAAGTCTGGAGGAGAAGAAGTCCATTGCTGTTACAGCGACCCACGCCGTACTTTCCGATAGTGCCATTCCAGGAGATGTTATCTGAGCCTACTCTTGCATTAAAGTCACCAAGAATGATGAGCTTATCTGCTTTATGAACTGATGCAATGACTGCATGCAGTTCTTCGTAAAACTTATCCTTGACGTCTTCCTGGTTTGTCATAGTTGGTGCATACGCGCTAATGATGGTGGCATGTTTTCTTCCATAAAGCAGGGGGATCTTGACCGTCATCGGTCGGTCATTTATTCCCTTTGGGGGCCCCGCTAACTTGCCGACTATTGCTGTTTTGATTGCACATCCAATCCCTGCTTCTCGTCTTTCTTCGGTTCCTCTTCTGCTCCAATAGAATGTATAACCTGCACCCTTTTCGCAAAGCTGGCCCTCGCCTGCAAGTCGAGTTTCACTCAGTGCTGCTATGTCAATGTTGTATCTGGCCAGTTCTCTCCCAATCAGGGCAGTTCGCCTCTCAGTTCTGTTTGCGTTAAAGTCTTTGTCAAGGAGAGTGCGCACATTCCATGCGCCTAGAATGAGGGGAAAAATCTGTCCTTTCTTTTTCTTATGTGTCGCCCGCTGAAGTAGGGTACCCACCAACCGCGGTAAGCTGGTTAGGTAATGGTGGAGCAGGCAATGTTTAGGGCACCTTTTCTAGCCCCTTCCTCGTGCCATGGAGGTGAGCAGTGCTTTCCTAAAGAGGGCTGCTCAGACACTCAGGGGGCTGCCGAATCCCACTGCTGCTCCGATCAGTGGAAGACGACCATATGGCCTGAGCCGCCTGTGTGTAGGTCTGCGACTACGACAGCCAGCGTACCCACGCCTGCCGCTTCGCCACTCACCCATCGCCACAGAACTTGTTGTGAGTGGATGGATGAATGGATGAAAGAGTGACTTGCGCAGTGATTTGGATTAAAGTGAGGAAGAGTTGCGCAATTCGTCGACCTCACTCTCTCGCCTGGGTCCATCTGAATCCAGTGGCAAGACAAGTCAAGACGATTGGAGATGAAGTCAGGTGCAGTGGATGACCAGGACTTTCTGCGTGCCTCGCCGTGCTCCTTACGCTCCACAGCGCGTTGCTGGTAATCGCCGTCATGCCCGTTGAACCAACAGGTGGTTTCTTCCGCGCAGTCTATCGAATCCAGTCTTCGCATGCATGGGTAGGCAGACCCTAACTCACCGAAGGTTTATAACCATTCGGCTACCCTCACCTAGTTTAGCCGGCCTGTCAAAGCCGTTGCCCGGGGGGTGGCCGCTGTCGCATGCTGACAGCTACGAGGAGCCACAGGTGAGAGCTGGATGCCAGGTTTGGACCAAAGGTGGCCGAGCTGCCCTGAAAAGGGCATGACAGCTCCTTCACCAGAGGTACTACCAATACTTGACATCCCAAACCCCCCGGGGGTACGTGGCAATGAGAGAGCTGACAGACTGGCCTCGAGAGCACCAATAGTGGGGACACTGGACATGGATAAGGGAGAGATACTAAGGGCAATAAATGATCGCCTGCTATATAATGAAACTGCAATGGATGAATCAACAAGGCTGAGACTGTTTGAGTTTGGAATCAAACAGGTACAATTAGCATTCATATTCTTCGACATTTGCTCAGGGAGACTGAGCAAATATGGGTTTGCTCTGAGTGCAGTGAGGTAGATTCTGACTAACGCTAACATTAAATTAAGGTTATATGTATTGTCAAAGTATAGCAAAGGTACTAAATAACAGCACTACTACCGTACCTTACAACTGTTCGTGCTGGATTTAACTCAAGATAGACACAGACTCGTTCGCGCTAGGAGACTAAACGAACATTGGCTGACACAAGAAAATAAGGCTTCCAAACAGCTAATATCCCTTTATTAGGTCATAACGAGTTGGCCACAAATTGCCATAATAAAATACACGAAACAAGTGTTGCCATTGCAAAGCAGCATACAAAAATAGGCGCTATCACAAAAACCTATCAGTTACAGTGACCACCACTCACTCTCATGGCAATAATATAACTACGTCAAAGTGGCAATGACCATAGTGCAAATCGTACTTACAAGACGTGAATCAGCTTGCAAAATGAACAACTGAGAGAATATTCTACCTCTCTATCACATAAGCTACCAGGATTAAAAAACTAGTGGCAAACGCTGTCTCGCTGATATGGCCAACGATGAACGGCACATAGGGCCGGCAAAATACGCCCGCTCTAGGCGGCAGAAGAAACTCGAGTCTCGATAGAATGCCCTTAGCGCCAAAAATTCGAGCTTTTCACATGACCACACTCGCTCGTACGCTTCCGTCCTTTCTTCGGAAGCTTTCATATATTGACCCGAACGAATCGTTCGTCTTACGATCGAGCCTGCTAAATGCACAGCAAAAATGCGCAGTGACATATATATATATATAGACACAACAATTTCAACAAAGAATAGGGACAAGTCAACTAAAGAAAATAAAACTCTGTCTTCCAAGACAGAGGAAAGTGCTCTGGTAGAAAGACGCATGACGCAACACAGAGAAAGCAGAAGGAGTTGCTGACTCACATTTTTCTTCTTTTACGTTGAACGAATGAGGTAAAACTGCACAGGAGGCAATAGAAAAGAGGGACTACAACACTGATATCATAGAGCTTTGCGAAATAAGTTGTAAGGGAATAGAAAAGATGATGCTAATCTTACATGAAATAGCTCGAATATAGTTAAGAAAGCATAGAAAGCTTTAGCCAAAATAAAAATGAAACTCAAGAGATATACAATATACATACACAACAATTTTGTTTTCTTCTTCCTACACTCTCAGACGTCTACTTGAATGTTTTCAAAGAAAGCAGAAGTCTTCTTGAGGCTATTTGAATCTCCATAGAGCTTTTCCACGAATGGTACTGGTGTCGGCCATATGCGCTTTCTCTGTTCCTCATATGTTGGGCAACTTTGAAGCAGATGTTCAGCAGTCATTTTATCAGTGCCATAGTTACACTGATCAGTAGTTCCTATCTTTAGCTTGTTGAATAGATGGTATCTCAATCTGTTGTGGCCAGTGTTGAATAGATGGTATCTCAATCTGTTGTGGCCAGTGTTGAATAGATGGTATCTCAATCTGTTGTGGCCAGTGTTGAATAGATGGTATCTCAATCTGTTGTGGCCAGTGCGGAGTCTGCAGATTGCCACTTGTTCACTTCTGTTGAGTCATTTTGTGTATCAGCTGGATGTGCTACACCCAATTTGATTCTGTATCTGATTCTGATAAAATTCTTTGCCTCCTCGAAATTTACGCTTGCATCAGGCTGAGGTAGATTTCCACCTTCGTTTGCCAATCTGTCAGCCTTTTCATTGCCGGTGATGTTACAATGAGATGGGATCCATTGGATCACAACATTGTTGAATCGTTGACGTAGTTTGTGGACCACTATTCTGAGGTCATCCAGGTCTGTATTATTTTGGCTGTTCAACATTGCAATTACTGATTGTGCATCGGTAAAGAAAGCAACTTGTCTGTCTGTGCTTTCCTCTGTCATTATAACTTCTGCTGAAGTTTTCAAGGCCTCTGCCTCTGCTCTGAAGTTACGTGAGAATTGTTCTGTTGCCACTGACAGTTTTGTGTGTGTGCAGCAGTGATTACGGTCAGAAAGAAACCTCCACCTCAATTTTCTGTTGCATTTGTTATTTGTTTCAATTTAATGTAACATATCTAAGAAATCGTGATGATGGTAGAAGACGATTCACACATATGAGATATTAATATTGTAGTTAATTAAGTAGTAGTTAATTACGAATGAGCTTGTGTAAAGCGAAATGATGATGATGTGATATGATACGAGTTACCAAAATGGTGAGTAATTGTGGTGTCTGCCCATGCACACCACATGTTAGATTTATTGAGTTTGAGTTAGTGCTGATAAATGCGGCACTATTTGGAATATTGAAAATGAGGCGCACCAAAGAATGACGTAAGAGATTGTTGTGATGTGTATGGCCAAGGTGAAGGAAAACCTTGAGCTTTGTGACAGCTGTGTTTTTTGGCTGTGTTTTCTTTTAAATTACAGTGGGAACCTATTACGAAGTGTTCACCCTTCGAATATGGTTTGTACAAGAGCACGAATACTCTTGAAATAGAATTAATATGTATTGAGGAGGTTAATAAATAAGGATTAATCGGGACGAACGATTATGTATGCTACAAGGAATATAAGTTATTAAAGGATGTCGAGTTCGTTTCAAAAAGGAAGACTGTTTTAGTTCCTCATTGGTGAATGGGTCAGTTAAAGAACCTGCATGTTTGCCAGTCACTTCGATTACGGAAACAACAGCAAATGGGTTGATTTGCCGTTGCCCTAAACACGCCATTAGGCGTGATGGGAAATAATGGCAAAGAAAACCTATCTGCTGTTGCCCTAAGACGCCACTAGGCGTAATGGCCACTGACTGCTTTGACGGTCGGTGGCTAAGGACGGAAGAAGAAGAAGAAGCAGATGTATGTTGTGAAGTATGGAACAAAACTATAAAAGTTGAGAGATTTCACCCTGGATGTAACGGGGTAACGAGCATTTTTATGAGCAACCGCAGGAGCAATCAAATATACATTAACAGAATCAACATATACTTCAACTGTGGACAGGGGTAGCAATTTACCTGAAATAATAATAAACGAACACATAATATATTCAAACAGCGCCCCACCACAGATATGGGAGGCTGTCGTCCGTTGGATTTGAAGGACATATGAAGGTTGCTCAAGCCATTTGCAGACAGAGTCCTATGTTGGGACAATATCGGGAAGTTTGATCAATCTGTCGCTGTCACATTATTTAATTCAGCAAGTAACTTTTTATGCAGAGATATCTGTTGGAATGCAATTCTTTGCAGACATGAAATTTGCAATATTCGAATACTAGGTCATGCCAGACCTGGTATCTTATTTGAGGATCAGAAAAAACATTATATCCATGACGAAATCGTTCACGCTTATTTACCATGAGAGGGATGCTATAAAAATCAGACAAATATCTTCACGGGAGAAATATGAATCTTGGAGGATACCAATAGATCGTTTCGCTGAACAAGTGGACTCGGAAGTACTACATCAAACCGTTAGGACATTAACAAGGTCACCTCATCAGTTTATTCGGTCACTCGTTGGAAATTAACATTTCGTCTCTATCATTATATATTGACACTATCTCTACAATGTGTCTCACACGAGTGAAGGTCAGACATTTTCGACGTTGAATTCATTGTCAAGATTCCTACTGAACTGAATACTCAGTGAAAGAGTTACGAGAACGTCTTCAGATTGCGTCATCATGGTTGCTGATTACTACATTATAAGATTACTACATTATCCACTTTGGATTTCAATTTAATATTGCGTGGAACGATGCATTGGAGTTACAGCGAAGAATGGATGCTCATGGTCGATTCAGATAAGTAATGTTATGTAACGTCATGGTTGTTGGTCCTATCATTGTTGGGCAAATCTCGCTTCTTTTATGTTATATGTTTCTTTTCTTTGTCTCTTGCGGGCGACTGTTTAGGAGACATTTTACGTTTCAGTGTCGTATTTCTATAGGTTGATTGCATTAATTTCTTTCAGGTATTCAGCATTTAGTGCTGTCGTGATTACCGCTCTGTTTGAAATTAAGGCTTTCATGCGTGTTAGCTGTGCTGGATGGACTAAGTAAGGCAGAGGATAACATAGATATTGATTTATTGTTTAGAAAAGTTATAATTTGTGGTATACTATGGCGACTCTTGACTATGTTATTAAACAAGGCAAAGCTCTGAGTATGGAGGGTGATATTTAAAAAAATTTTGCTTTGACTGCATATGAACAAGCAGAGGCAAAAGAAGAAAGAGAAAGAAATGAGAAAAGAGAAAGAAAAGAAATAGAAAGAAAAGAGAAAGAGAAGAAATGGAATTTGCTATGGCGCAAGAAAAAGCAAATAAGGAAGAAAGAATTCGTATAGCAGAAATCGCCACGGAACGAGAGAAAATGGAACATGAAAAGACAATTCGTTTAGCTGAAATTGCTCCCGAGGAGGCAAAATTTGAAAGGGAGAAAGCTTTTGAGGTCGAGAAACTTCGTTTTCAACATCATGTTTCACATGATTCAGATAGTAAGGGTTCATCGAAGAAGACAATCACAACCTCTAACTTTAATTTAAGACTACCACCTTTTTCTCCTCCTCACGACGATATAAGTTTTTATTTATTAAGATTTCAGGAAAGAGTCTCTTGTTTAAATATTGATAAAGATTCATGGTCTGGCGTTTTTTCGGGTCTCGTCACACGTGATGCAGTTGGGGTCTATCTGGGTATAGGCGAAGATAAAAGACATGATTTTCAGGTCGTAAAGGCAGCATTCATACGCAGATATGGTCTGGATCAGGAAGGCTATAGACAAAAATTTCGATCCATGTTGCCGGTAGAGGGTAAAAATTTTGAGGATTTTGTTTCCTCCATAAAACTATGTCTCCAAAGATGGGTTGAACAGGCTTCTATACCTAAAACTTTTGAAGGATTAAGTGATCTCTTATTAAGAGATAAATTGTTTCTTCGGTAAACCAGGATATTGTATCATTCTTACAAGAACGTAATCCGACAAGTATCGAGGAAATGGAAAAATTAGGTCAACAATTTTCCGTTGCTCATCCAAACTTGTCATTGAGCAGAGCAAAAGTCTTGGACTCATCTACTGCGTGTGCTGCGACGCACGGGAGATCGCGCACTCGTAGTGTGGATAGACGATATAATCATAGAGAAAATAATCACACATCCTATAGTGGTAAATATAATTTTTACCATAATCGCTCATCTTCACGGGGTAGAGACAGGCATAATTTCAACAATTATAACAATAACCAATGGTATCGAAATAACCAGTATTCACACAACAAATATACTGACAATCATAATTTGTCACCGCGGGGTGGCCATTATGACAGAGACAACAATGGACATTTTCATTCAGACAATTTTTCAGATTGCAGAAGATCTCACTTCGTTAGAAGTCATAATAGAGCACGCTCACAAGCCAATGCTTGTCAGACGGTAGATAGAAATGTCAGTAATGACATTCATTCAACCAATAATCACGCCAATGCGCGTAACGTTGATTTAGAAAATTCTAATAATTGTACAGAATTGTCGTAGATCTTCGGATAGGAGTATTAAGACTTGGGTTGGTCCCTTCTGAATAGGTTGGAATGAGTGATAGTCACGGTGAGAGTTAGAAAAATGAAATAGATTCCACGAGTGGTGAGATGATAGACTGTGGTATAGAGGCTGTCGCTGAAAGCGAAAAGAATTCTTCTCTCTCTCTCACCTATCCTCTACGACGGCTTTTACAGAGTCCGACAGTCTAAACCATATATATATTACATATAATTCTATCTCCTCACGGGCACGCACATACACGTGACGACAGTTAAACACACAGACTTGGAAAATCTATAACAATGATTATACAGATAATTGGGATCGAGCTGACCAACGCACTGATTTTTTTTTCCAAGAGAGATATTTTAATTATCATATCAAAATTTCTCACAACACCAAAAAATACATAAAGGAAGCATACATATAGACATAAAAAATCAAGAAAAATGCTACAAGGATGATAGCCCGTTAGATCTTACTCTAGGTTTAGCCCACAGCCCCGTTAAGAGAACAGATGATGGCCCAAAGAGTTATAGATACGTAGGGTTGAGTCTAAGAGATTTCTTTCTTTCTCGTAAATATATGAACAGAGTTGGATAAATCTGATTTAACCTAAGAAAACAGAAACTCTAGCATTTGTAACAAATTCTGCAGATTAAAAAAATTTAAGACAGCAAATGTGTGACAATAATACACCGGTAAAATAACACTCAGACCTGTGTACTCTCATTCATCCAGCCATGGCCTTTCTCTCACATATATACTCACAACTTTGCTCGTTGCCTCTGGGAACATAATAATTCTAGGACCTGCGCACAGACCCGAAAAATGCAGTCAGCGACCAAGAAACCCCCAGTTCCAAAAGACGTACTGAACTCTCTGTCTCAGGGAACCGATTCCTTGGGTGTTCTAATTTTTCTCGAATGTCTGATTAAGTCACATAAAATTTGTCCAGGCACGAAAGTTAGCAGAGCACAATGTCAAAAGCCCAATATATATATTTCTAGTCTTTAGAAACCGTTAGTGGGATTGCTATTACTGTCTCTCTCTGATGGCATATGCACTGTCAGATTAGGGTTACTTGAAACAAAACAAAAAACCCACGTGGTTAAAGATAGGAAATGTCTATGCTTCTCACAAATATGTCTCTCAGGCTACTAAACGCTGGCAAGTTGGGTACCACCGTTTCACTATATAAAAATGGAAAGAACACATATCAAATAATTTACATATATGTACTCAATATAACGTACATTTTAAATAGCAAGCCTACAGCTTGACTTATATTTAAAACTTCCCGTAAAGTAAGTTATATAAAAATCAATCATCAGGAATATCTTCGTATTCCGTCAATATTCACTGATGTCGCATCTAGCATCTAGCATTTATGAGTTAGTTATTAAAACAGTTTCGACTGAGTATTTAACAGTTAAATTAAACTCATTTCAGCTACTTGTTTAGTAAGCTAAAAATTATAATTTATTTTGTATTTCCACTGCAACTCGTCGATTAAAGAAATAACAACTATCAAAATATTCACTCTGCACACAGAACTAGTTTAAAATGGAATCGGCGATTTTAACACTAAATCACTTCACAAAACTAGATATCTATTATATATAATATTAATATACCTCAACCACAGAATTACTAAGAACGTTAAACCACTTCGACCACACTAAGGCCATCTCTATTTACAGAGATTATTTAGAAATCGAACGAAGTTTGTTCTAGTCTAACTGCAAAGTTACTGAGTGAAATGAAATAGTTTCAAACGTGGGTTAATATTTTAAACCAGACAAAGGATGAACTATCTCCCCCGCGCCGATCTCTCCCCCTTCTCATAACAGCTACGTTATACTTAGAGGCGTGTCGTAACTGCCACCGGGCGATTACGCACCTGCGTTGACAAACTGACCGGGAAAAAGCGCGTGTCAGTTGCAAATCTCAGACAACCGTCTACAACTGCGTCGTACAGATGCCGGGTTTGACACCTTAAGCTAGTGACAGGTGAAAAATGGTAGACCAAAAGTCTGCTCTATGTCCAGCGAAACGAATTTCTCACACCCCAGGCCCAGAAATCTGGTCGGGCCGCGCTCTGACCGGGGAAACTGCACACGTATGTCTGGCGAGAACCGTATATTCACAGCTATCTGCGCGACTGACATCTGATGCAATAAGGTTACTAGTCAGTATGAGAAAGAAAAACGATGATGGGAAAGAAATATATTTTTCGCAACGAGTGATGCGAAAAAATACAGGAAAAACAAGTACGGAAAGATAATAAAATAAAAGGATGCGGGTGAGAGAATAGGAAGAAGATCTAGGTAATTTAATGATATAAAGACCTACGTGACAGGACGTCCCCCCTTTAAGATATGGAAGCACTCCATGTCTACGTTATGGAATTAAATTTCCTATAACCGTAGCTTCGGGGTGTCTGTCTTCTTCCCTCTCATCTTCCCCCTCCATCTCTCCACTTCCTACTCAAGTTTCCTTCCTCTGGAATGTCTCCCATGCGCGCTTGAAAGAGCGTCGCCGCTTCTGACATTTTTGAAAGATTTCGTGTGATTGTGGTGGAATATCCCTGCCACTATCATCATCTTCGTCAGCTTTGGCGATCGTCAGGAGATGGTCGGAGGTCGGCACATGTCTTTCCAAGTATCTCTTTAAGAGATTTAAATGGAAAACCTTTTCCTTTCCTTGAATAGATATCTGGTAGTTAGCCTTAGAAATCTTTTTCAGGACGGTAAACGGCCCTTGCCATCCGATCTTCAGTTGGTTGTTTCCGGTAGGGAGTAACACCAAAACTTTCTCTCCTGCTTCCAGTTCTCTTTCTTTCGCGACTTTCTTGTATCGGTTAGCGTGCTTTGTGCGTGCTCGCTTAAAGTTAGTTGTTGCTAGGTCCCACCCTAGTTTCAACCTTTCCTTTAAAACCGACACATATTTACTGGCTGAGACAACTGTCTCATCCGCCTTCTCGTCTGTCAGAGACTGAAGTAAGGCTTCAAGCGGCCCCTTGATGGGTCTGCCGAATAAGAGTGTAGCTGGCGGAAATCCTGTGGAAGTATGAGGAGATTCTCTGTAGCCAAATAATGCTGCAGGAATACAGAGATCCCAATCTTCAGGTTTCACTTGTGCCAGCTTACTTAGCATCATGGTGAGGTTTCCATTTGCACGCTCCACGAGCCCATTTCCGGCCGGAGTATATGGCTTAGTGTGGATGTGCTGGGTCCTCAAGATCTTAACGATCTCATCCATCAACAGGTTTCGGTATGGGGATCCGTTATCCGTCAACACTTGCTGAGGGAATCCCAACCGAGTGAAAATCTGCACGAGGGCTTCTGCGACATGCTTGGCATCTGCGCATGTTAGCGGGATAGCTTCTGCCCATAAAGTGCATGTATCGACTAAGGTCAGGATGAACCTGTTCCTTCTTTTAGTCCTTTCGAAAGGCCCTAAAATGTCGATCACAACCCGTTCGAATGGTGTTCCCATTATTGGCATTTCACCCAAAGAGACTGGGGGTGCCCGTTGCTTGGGTGGCACACGTTGGCACTTGGCACAGGATTTGACATATTTGATAATATCAGTATTTACTCCTGGCCACCAATAATGAGTGGTTATCCGTTGGTTTGTGGCGTTCTGTCCCATATGTCCGCTGAAGGGAAGAGAGTGCCCCATTTCTAGGATTTGGCTTCTGTACTGTTTCGGTACTAGGAGCTGGTTGTAACCTTGGTCAGGCTTGCCCGTTCTCCGATAAAGTACGCCATCCTTAGAAAAAATGTCCCCGTGCTGTTTGGGTTCCTTAGCCATGGGCAGTTTCCTAAAGCAGGATGCCAAAGTAGGAGCCTTGTATTGCGCTTCTTTAAGTTCCATGGGTAACAAATTAGGCGCAGGCTCCCGTTCCTTCTTGGTTTGCCCTCTTGTAGTTACTGCTGCCACAATCGGCTCTTCCGGTTTCCCAATACACACGTATTTCCCGCCAAGTATGACTGGGTAGATGGGATCATCCATAACAGCCGCTTTGATCACGCCTCTGACAAAATCAGAGTGGATCTCCACCAATGCGATGGGAAGTGCTGTAGGTGCATCACTCTTACGAACTCCACAAAGTTGGACGGTCTCTGCTGTCTCTTGACCGGGTTTGACCAGGTTTCTGGCAACAATGCAATCATAAGAAAGCCCCGTGTCAAATAAGCAAGAAATTTGAGAACCGTTCAAAGTAACAGTACCTCGCGTTGAGGGTCTATCCCCAACAGGTTGGGAATCACTGTCAACAATTCCGCCTTGCGAGACTGTCAATAAGCATCCGATGCGTTTCGGCTCGGTGTGCTCGGTCTGATCATATGTCCCGTGCTCAGGGGTTCTCCCTTTCCCACCTTGTCCTTTCTGGCTACGCTGCCATGTAGGGCGGTCGGGTTGATCAGACTGTTTGGGGTGGTTGGGGTACTTGTTCTTGTAGAACTTGGATTTTTCAGGAGGGGGGTTTTGAGGTCCAGTTTCTCTGTGGTTATTTAGGTTAGAAGCCTGAGAAGATTGCTCTAGGTTATGTTTTTGAAAATGCTCCTCTGTCGGTTTCCGCTTTGTGGCCGGTAGTTCAGCCAGCGCGTTATGGTAACGCTCAGACTTCTCTAAGATGTCTTCGAGCTTTTCTGCACCCTGCTCAGCTAGAAATCTCCGGGTATATGTAGACAATGTGTTCTTTATTTGTTCTGTTAAAACAAATTCCTCAAGACCTTCGTAGGTAGAGGGGAGCTGCGAGAGCTCTAGGCACTTTGTCAGATAACCCTTCAAACGAGACGAGAACTGCTGAAAAGTTTCAGAATTCTCTTTCCGGCTGTTGCGAAACAGTTGCAAAAATTTGCGAGCGTTCATTTCAAAGCGCTCCAGTAACGCTTTCTTCAACAGATCATAGTTGTCTTGTTGGCTGCTTTCCAGTTTGGCGTAAACATCATACGCGGAACTTTTCAAAGCCTGGGAAAGCTTCATGTTCCAACGCGACCTCTCCAAACCGTACAGAGTTGCAATTTTCTCAAATTTTTCTAACCATGTGTCAATCTTCTCATTTGGACAAGGGAAAGATTCCAGCGGAAAAGACATAGCAGTGAGGTGAAGAGATTGACTGTTAGAAGGATCCGTTAAGGAAGAATGAGGAGAAGACTCTCCATTGCTGGAGGTAGAGGCAGCACCACGAGTTTGAAATTCTAGAGTTTTGAGAGCCAACTCATGCTGTCTCTGTTTCTCCCTTTCCTCATGCTGCATCCTGTGAATCTCCATTTCCTCATCCATCTTCTTCTGCTGTAATAGCCGGTCTGCTGCTTCTTTCCTCTCCGCTGCTTCTTCTTTCCTCCTTAATTCTTCTTTTTCCTGTTTAGCTTCAGCTGCTTTCCTCTCCGCATCGTATCTCTCAAGTTCGTCTCTGACAAAAGCTTTCGCTTCCTCTCCTTCGAGTCCCTCCTCTCTCGCTTCGTCCCTGAGGAGTTGTCTAAGCTTTGCTCTCTCGGCCATATTAGGTCAGTGACTGAGACTAGTGGAGAACGAAAATAGGAAAAAGGATACACTGGTTCCTACCACTTACGAGAAAAAAATTACCAAAAATCAAAAGATGATATATTTAACCCTGGGATAACTCCTCCAAAAATAAAAATCTAACTATCGCTGCTATTATCGGCAATAAAGCACCTAATGCAAAACACGACTACGCCAACTAAATGGTAGTTATGATTACTCCCTGAAAAAATTTAAGTTTCTACAGTGGAAGCAAAATTAATTATTGCAAAAATTTAAAGAGAAAAATAATCCCTTAATTTTAATCCACTATCAAGTTTACCCCTGAAGACAGTTAGGGTGAGGGAGGCAATTAATCTGGACCAATAGTCCGAAACGCACTCCTTAACTTTAGTTCAAACACCTTCCTGCTTCAAAACCCTTGTGAATGTTATACACTCACAAAACTTTACCAGCGTTTAGTATTACAAATCAACAAATAACATATATTCCGACGAAATCCACCTGTAAACCAAATGTATAATGCTTCCTAATGCTGTGGAAAAAAACTTATCAGTTTGTGTGGTCAGCACGCCCGTAAACAGATCGTTAGTCTAGGGGATAAATTATTTAAAGATATAACAACTCACAAGACATCACACTCTTACTCTATTTCAGAATAAAGAATCTTAAGTTCAAAATCCAGATAGACGAGTCCACATTTGTCGTACTCGTCTTCATATTCTAAGTTCAAAAACCGGAAACGAGCCCACATTTGTCGTATCGCCTTAGGATTTTGGGTTCAATTCCCGGTAACGAGCGACCATTTGTCGTCTCGTCTTCCTATTCTAAGTTCAAAAACCGGAAACGAGCCACCATTTGTCGTAGATCTTCGGATAGGAGTATTAAGACTTGGGTTGGTCCCTTCTGAATAGGTTGGAATGAGTGATAGTCACGGTGAGAGTTAGAAAAATGAAATAGATTCCACGAGTGGTGAGATGATAGACTGTGGTATAGAGGCTGTCGCTGAAAGCGAAAAGAATTCTTCTCTCTCTCTCACCTATCCTCTACGACGGCTTTTACAGAGTCCGACAGTCTAAACCATATATATATTACATATAATTCTATCTCCTCACGGGCACGCACATACACGTGACGACAGTTAAACACACAGACTTGGAAAATCTATAACAATGATTATACAGATAATTGGGATCGAGCTGACCAACGCACTGATTTTTTTTTTTCCAAGAGAGATATTTTAATTATCATATCAAAATTTCTCACAACACCAAAAAATACATAAAGGAAGCATACATATAGACATAAAAAATCAAGAAAAATGCTACAAGGATGATAGCCCGTTAGATCTTACTCTAGGTTTAGCCCACAGCCCCGTTAAGAGAACAGATGATGGCCCAAAGAGTTATAGATACGTAGGGTTGAGTCTAAGAGATTTCTTTCTTTCTCGTAAATATATGAACAGAGTTGGATAAATCTGATTTAACCTAAGAAAACAGAAACTCTAGCATTTGTAACAAATTCTGCAGATTAAAAAAATTTAAGACAGCAAATGTGTGACAATAATACACCGGTAAAATAACACTCAGACCTGTGTACTCTCATTCATCCAGCCATGGCCTTTCTCTCACATATATACTCACAACTTTGCTCGTTGCCTCTGGGAACATAATAATTCTAGGACCTGCGCACAGACCCGAAAAATGCAGTCAGCGACCAAGAAACCCCCAGTTCCAAAAGACGTACTGAACTCTCTGTCTCAGGGAACCGATTCCTTGGGTGTTCTAATTTTTCTCGAATGTCTGATTAAGTCACATAAAATTTGTCCAGGCACGAAAGTTAGCAGAGCACAATGTCATTAGCTTTGGATTCTAGGATTTAAGGAATGTCAGATCGGTGTCTACTTCCAGGAAGGTACTATATTTGGTCACCACAATACTAGTCACAATCTCTGTCGGAATGTTAATGTTTCTTGTAATATTCTCGCCGCCAGGCAGCATGTACATTTAAATTTGTGGAGCAATATGAACTGGCTCAAAAGCCCAATATATATTTCTAGTCTTTAGAAACCGTTAGTGGGATTGCTATTACTGTCTCTCTCTGATGGCATATGCACTGTCAGATTAGGGTTACTTGAAACAAAACAAAAAACCCACGTGGTTAAAGATAGGAAATGTCTATGCTTCTCACAAATATGTCTCTCAGGCTACTAAACGCTGGCAAGTTGGGTACCACCGTTTCACTATATAAAAATGGAAAGAACACATATCAAATAATTTACATATATGTACTCAATATAACGTACATTTTAAATAGCAAGCCTACAGCTTGACTTATATTTAAAACTTCCCGTAAAGTAAGTTATATAAAAATCAATCATCAGGAATATCTTCGTATTCCGTCAATATTCACTGATGTCGCATCTAGCATCTAGCATTTATGAGTTAGTTATTAAAACAGTTTCGACTGAGTATTTAACAGTTAAATTAAACTCATTTCAGCTACTTGTTTAGTAAGCTAAAAATTATAATTTATTTTGTATTTCCACTGCAACTCGTCGATTAAAGAAATAACAACTATCAAAATATTCACTCTGCACACAGAACTAGTTTAAAATGGAATCGGCGATTTTAACACTAAATCACTTCACAAAACTAGATATCTATTATATATAATATTAATATACCTCAACCACAGAATTACTAAGAACGTTAAACCACTTCGACCACACTAAGGCCATCTCTATTTACAGAGATTATTTAGAAATCGAACGAAGGTTGTTCTAGTCTAACTGCAAAGTTACTGAGTGAAATGAAATAGTTTCAAACGTGGGTTAATATTTTAAACCAGACAAAGGATGAACTATCTCCCCCGCGCCGATCTCTCCCCCTTCTCATAACAGCTACGTTATACTTAGAGGCGTGTCGTAACTGCCACCGGGCGATTACGCACCTGCGTTGACAAACTGACCGGGAAAAGCGCGTGTCAGTTGCAAATCTCAGACAACCGTCTACAACTGCGTCGTACAGATGCCGGGTTTGACACCTTAAGCTAGTGACAGGTGAAAAATGGTAGACCAAAAGTCTGCTCTATGTCCAGCGAAACGAATTTCTCACACCCCAGGCCCAGAAATCTGGTCGGGCCGCGCTCTGACCGGGGAAACTGCACACGTATGTCTGGCGAGAACCGTATATTCACAGCTATCTGCGCGACTGACATCTGATGCAATAAGGTTACTAGTCAGTATGAGAAAGAAAAACGATGATGGAAAAGAAATATATTTTTCGCAACGAGTGATGCGAAAAAATACAGGAAAAACAAGTACGGAAAGATAATAAAATAAAAGGATGCGGGTGAGAGAATAGGAAGAAGATCTAGGTAATTTAATGATATAAAGACCTACGTGACAAGAATGTAAGATGTTATTTCAACCTGGAGCTACACCACGGCTTAAATGTGGACATGTGTTACCAGTGTTGTCGTCTTATGACGGTGTTGGTACTCTCACTATACATAATGGATTTTTGTTTAACACTCCAATTAAAGTTTTGAGGGACACGGGATGCACAACGGTCGGGATAGGAAGATCGTTAATCCCTCCGTCGTGTTTCACTGGAACGTCTGTTAAATGCATAACTTTCGGAGGCACGGTAGAGGTATATCCCATGGCCGACGTAACAATTACCACGCCATTCTTTACTGGGAAAGTTCGTGTATGTGTTCTCAACCAGCCTTGCTGTGACTTGATTTTGGGAAACATAAAGGGTATAAAAGAATGTTCTCCTGATGATATTTCTGCATGGGAAAGAGAATATCTTTCTTTATCCAATGCTCTGACTACTAGAGCACAGCTGGTTGCAGAAGCAAATGAACTTCATTCATAACCCTCCACTCCCAAAGGAGCATAGGCCTTCAACAAACACATGCCAAGTCCTCCTGTCCCGTGCCATCATCTCAAGTTCTTTCCATGTTCTCCTCATCATTTTCACCTCTGTTTCCAACTCTCTTCTCCATGTACTTCTTGGTCTTCCTCTGCCTCTCTTGCCCTGGGGGTTCCAGAACAAGGACTGCCTTGTAATGCTATCAACAGGTTTCCTCAGTGTGTGTCCTATCCATCGCCATCGTCTTCTTCTCATCTCTTGTTCCACTGGCACTTGTCTAGTTCTTGTCATCAGTTCCACGTTGGTAACCTTGTCATACCATTTTAATCCCTCTATTCTACGCAAGCACCCATTTATGAAAGTCTGTAGCTTTTTGGTTGTTGTCTTTGTTGTTCTCCATGTCTCCGAGCCATACAATAGGACTGACTTCACATTTGAGTTGAAGATTCTTATTTTCGTGTTGGATCCGATTTCTCTTGATCTCCATATATTTCCCAATGCAATGAAAGCTCCTCTTGCCTTTTGTATTCTTATTTTGATATCGCTGTCTGTCCCTCCAACTTTGTCTATATTGCTGCCAAGATATGTGTATGATTCTACATCTTGAATTGGTGTTTCTTCAAGTTCAACCCTGTTATCATTACCTGCATTTATTCTCATTATTTTTTTCTTTTCCCTGTGTATTTTAAGACCCAAATGCTGTGACCTCTCCTCGAGTGTTTTCAATTTGTCCTGCATCTGATTACGGTTATGGGACAGAAGAGCCAAGTCATCAGCAAAATCCAGATCATCCAACTGCTTAGTCAGAGTCCACTGGATTCCATTTCTGTTGTGTGTTGTCGATGATCTCATAACCCAATCTATTGCCAGCAAGAAAAGAAATGGAGACAAGAGGCATCCCTGTCGCACTCCTGTTCTTATCCCAAACGGTTCTGTTAGCTGTCCTTCGTGAAGAACTCTGCATGTCATGTCTTCATATGTTTTCTTTATTAAATTAATGATCTTCAGGGGAACTCCATAATGCCTCATCAATTTCCAAAGTGATTCTCTGTCTACACTGTCAAATGCCTTTTCGTAGTCCACAAATCCGATGTATAGTGGTGAATTCCATTCCAGACTTTGTTCAACTATTATTCTCAAAGTGGCTATCTGGTCTGTACATGATCTGTTTTGTCGAAAACCTGCTTGTTCATCTCTCAGTTTCTTGTCTATGGACTCTTTTAATCTCTCAAGGATAATCCTGTTTAATACTTTTCCTGGCACTGATAGTAACATTATTCCTCTATAATTTGTGCACTCTTGTAAATTTCCCTTCTTAGGCAACTTAACCAGATATCCTTCCTTCCATTCTGCTGGTATCTCTTCCTTTTCCCAGACTTTACCAAGTAATTTATATAACATCTCTGTAGCCGTGTCGATATCTGCTTTGATGGCCTCTGCTGGAATGCCATCAGGTCCAGACGCTTTTCCCTCTCTTAGAAGCTTTATGGCTTTCTTTATTTCTTCCTTCGTTGGTCTTTCACCGTTAATTTGTAGCTCTTCTTCTGCTGGCTGGATGTCCGGCGGGTTTTGTGGAGCTGGTCTATTGAGAAGGTCCCCAAAATATTCTGTCCACCTCTTCATTTGCTCTTGTATATTGCTGAGCAGTTTCCCATTCTTGTCTTTCATGAGGCAACTTGTTTGCTTGTATTTTCCTGTTAGCTTCTTTGTACTGCTATACAGTTCTCTCATATTTCCTTTGGCTGCAGCATCTTCTGCCTCTCTTGCCAACTCCTCAATATACTTCCTCTTGTCTCTTTTGATACTTCTTTTTACTTCTTTGTTTGCTTCTGTGTACACTTCTTGAGCCTTGGCTTTGGAGCTTCTAGTTTTGCTTGTGTTTAACTCTGCTTTCTTGTTTTTTCTGTCTTTTATCTTATTGATGGTTTCTGTTGTTATCCATGCTTTTTGTTGTCTTTCCCTTTTCCCCAGTATTTCTTCACATGTCTCCTTCCATACTGTTTTGACCTGCTGCCAATAGTCTTCTGTATTCTCTTCCAGCTGTTGGAGCACTTGGAATTTGTTGGATACTGTGACCGCAAATTTGTCTCTTGTTTCTTGATTTCTTAGCTGTCCTACATTAAACTGTTGTCTATAATTTTGCATAGTTGCATATCTCTTGGAAAGAGATGAAAACAAATAAGGAGGTCCTAGAAAATCTAGGTATGAAAAGAGAACTAATGAGAGAGGTCAAAGTTCGGCAGCTAAAATACTTTGGCCACATAAAAAGGCATAACACCTTGCAGAAGACCATAACAGAAGGGAGAGTTGAAGGTAAACGTGCAAGGGGAAGACAGCGCTATAAGTGGGAAGATAACATCAAGAGATGGACGGGAAAGAGTCTATCAGAGTGTACCACCAAGACAAGAGACAGAAGACGTTGGAGATCCATTACAGCCAACCTCCGTTGTGGAGATGGCAACTGATGATGATGATGATATCTCTTGAGTTTCATTTTTACTTTGGCTATCAGAAGATGGTGATCTGATGCCACATCTGCTCCTCTATATACCTTTACATCCTGCAATGATGATCTAAACTTCTTGTTTATGCATATATGATCAATCTGATTTTCTGTTCTATGGTCTGGGGATATCCATGTTGCCTTGTGTATTCTCTTATGTGGAAACATGCTTCCTCCTATAGCCAGTTGATATGAAGCACAGAAGTTTGCGAATAGCTCTCCATTTTCATTCATTACTCCTAGCCCATGTTTTCCCATGACTTCTTCAAATCCAGTGTTGACTGTACCTATCTTTGCATTCATGTCACCCATCAAAATTGTGATGTCTCTTCTTTTACTTTATCCATAATTTCTTGTAGTTTAGTATAAAATGCTTCTTTCACAGACTCTTCTTTGTCATTAGTTGGTGCATAACATTGGATGACATTTACATGAATTTTCTTTTTAGCTGTTTTGAAAGAAGCTGTTATTATTCTGGGTCCAACAGCTTCCCATTCAATTAGTGCTTTCTGTGCTTCTTTAGATAACATAAGAGCTACCCCTTCACTGTGGTGTGAACTTTCGTCTTCATGTCCTGAGGACAGCACCAATTCACCTGTGATGAGTTTCTTCCTGTCTACCCCCTTCCACTTTGTTTCACACATTCCCAGAACCTCGATTTTGTATTCCCTCATTTCTGCTGCTACTTGCGCCACTTTCCCTTGTTCGTTTAATGTCCGAACATTCCAGGTGCCAAATCTGGAAGTTCTCCTAGAAGAAAGAAGGTTAGTCAGCAACACAGACTCCTTTCGGCTTTCTCTGTGTTGCATCATACGCCTCCCCGCGAGAGGATCTTCCCCTGTCTTGGATGGCTGTGTTTTATTTTCTTTATTTGACTTGTCCATATTTGTTGAAGTTTTTTGTGGTTTAAATTTTTTTTACAGGATGGTGTAACCGGCCCCATGCCCAACCCTCCTTAGTCGCTTTTTACGACATGCTTGGTAGGGGACAGTGTTACTATTCTTTGCTCCCCTTTCGGGCCCCGGTAACACACGGGTGAAATGAACTTAATGATAGCAATAATATCCCACACGTGACGACAACAAGTCATTACATAGATAAAAATGCATTCATTAACCAACAAAAAGATGACTCTTCTTTGGGACGTTTATTCACTTTAGCTACGGCTAAAACTATTACACATACAAATAATGCCAGACATTGGTATCAATTTCATGACAATATTTTGATACGTTGTTTTGACAATTATTCTTCGGTACTCAGACAAATAGTAGTACCTACGTCATTTCGATCACTAGTTTTATCTAATGCACATGATGTTCCTTTTGCTGGTCATTTGGGGATTTCCCGCACAGCTTATAGATTGATGGCACATTTTTTTGGCCAGGGGTTCATAAGGACGTCGCAACGTTTTGTAAATCATGCACTGTTTGTCAGGGAATTGCACGTAAGGGTGCGCATCAGTTTGCACCCCTACAGACCACAGATATCTCTGTGCGACCTTTTTATAAGATGGCTGTCGACATAATCGGGCCTCTTCCGGTGTTATCATCCAGAGTATTCCGCTTCATCTTAACTTGTATCGACCTATGTACCAGATGGCCTGAAGCCATACCTGTTAAGTCCATAACAACGAAGTCGGTGACTGATGCTTTATTATCGATATTTTCACGCATCGGATTTCCTGAAGAGCTTCTGTCGGATCATGGCACGCAATTCACTTCAGGTATGTTCTCAGAAATTTGTGATGTGCTTCACATCCGTCATACTTTGAGTGCCAGATTAAATCCGCAATGAAACGGAGTTGTAGAACGCTGGAATTCTACATTAAAGCAGATGTTGGGCAAAGTAACAACAATGTTTCCCCATGATTGGGACCGACTGATACCAGCGGTTCTGTTTGCTTATAGAGAAGTTTCTAATCGTCAAACCGGATTCTCACCATTTGAATTAGTTTTCGGGGCTAATCCAAGTGGACCAATGTCTATCTTACATGATTTGGTGATAACAAATGATGATAATACGGTTACGAAATCTAGTCACCAATATGTCACAGATCTACGCCAATGCATTGTGGACGCATGTGAGATCGCGACTGAAGCATCATAATTAGCAAAATATAAGACTCGGTCGCGTATTAATCGTGATAGAAGATTAACATCATTATCGATTAACGATGAAGTTTTTGTTCTCTTGCCACTTAAAGGTGATCATTTGTTGTTTACGTGGCAAGGTCCTTTTAAAGTTGTGGGTAAGAAAACCGACGTGGATTACATCATCGACATTAGGGGTAAAAGAAAAACATTCCACACTAACATGTTACAACCTTACATTTCTAGACCTCTTCCACTCAAACATATTTGTGAATCTATCACAAATCAATCTCCGCATTTAGCATCTATTGCTTTAGTGGATGAAGTAGCAACCAGTTTCGCGGATGTACCACTTGATTTCCGGTGGTACTTATTCAAGTCTCGGAAACTTGGAAGGATGTAATCATTTGCAACGATTTACCTTCAGATCAGAAGAATCAGATTCTCAATCTATTGAAATCTTTTGAAGATGTATTGTCTGATCTGCCTGGACGAACTAACATTATTTCTCACGAAATAAAATTATCGGATCCCACTCCGATTAAGTTACGACCGTATGCAATTCCTTTGCATATCAGAGAGCAGGTTGATAGCGAGGTCGACAATATGTTAAAAATGGGGATAATCTCTCCATCAGATTCTCCATTTTGTTTTCCGATGGTAGCGGTACGGAAGAAAGACAAAACCATTCGTATATGCATTGATTTCCGTCGACTAAATAAAGTCACGATATGAGATTCTGAACCAATGCCTTTGCTGGAGGACTTGCTACCTCGTTTAGCTTTCGCTACTTTCTTTAGCAAATTCGATTTATCAAAAGGGTATTGGCAGATCCCTTTGACCGAAGAATGTAAACCGTTGACGGCATTTGCAACATCGAAGGGTTTGTTCCAATACAGTGTCATGTGTTTTGCGCTCAAAAATGCGCCTGCAACTTTCGTACGGATGATGCGTCGAGTATTTGGGAGACGTTCAGACCTAATATCTTATATAGATGACATTTGCATGTTTCATGACACATGGGAAGAGCATGTAAATGGTGTACAATCTTTACTACAGACACTAAGAATAAACAATCTTACAGCCCGTCCATCCAAAATAGAAATTGGATTCAATGAAATTTCATTTCTAGGACACAAAATTGGCAAACATGTAATACAAACTGATGAATCTAATTTAAAACGCATACTTGATCTTACAATCCCAACTACAAAGAAGCAAGTACGGAGTTTATTAGGATTGGTGAATTTTTACCACAAGTTTATTCCAAGGTTCTCGTCTTTGACTGCTGTCTTATCTGATCTAACTAAAAGAGGTATGCCTAACAAATTAGTTTGGACACAACAATGTAACCAGACATTACATAACATTAAGACTCATTTTTCACAGTATCCGATATTAAGACTGCCAGATTTAAAAAGATCATTTACTGTTGTAACAGATGCTTCGCTCCACGCAATAGGCGGGTGTTTGGGACAAAGTTTTGATGGCAAGTTTCATCCGATCTACTACTTGAGTAGGAAACTGTCGGAAGCCGAATCCAAATACTCTATTTTCGACAGAGAAATTTTTGGTATAGTATGGACTTTGAATAAACTTCAAAAGTATGTGGTAGGTACGCATTTTACTATAATGCCAGATCAGAGACCATTAACGTATCTGCAGACCTGTAAATCACCAAGGGCAAGACTTACGAGATTTGCATTGCAGTTTCAAGCGTATGACTTTGATATCGTCCATATAGAAGGACATAATAATGTAATCGCTGATACTCTGTCGAGAGTAATACATTGAACTATGTAACTGTCCTGGGTACAGGAAGTGACAACAAACATTATTTCTGTTCATAATCAATTGATAGGTAGATTATATAGCGATATTTTCGTAGCATTAATATGTTGCTCACAAGTTGTTGCCACATATTTTAACTGCATTTCACTCATCGTGATATAATTTCACTCATTGCTTGAATTTGATTTTCCTTTTTATCATTATAGTTAAGTATAGTTAATGATGGCCTGCAAACCTGCAGTTTCCAGTAGCGCGCAGGGGGGGGGGGGGAGAGGGGGGAAAGAGGGGGGGGTATATGTGGTGTCTGCCCATGCACACCACATGTTAGATTTATTGAGTTTGAGTTAGTGCTGATAAATGCGGCACTATTTGGAATATTGAAAATGAGGCGCACCAAAGAATGACGTAAGAGATTGTTGTGATGTGTATGGCCAAGATGGAGGAAAACCTTGAGCTTTGTGACAGCTGTGTTTTTTGGCTGTGTTTTCTTTTAAATTACAGTGGGGACCTATTACGAAGTGTTCACCCTTCGGATATGGTTTGTACAAGAGCACGAATACTCTTGAAATAGAATTAATATGTATTGAGGAGGTTAATAAATAAGGATTAATCGGGACGAACGATTATGTATGCTACAAGGAATATAAGTTATTAAAGGATGTCGAGTTCGTTTCAAAAAGGAAGACTGTTTTAGTTCCTCATTGGTGAATCGGTCAGTTAAAGAACCTGCATGTATGTTGTGAATTATGGAACAAAACTATAAAAGTTGAGAGATTTCACCCTGGATGTAACGGGGTAACGAGCATTATTATGAGCAACCGCAGGAGCAATCAAATATACATTAACAGAATCAACATATACTTCAACTGTGGGCAGGGGTAGCAATTTACCTGAAATAATAATAAACGAACACATAATATATTCAAACAGCGCCCCACCACAGTAATCTACACAGTCCATGTGTCTCTAAATGCTTCACCCGGATAGGATGATTCACATGTATGCATAGAATGTCCCAAGTTGTTATGTGTTATGTCGAGTGGGGTATCTCTGAGTCGAGGACGTTCTGATAAACCTGTTGTTTTACTGAGAACGTTAACAATATACAATCCTTCTGTGTGAGTATATCTCTGTAGCGTTGATCAACAGTTAACAGTTGTCGTATGAAAATGTCTGTTGTCTAATCTCCGGAGGGTACTGGCCAGACTGGATATCTTCACGAAATGTTCTTGATATGTAGACTCATTATCTTGAGTATGTAATCGTGATTCATAAAATATACTTTGGAGTCTGCTTCATAGAATGCACTTAACAGTGTGTTGCACTTGGTATAAATATGAGGTTCAACTTGTTGAGCTCTTTAGCTTGACTTCAGGTAATACGCTTTCGATGGAGCTGAACTTGATATGAGTAATCAAATGTGAGCTTTAGCTTGACTCCTGTAGTAAGCTTTCGAGTGATTTGAACTTGTTATAACTATGTATTGAACTTGTGCGCATGTGATATAAGTTGACGAAAAATTCTGCGTCCACTGTTTTTATCGTGGGCGAGAAATATTCCTTTTTTTACTGAGGAACGAAGAATGTCCTATGGCGAATTATGCAAACCAAATGTACGTTTTGATAACTTATTTCTGGTTAGACGAAAGATACGTAGCGTGTAGACTCAGACTTCTGATGGACTGAAGATACACAAAAGTCTTCGTACGTTTTCACACTTAATATATACTGGTTGGCTTTCATTTATTCTACATCTCACTCTTGATCTCTATGAGTTCGATTCTAATGATGTTAAATATATTGTGCATGAGAGTGTGTGCGTATGGAAGACTATGATGATGATTCAACAAGCTAGATGAAGGTGAAGTATGAACTATTAAGTACAGGGTGTCCGAACGAGAGCAGGTAGATTTGAATTGCCCGCCATTTCTGTGGATTTTATTTCTGTCACTTCATATTTGGCAGACGTCAAATAAAGACGTGGCAAATTCATTATGCAGAGGTACACGTATGAACAACGCGTTTCAATAGTTAAAACTTATTATCAAAATCAGTGTTCAATTGCGGTGACTCGGCGTAAATTACGTGAAATTTTGAGTCGTAATCATGTGCCTGCAGTATGCACAATTCAGCGTTTAGTGGCGGTATTTGAAGAAACTGGTTCGGTGGTAAATCGCTAAAGGCCTCCAGCACCTCGGAGCGCTCGTTCATTGAAAAACATTGCTGCTGTGCGTGAAAGTGTAGCTGAAATGCCGGGCACCTCCATCAGACACCGTTCACAAGAACTTGGCCTATCTCGGTCATCTTTACACACAATTTTGCGTAAAGATCTACACCTACACCCATATAAGATCCAGCTGACGCAAGCTCTTCGACCTGCAGACCACGAACGGTGTCGTAATTACAGTAATTGGATGTTAGAAGCCATTGAAAATGACCCTAAATTTTGGAAGAAAATCATCATGAGTGATGAGGCTCACTTCCACCTCACTGGCTTCGTAAACAATCAAAATAGCCGTATTTGGGGAAGCGAAAATCCACGAGAGATACACGAGATGCCTCTACATCCTCGGCAAGTGACAGTCTGGTGCGCTATGTGGGCTGGAGGTGTGATTGGTCCATACTTTTTTGAGAACGCTCATGGCAATGCTGTTACGGTCAATGGCGAACGCTATTTGTACATGATTAACAACTTTTTTGGTCCACAATTGGAGGATTTGGACCTACGTGACATGTGGTTTCAACAAGATGGCGCCACCTTGCACATAGCACGCGACACAAGAGAAATTTTGAATAGGATGTTTCCGGACAAATTAATTTCGAAATTTGGCGACATCGACTGGCCTCCAAGATCGCCAGATTTAACTCCATTAGACTTTTCTTATGGGGTTTTTCGAAAGGAAAGGTCTATACCAACAAGCCACAGACTATTGAGCAACTCAAAGTCAATATTCGAGAGGTTATCGCCGCTATACAAGTTGAAACATGCGAAAATGTCATGCAAAATGTGCTCCAAAGGGCGCGCATCTGTATGGCTAGCAGAGGCGGCCATTTAAATGATATAGTGTTCCACACATAACTGCCAGGTCTAAATAAAACATACGTAACATAAAATTGACAATTGTTTCACTTTTAGACTAGTTATTCAAAAACAAAATCTACCTGTTCTCGTTCTGACACCCTACTTTCTATCAGCCTATCATCTTAGAGGAAAATCTTCTGATTTTATTTAGTCATGCCCTAGGAGAATTAATTGAAACTATCTTTCGCACATTTAGCTGTGAGGTTAAAATAAATAAAGAATAAGAAAAAGTATTAATAATCTGTATAAGATCTACTAACCTTCTTTTCCCCTCGCAAAATCCTTTAAGAACACAATTCACCACAGATATGAATTATTTTATCCACTCTGAATAAACACGTGTATTTAGGCTAGGCGTTTAGGGATTTCTCTTTACACCACAATGTTGAAAACTGCACTGATCTCTAACAAGCTGTGCAGTAGAATATATCGCTGGTTTAGCCAATGTGTCCGAGATAATATAACTCCTCCCCTCAACCAATTACCAGGCGTGCATCTTGCAACCCAGACCTAGGATTTCTCATGTCTCCTGTCAGTCTAACAGTGGGTTGGGCTATTCGCCACCCCCTTTCGTTCGCATGGCCTCTCAGTCTTGGTCAAACCGCCCGGTGTTTGCTGATTGTTCGCCCAGAAAAACTCACTGACCCGCTAACTGTAACAAAACTCGCTGTCCCTTGTCGCCCACAAGTACATTTTCTGTCATCCTTTGTAAGACAGCTCTCTGTATGCTTGCTAACTAGTTCCTTTGTTGTGCCAGCTCCATCTGGAAACAAAGTGGGTGTTCCGCTGCACGGGTCTTTGATATCCCGCTCCTGGAGTCCATTGTGTTGCGTGGCCATTGTATCGAGTGCGATGACCGTCGATTGTTTGCGCAGCGGCTGGCACTGAAT
Source organism: Oreohelix idahoensis (assembly GCA_024509875.1). Classification (NCBI taxonomy): domain Eukaryota; kingdom Metazoa; phylum Mollusca; class Gastropoda; order Stylommatophora; family Oreohelicidae; genus Oreohelix; species Oreohelix idahoensis. The sequence continues at coordinate 1,160,466 of JAMPIV010001648.1, read as the reverse complement.
AAAGTACCAGGTGGTGTCAGCCGCGCGTCTAAACAATAGTCCAAGGTGGCATGTCTGACGATTATTTACACAGGGACTAGTTATGAAAGAATGTTTTATTAAGTCCAAGCTGGGCTTTCACAAGATTAGGATAAACCCAGATGTGTTAAACAAGGTGGAGAAACTGAATCAAAAGACCACCGATGAAAGAACAAACGTGGTTCTTTAGATACCAGATGCGAGTAATCAAAAACGATGAAATAACAAATGTGGGATGAAAGAGCACAATGTTTGAGAAAATAAAATAAGAAAGATGTAGGAAAAGATTGGGAGATAAGGCTTTGGCGCTCGCTTGTCACACTTGGCAAAGACGGCAGAGAAAGCTGCAGCCAAAGGAAATATGAAGAACCTGCATAACGGCACAAAAGATCTAACAGGAAAATACAAGCAAGAAATGAGCTCATCAATAATCTTCCAATAATGGAACATTGCTGAGTGTGATATAGTGTTCTTATTCATTATCCCGTTTTACCTTTCTTTCTCATCATTCTTATCTTTTTTTCTCTCCCGTTTTTTCTCTTTCATCATTTTTAAAGTAATCTTTCCAAATCCCCACATTTACCTAAGTGTATCTTTTATATTTCGTAACATCTTGGATATTTCCCAACCTCAAACTTTGATAAAGCGTTATCTTTTGGAACATATCTGGCCCGTTAGACAGGTTATTTTTTATTTGGTGCGGGAGACGGTAACATTGGCGATAGAAAGAAATCGTTTGAGGGCTTAATTCCCTGTTTGGACACAAGGTGTCAAGATATTTGGGAACAATGGCAGGCCAGCCGCTGGCGATCGTAAACAAAGGGCATTCGAGACGAAGTCACCTAGACCACGACGATAGTCTACTGTGTGTGATAGCGGATAAGAAGCTTAGATGTTGTCTATGTGGTGGGACAATGAAGAGATTAAAGGAAGCCATCCGTGGATCATTCAACAATGTAACAACAGACGACGACATTAAGTAGTGACAAAAGATTTTGTGACAAGGGGCGGATAATTTCTGTATCGGGCGACCAATCTCAAATCACGGTTTTTTTTTTAACCACCGGACATTCAGCAAGCATGGGAAGAGTCTGTTACGACAGCCCACCCATCTTTTGCGATTGACTGGCACTGGTCTTCGCAAACCGCGCTCGGATGCGACATTGCAATGTGGAAGGCGGATTACACTGACAAACAACATTTTTCTTTCTTATATGAGAATAAGTGTACTTAGGTCAGTTTCTTGCGCTGATTTCAAATTTGAAATCCGTTTATCTCTATCACATCGGGTTCTTAAGATATTTGTGAATAAATATATTTTTGAGAAACCGTTATTTGCTCCGTTTCATTTTTACTATATAACTTATTAAAAATTAATAAAATGCAAAATAATTCTACTTTTTATACTGCTAAAAGATGCATGACATATGTTACGCTATTTTTCAAATAGTTACTGTATTTTGAAATAATTCTGAGCGAAATATGGCTTCTAGAAGTTATAGAAATTCGGCTGATCTGTTCTGTTACGTGTGTGGATATTTTATCAATCGTGTTCACCAGAGAAACTTTACACCATTACTAAAGAAAGCATATGAACTTTATTTCGATTCGAAAGTTGATGATGCAAATAAATCTTGGAAGCCAAATGCAGTTTGTTTGACTTGTGAAAATACATTGGCAGGTTGGTTACGAAAATCGCCGAAGCATAAGTCGATGCCTTTTGGAGTGCCAGTAATATGGCGTGAACCGACAAATCACGCTACTGATTGTTACTTCTGCTTGACACATATCAATGGTTTCACTTTTAAAACTAGAAAGTCTGTGGTTTATCCAAATATTGAATCGGTTTCGAAACCAGTGCCTCATTATCCAATCACGTGTCCGATCCCAGTTCCACCAGAACAATATCCGTTGGACGTGAATGAACCATCAGAAAGTGATAGTTTACCTGCTTTAGAAACTAATTCTGACTCGGATTATATACCGGTGAATGATGGTGTTCACTTAGTTAACCATTCAGAACTTTCAGATCTAATACGTGATCTCGATCTTACCAAAAGACAAGCGGAATTACTCGGTTCGCGACTCAAAGAATGGAATCTTTTAGCACCCAATACTCCGATATCTAAATTTCGTCATAGAAACAGAGAACTTGTTCAATACTTTGAGATGGATGATGACATTTGCTATTGCAAAGATGTAAACGGTCTAATGGTGCACCTCGGTCATGAGCACATAGTCAACGAATGGCAACTTTTCACCGACTCTTCCAAGACTAGTCTAAAAGCCGTGTTATTGCATAACATAAATTTATTTTCATCACTTCCAGTCGCCTACTCTGTTCATATGAAAGAAACTTATGACAATATGGCTATACTTTTGGCAAATATAAAGTACAATGACTACCAATGGCGGATTTGAGGAGACCTAAAGGTCATTGCAATTCTCACGGGCATGCAGACTCGGTATACTAAATTTTGTTGCTTCCTATGTGAATGGGACAGCCGCAACAGACAGGAACATTATGCAAGAAAGGTGTGGCCTATCAGTGATCGTATGCAGCTGGGGCATAAAAATGTAATACACGAGCCATTAACAAAGACAGCATCATTTTACCACCGTTACATATAAAGGTGGGGCTCATGAAGAATTTCGTAAAAGCGTTACATAAAACGAGCAAAGCTTTCACTTATCTTCGAGAAAAGTTTCCGCAAGTTAGCGATGCAAAGATAAAGGAAGGTATCTTTGTAGGACCTCAGATTAGGAAAGTTATTGCAGACAAACAATTCGAGAACTTGTTACATTGTAGTGAACTTCGCGCATGGATGGCATTCAAATAGATCGTCGATAACTTTCTGGGAAATCACAAATCTGTCGACTATGTGCATATTGTTAAGCAGTGCATAGATGCATACATAATTATGGGCTGTAACATGTCCCTCAAAATCTATTTGCTCGATTCGCATCTTGACTTTTTCCCTGACAACCTTGGCGAAGTCAGCGATGAACATGGAGAACGATTCCATCAAGATATCGCCGTAATGGAGTCAAGTTATCAAGGACGGTGGAGTGAGACCATGCTTGCCGATTATTGTTGGATGCTTCATCGCGATGTACCACATGCCATTCACCGACGAAAGTCGACTGCAAAGAAATTCAAGCCTAAGCCTACATAACTGTTATACTTCTTGTACGAATGATGTTGTAATACTGTATGCGTTGTTAAAAAACTTCAATTGCATATTTCTAGAGATCCCGACCTGATAGAGAAAAACGGTTTGCAGATTTAAAAACAGCGCATTAAAATTGACCAGAAAAGCATAGAAATGTTAGAGAAAGAAAAAAAATTTTTTTTTTTGTTAGCCAGTGTTATGGGTCAGAGCGTGGAGCCATAGGGCTCCACGACTTATCACATACTGGTCATCAGGAAATATGTGCTCGACAGAAGTCAGTTTTGCAACACCAGTGGAGAAAAAGTAGAGCCTAACTGTCTCAGAAACATTTGTTAGATCTATTTTCCTCTCCGGCAGTATTTAGTTACATTTTTTGAGTGTACTAAATTACTTACATTTCCGTGGTCGGCCCTTTTCTTTTCATTCTACCAAGCAGACATTTTGTACTTTCAAATCATCTTACACTCCTCTCAGTGATAATTCGTCATAAATTATACGTCTGTGGACAGATTACAGACGCGCACTTATCAGTCGGACACACCTGAGCGGAAATGTTGTAATAGTCCGGGCAGATGTAAGAAGTTATTTGTAAACATTACCGAGAGAAGATCGGATGTTTTCATTCCATATTTGGGAGACGTGACCTCTGCAGTAACACGCAGAAATTTCCACGAGGAAATAATTTGAATTACCTCTCAAAACACGCATGTTGGAGACGATTGGTAGACACTCAAAAAGAAGGTACAACACCCCTTCCGATTGGAGCCCTGCTTAACATCATAACAAACAAATGCGGGAGAAGACATGCAATATAACCTGACACTTTAGCCAGAGTAGAAGACTGTGAAAATTCACTCGCTCCAAGAAGACAACCAGATCTTGTCAGAGTAAAGACTAAAATCAGCTTTCATTTATCAGACCAGACCTTGTTTGAGCATTCTTATAACTTAAAAGCCCAAGAAAAACTCTACCACTTTAACGTGGAAAACCGAAATCTGAGGAAACTAAAACACAAGTCAAAGTGGGAACTTATTGTTAAAGTAACAACACCCCAGAAAAAGTGTTAGTGGCCCTCACAAGTTCCTTTATTTCTCTGAGCCAGCAGTCTGTGAGCCTAAAGATTGGCGTAAGTTGTACATTTTGAATTCTATATTTTCTTTCATTATTAACATGTGAACTAATATTTGAATATTAATATGTGAAAATTGCTAGTGGATGTCCAAGTCATTTGAGGCTGGCAACTTCAGCAAACAGAATGATTATTTCATGAACCACCACTGCCAGGGCTGGTGGCTGCTTTACTGCTAGTTTCTTATGAAGAACCAAAAACAGAGGTAGTCCCAAATTCCAGGTTGCCATCTGTCTTACAAAACCAAAACTACCATTTTTATATGGACAGATTCTATAACTCTCCAGCTCTATGCAGGTACCTACTATCTAAAGGAACTGGATCGTGGGGCACCATTCAGACGAACAGGAAGAATTTTCCAAAACAACTTATACCATTGAAAAAATAGTTTAAACGTGATGAGTCGGACTACTTGTGTCTTGATAATATGTCTATAGTAGTCTGGTGTGATCGCTCCCCAATATATTTTATATCCACCTTGGTTGTTCGTCCATCACGGGTGATGAAGACCACTCTGTTCATCCAATTATTTAAGAATATGTTAGGTTAGTCTATGGGTACGAAGGTGACTGAAGAGCCGATGCGGGCCTGGAAAGATCTTGGACAGTGTGGGCAGGGAATGTTTGCTTCATGTGAAGGTTTTATTTCACGGTCCTTTCTAGCTTGTCTCCGCTGTTCTGCTGCTGCTCTTCTGGATGATTCGCATGCTGCTGCACCTTTACGAAGAGATGTGCGCCAAGCAGTTCGGTCTTGCGCAGCAGCTTCCCATGTGTCTGGGTTTATGTCAAAGGTTTTCAATGACGTCTTTAACGTGTCTTTGAAGCGCTTCTTTTGGCCACCATGGGAGCGTTTACCCTTCTGCATCTCACCATAAAAGAGTATCTTTGGCAGTCGATGGTCTGGCATGCGGACTACATGACCTGCCCAGCGAATTTGTGACTGCATCAGAATAGTATCAATACTAGGGATACCAGCTCTGTCAAGAACGGCGGTATCCGGGATCTTGTCTTGCCATTTGATGTTCATTATCTTCCTGAGACAGACTGTATGGAAGTGGTTTAGCTTCTTTACGTGGAGCCTGTATACAGTCCATGTTTCACATGCATATATCCACCTTACACAATCCACAACAGCAATTTAGCGTGTCTCGGAAGAATAAAGATGGTACATCATTACAACTGACTTGTCCACAAGTGATGAGAGATTACACGCACAACATGGAAGGTTGTGATCTCAACGATCAAATGACCAGAATCTATCGTACGCGCAGACATTACAGATGGCCTCGTCGTTTACTGATGAAGGCTATGTTCTGGTGTCTAATTAATGCATATATTGTGGAGAAAACAGTCAAGTCACGAGCATCACAAGGCACGCGGTCCAGAACCTTTTATGACTTTGTTGATGAGATATGTATGCAGCTTGTCGGTGACTTAAGGCGAACATCAATTAGCAAGCAATATGAATCTCCTGATTCTTGCGAACGTCGCATGCCTAATGTTGGACTGCACCATCCAGAAAGACCAGCTGAAGCAACAGGAAATAATACAAAACAAACATAAAGGTATGTTTTCAGGCACTCGTAAGAAATAAAGAAGTAGAACACTAGACAACAGAAAAACAACAGACATGAGTGGCTTACCCAGGATTTGAACACTGGACCTTCCGTGCGACAACCCCGCCTAGCTATGCAAGCGAATCACACTATCCTCCCTGCCATCTACGCATCACCAAAAAATGGAAATAATACATGCATTGTCTGTCGTGAGAAGATGCATCACTTTAGTCGGGATAATCCAGACAAGGTAAAACATGATAATCCATTCAAGATGACTAAAACAGTTTTCCGTTGCACTGAATGTCAAGTGTATTTGTGTATTCGCCAGAATTCCACCCGCTGGAAGGATTACCACTTGAAGAATGAATATTGGAGATAACTTGACAATCTCTTAGGACATTTTATTTTGTCGACTGTTGTATAACCCGAAGCAGTAAAGTTTTGCATTGAAATTAACTGCCGGTTTAAAGAATATTGTTGCATGTTGTACAGCACTATGGAGGGCAGCTCTAGAGTAAAGTGTCGGCCTTTCTTAGAACATTTTATTGTTTCAAATGTTACATAGCTCTAGGGAGGGAAGATTTGTAGTGAAAAGGTGCCTTTCTTAGAACGTTGTAATGTATCAAGTGTATAGCACTAAAGTGGGAAATACTGGAGTGGAATAACTGCCCCTCTAAGAACATTGTAACTTGTCAAATGTTTTTTGTAGCATGAGGAAGGAATGTTCTGGAGTGAAATGTCTACCTTTCTGAGAGCATTGTAATTTATTAAATGTATAGCATGGGGACGGAATGTTCTGGAGTGAAATGTCTACCTTACTTAGAACATTGTAATTTATTAAATGTATAGCACGAGGACGGAATGTTCTGGAGTGAAATGTCTACCTTTCTTAGAACATTGTAATTTATTAAATGTATAACATGAGGACGGAATGTTCTGGAGTGAAATGTCTACCTTTCTTAGAACATTGTAATTTATTAAATGTATAACATGAGGACGGAATGTTCTGGAGTGAAATGACTACCTTTCTTAGAACATTGTAATTTATTAAATGTATAGCACGAGGACGGAATGTTCTGGAGTGAAATGCAGTGGCGGTTCCAGGGGGTTGTCATTGGGGGTGCTGCACTGTTCATTCATTTAAAATACTATACATAACACTCACAAATTGTGACCACCATGTGAAATATCAACCCAGACACAAATGTGTCTAACCTATTTAAAATACTATACATAACACTCACAAATTGTAACCGCCATGTAAAATATCAACCCAGACACAAATGATTAGTGTCTTATCTCATCTAAAATCTGTCAAGAAGTTCTGAAAAGTTATTTTAAAAGTTTACTGCAACAAGGAGTAATCCTTGTCAGTCGAAGCAGCTTCCCGAGTTTCAAACCAGGTTACACAGACATGTATGCTGCTATTTCTCGTGTTTACAATTTTCATTGTAACTTCCCTTTAATCACAGTTCTTTGCACTTGAGCTGTTTTCCGTTGCAGCTCTAGTTAAAAAATTCAAACCAATCGCAGCTGGCCTCTTTGCTGTGTGTATAACAAGCATTCGCTTATAAGAGGTCAAGGTCACTTGAGCTGTGATCGTTTGCAGCACTTGCCACGATACGGTGTTGGATAATTTTTTTTTGTTTTGTATTTAACCCTTCCGGTGTAACCTCAATTTTTTGTATTTTTTGGTCTGTCTGGATTATGTATTATAATGTAGTAGAGACAGTATGCAGTCCTTTTTTTTACAGGGAGTGCTGCAGCTCAACAGAAATTAAAGAAAGCCGCCACTGGTGAAATGTCTACCTTTCTTAGAACATTGTAATTTATTAAATGTATAGCATGAGGACGAAATGTTCTGGGGTGAAACGACTGCCATTACTATAATATTGTTACTTGTGAAATGATGCATAACACTACGTGTGAGAGTTCTTGGGTGAAGTGACTGCCTTTACTATAATATTGTAACTTATCAAATTTTGTTTAGCGCTAGGGAGAGAAGTCTGTGGTAAAATTACTGCCATTGCTATAATATTGTAACTTGACAAATGTTGCGTAGCACCAGGGATGGGAAGTCTAGGGTAACATTACGGCCTTTACTATAATGTTACAATTTGTCAAGTGTTCCATTGCACCAGAGATGGGAAGTCTGGATTAGGATTACTGCCTGTCACGGATTGCCTCCCCTGCTTTGCAGTAGTGGTCCAACAGTGACCAAAACTCAAGAGTATCTAATATTGGCTTCCAAGGTATCTACCTGCGCGCAAGATTACTCTTGGCAGAGATGTAGATAAAAGATTAATAACACTTCTACCTGAAGGGAGCCTTCGCAAGATATTTCCAGAAGTCACGATCAATGTTGCCTTGGGCTGAACAATTGTTAACGCATTATATCTGATCCGTCGCCTTTTGTGAAGGATTTAAGCAATGGTTTAGCCCGTTCAAGCCCCCAGTTGGTGTAATCCAACGAAATCCCTCTTATAAGGTATAGCTCTGTTTAGTGTCAATATATGTCTAAGTATTTATATATAGATTAACTATTCTGGCTCATACGTTTGCTTTCGTACATATAACTGAATCAGCTATTATTGTTTAGTTTTAAAACAACAGGTAACAAATTTAATAGCGAAATAGTCTTTAACAGGTTAAAATAAATATGGCAAGATTAGTGGAATTTTGATAGTTATAAAGTTCTCGTCATTGAGACGTAGGTGGAATTTTAACTTTATACTTAAAGTTTAACTGAAATGTCCTTTTTGCTAGTGCCTTTTAGTTAGCACTTAGCTTGTATGAGTGAGTCCTGCAACTGTGGTTCATCAATTCTGTGATGACGAAAGCCTTCTCCACACTCTCTTCCACTGTGGGCGGTTATGGTGGATGCTTTTCTCTCACACTAGCGGCGTTAGTACCACAAATCGTCTGATGGCTTGTAACCACGAACTTTAGACAAATAGAAAGAAACAAATGTCTGCTGAGTACTTTTGTTCGCCGCAAACTAACAGGTCTATTGTCATGCTCTCCACCCACCAATGTTAACCTCTCAGAAGAATTAAATTCCCGAGCACACAGGGTAACTCAGGGAATGTGATGAAAATTCACCCATATCCTTCTGGGTGTTAACTAGGAAATTGCGCCTGGAGCGCGTGAATAATGATTTGCCTGAATTACAATTAAAAAAGGTACATACATTTTCACAAGATAAGATGTTACACTGGAGGCACATATGATGTAGTCATCACTCATCACTGCTCCAGTCGGAGTCTGTGGTCGCTCTGCTGTCGGGTTTCCCGCATGACTAGTCAGAAACAATCACCAGCTCTTGCTGTAGTGGTTCATGAATATACTATTTTCATATGTTGAGGTTGCCAGCCTCATATATATATATCCATTAGTAAGAAAACATGTTAAATTCACGTTTGTAATAGAAATGTTCACAACTTACCCCAATTTTTTGGGAATACACAATCTCCTTGCGCAGATTTTCAGATGGACGCGAGCAATTTCGGTGCATATGCTCTCGAATCAATTTCGTCTGAGAAATTCCTTTTATGACGGTGTTCTAAGAGATACTTGGCCTGGGAAACTAGTAATTCCTCTTCGACGGATGTTCTGCGATACACTTGGTCTGGGATATTATTTCTCTTATGACTGATGATCCAATTCATAAGTTTCCAGTCTTGTATTTATAAAGTCCTGGCCCTGAAGTTACAGTCTGTGTATTTAAATATGCGGGTTTACTCTTAGGGTTTCAGAGTTGCCCAAATACTGTCGATCTGTCACTTTTGATATAGGAATTCTAGGTCCGATCCTTCTCTTTCTGGCTGCTTGGGAGTTGCTCGGTTGAAGTTGTGAAGCTGTTTGCGCTGTGTTTCTAGATTACTGTTCACTAGATTATATCTCTCATTCTCCGTTCAATTTACAGATGGTGTTTCCGAGGAATGTTCCAATAGAATGCATTGTTTATGTGACGGTATTGCCTACCCTGCTTTGCAGTAGTGGTCGAACAGTGGCCAAAACTCAAGAGTATCTAATATGGGCTTCAAATGTGTCTACCTTTACACAAGATTACGTTTGGCAGAGATGTAGATAGAAGGGTGATGACACTTCTATTACAAAGGGAGTCTTTACAAAATATTCAGAATAAGCGAGAACAATACTGCTTTGGCTGAATTTGTTAACTCTGTAATTCTGCAGACGCTTTTGTGAAGGATTTACTTTCAGCTTGTTTAAGCCCCCACCCCTGATTTACTCAGTGGAATTCTATTATTCTAGTATAGCTCTGTTTAGAGTGTGTGTAGTAAATTTGACTGAGACAAACAGGCAGTAACTTTAAAATGATTAAATCGAAGTTAAATTTGTAACATTACAAATAACAAAATTTAATAATCATTTTAGGTTTAAACAGCTGGAAATAATTTGAATAGTTATGGATCAAGAAAAGTTTTCATCACAGTCTTTATTGAATGTGAGATATTGCGAGAAGTTCAAGTGGCAGTATAGATTTGAACTTAGCTGCCAATGACGATTCTGCTCCTTTTTATGGGTGGTTCTTTTCACTCTGCTCGCGCTCGTCTATAATCAAGGTTGTCGGGGGTAGCTTGTTTCCCAGAAATGTCAAGGAGAGTCTACCACGTGGATCCTTCGTCTTAAAGCTTAGGCCACGGTTCCCTTTTTGTTCCAGAGATAGTACTTTCTGCTGGTACCACCAATAACTATGGTAAAAAAATATAACGAAACGCTCTTCTGAGTATGGTGTTTTCCACCCCATAGTTATGGGTTCCTATCTTCCCATACCACCATCCCAATTACTCAGACTTTACCCTCGATGAGAATTAAATTTAAACCCTCGGGATAAAACTTCCTTTACATTTAAATAGAATAACTTTCATAGTTACTTTATATTTAAATGAAAATGTTAATAATACAGATAGAGTCTGTTTACATATACATCTCCACTGATTGAAAAATGTTCACAATATAACTTGAATATGTTTTCATTTATGTTTTACACTGATCGAAAAGTTTGAAACTTCCGTTTTTTTTAAATGAATATTTTCACAAAGACATTTACACTGGTTTAAGCTTGAAAACTTACATTAATTTTAACGTTATATGTTTATAGGGACATTTACTCTGCTTTGAAAATGTAAGTATTATACTTAGAATGTACATCATTTCTTTCATCTTTCCTTCCCTGCTCTATAGGGAACCTGGAACTACTTTATGCTTTTAGTTCTCGTTACGAAACTATCAATAAAGCAATCACCAGCCCGTGCAGTGGTGGGTCATGAAATCATCAGACTATAAGCTAAGGTTGTCAACCTCAAACGACCGGGACATCCACCAGCGATTTTCACACATATAAATATTCACATGGTAATGCATACATATTAGTTCACATGTTAGTAAATGAAACACATATAGAATGAAAAAAATGCACACTTACGCCAATCTTGGCTGCAGACTTGTTGCTTGAGCGAATAAAAGAATCGAGTCGGTCTCTTACACGCGTCTGGGGTGTCTTTAATTTGACAATAGATTCCCTCTCTGACTCGGTGTGTTTCAGTTATCCTTAGTCCTGGTTTTCCTTGTTACAATGCTAATTTCCTGGGCTGTTTTTTAAGTCCTTTTGGAATACCGTAATAAAAGGTCCAGTCCGATAAAAGGAATTCTTTAATTCTAATTTGGCAAGTCTGGGTTCTTCTGGCGAGCGTGTCTCACAGCAGTTTTTGCACAGTGAAATGGGTTTGAACAAATGCCAGGTTATATTCCCCCTCAATGTTGTTCTGAAACAAATCAGAAAGATTCAATCATTTCAAATCATGCCGGGCGGGTGTGATATTTTCAAAATAGTCCCACGTGAAATAAGGTGTGTGCCTGCAAAGGTCACGTATTATCATATATGGACATCTGATGCCTTGCATACACTCTCACAGGCATATCGGTAGACACACATGACAACATGGGTAAGCTGTACTACTTATTACTTTATTAAAAAGTAATGTTGGTGTATCAAAGATGACCCAGAAGCGCTTATGTCACACTTGTCTGCCCACTTGTGTCACACAGACAGTAATCTCGTTATCTGTCGTATGAGTACTCAAATACTCCGTGTTTGCCCAGCTTGTTAACAAACGAGTCGCTTATCAGCGGTTTAATCTAAACGCGCCGGCGCTCATCTTATCTAGTTGCTTCTCGCAGGCTGGGATCAACATTATCTGCAAGAAGTGTCACAAATGTTTGAACATATAAACTAATTGCTCCTTAGCCAATAATGAGAAGAAATTGGTACTTTTAAAAGTACACAAATAAAAATAAGTACAAAATATGTCTCTGATCCTGTCGGAGTGAAACAGATATCGTGAGGAGGTCGTCCATTTCGTCACAGTTTATTCCAGCATCTCAAATCAAACCAATCAAATTTCTCTAGCACTGTTTGGGTGGGGAAGTTTTAAATATCCCCTCACGTGTTTAAAATATTAATTTTAATATCCACGCGTGACCTCTTTATAATAAGACGTAATATTGTTCCGGCTGCACCTATCTGCCTCCCACAATATTGCTACCATGTTTTCCTGGCGTAATGTCTTCCACCAAGAAGTCTACCCCGACAGGTTATCCAATTATCGCCTTTATCTGCGTGCCTCCGTCAGACAGATGTCTGGTCAGACAATGTTGTCTTCTTTCATCGTACGCACAACACAAGCTTGTATCAATACGATCAGCAGCTTTTCACTGGGGTCAAATGTTGGACCGACACGTTTCCAAAGGTGGTCAGACGGATTCAAAGAAATAAGCGGGTGACCGGTGTGATGACTGGGTATTGTTACGATAATACCACAGTTCACCTGGCGGAACGTAAATACGCCTGAGGAGTGGTAAACAAGATAAAGACAGTCCTATAGCAAATACTTCCGTACGGGAGTGGAGTGTTAGAGACTTTCCCCTACTAGATTCAGCATAAAGAGAAAAAAATGGTGCATAAAATATGCACATAATAATGAATGAAAGGGCAAAAATTATGCCAAATAAAATCGATGAGTGAGAGGAAGAGAAAAATGAAGAACAAAGTGATACTGACGGAGTGGACGTGAGATCGCACAACCGTATCGTCACACTGCCTTTGCTATAATAGTGTAATACGTGAACTGATGTTTAGCACTAGAGAGAGAGAGAAGTCTGGAGTAAGTAAAATTGCTGCCATTACTATATTATTGTAACTTGCCAAATGTTCTTTAGCACTAAGGATTGAGATTCTATAGTGAAATGACTGCCTTAGAATGGTGTAGTTTATTAAATTTTGTTTAGCACTTAGTAGGGAAGTTCTGGAGTAAAATTACTAACTTTCTCCGAATATTGAAATTGTCAGAATTATCATTGCGGATGGAGGTTGTGCTATGAAATGAATGTGTATCCTAGTCTGCAGAATACATGATGATGATGATAATGATAATGCATATAGAACTGGTGCAACTTTGTGTTGTCCATGCAGTTCTCGGGGATCTCCAAGGAGACAAAGAGGGAATATATTTATTTCTCACTTTCATGTCAAAAGAGATGAGTAATACGAGGTTTATGTATGGGGCTGGCAACCTTATCATGCACAATAATGTACTACAAAAACTATCACCGCGGGAGCATATTCATACTTTAGTGTTAGCTTCCTATAAGGGAACCTGCTGCAACTGTGTCTCTATGCTCCCTAGGGAGCCACTACTGCTTCTGGTCCCCTTACATAAAGCCTACACCAAGCATTGACATGTTCTTGCAGCAGTGATGTCTGTAGCAATTCGTTTTACTAGAACGGGTTGTCAGCTTCATGTATAACCTCATGTTATTGGCCTTGTAAGACACACCTGAAGAAGCAGTAAGCCAATTTTTTATTTGTCTCATCAAAGACCCATGAGAATCACACGGGACAGTTTGCAGAACCGTGACTAGTAAATGTTCAACCATTTCAAACGGCGATATTTGTTGTTCTCATGGAGGAACAAAATTTGAGACCACTCTGGGCATTCAGAACTCCTGTTTCATTTGAGTCCGTAATTTGACAAAAGCAGAACGGGAAAAATTTCCTCTTATCGCGACGGATTTTACCTAAATTGTTATAATGCTATTTTGCCCAGCATCTTGAGCTCAGTTAGCAGAACAGTGACTAGTAGAGGTGGGCAAATCGACGCACTTCGCTGTTTCGAGACAGTCGGCTCACTGATTTAAACTGTGTCGAAACAGTGTGTCGACACAACGGCACAATTGCCCGCATCGGGGAGAAAGAAGTCTCTAATTCTGATGGCAGAACTAAGAACCAGATAGATCACTTCTGCATAAGCGCAAAATTTCGCTCATCAGTTCAAGACGTTAGAGCATACAGAGGTGCAGAGATCGGAAGCGATCATAACCTCTGCATAGCTAAACTGAGAATTAAACTGAAGAAGTTATACCAACCGAATAAAAATAGAAGAATAGATGTACACAGACTGCAATCAAATGATATAAAGGAGGAATATAATGTCAAAATGAACAACTATTTCGATGCTTTAGGCAAAATTGACAACGATATCACCATCAAGACAATCGATACTAAATGGGAACAACTGAGAACAGCAATGACAGAAGCAGCGACCACCGGATACCTAGTACATAAAAAGAAAAAATGGATGAGAGAAGATACTTGGGATAAAATACAAGAAAGGAAAACAGCAAAACTTAAACTACTAGCGGCAAGTACACATAATGCAGTTGAATCTTGCAAACTAACTTATAACTTGTTAAATAAAGAAGTGAAGACAAAAACTCGAAGAGATAAAAGACATTTCATCAATGAACTGGCCGTAGAAGCTGAAAATGCTGTAAGAACTGGTAATAGTAGGTGCCTTTATCAAATTACAAAACAACTATGTCACCAGCCTACTGCTATGGAAACACCTGTTAAAGGTAAATTAGGGAATTCAATACCAACAGAAAAAGAACAAATGAAGAGATGGGCTGAGCACTTCATGGAGGTGCTAAACAGACCACCACCAACAGTAACACCTGATTTTAATAATGAAACACCCACAACCACCTTGCCAATAACTTGCGATGAATTCACGCTGGACGAGATCAAACAAGCCGTTAAAAGATTAAAAAATTTTAAAGCTGCTGGAGTTGACGAAATTTCAGGGGAAATGATTAAAGCAGTTAATGACAACAACCTCTTGAGAATTTTAGATATTATAAATGAAGTATGGAGAGAAGAACAACCACCACAACAATGGAAAGACAGTATTATTGTAAAGTTACATAAGAAAGGTGATCTATCAGACTGTAATAATTGGCGTGGTATATCCTTATTATCAGTACCTGGAAAATTATTATGTTGCATGATGTTAGAAAGACTTAAATTGCATGCTTACGAAAAGATCAGAGAAGAACAAGCGGGTTTCAGGCCGAAACGATCATGTATTGATCCAATATTCACACTAAGAACAATTATAGAAGAATCAGTGGAAATGCAATCGCCACTTATTATCACCTTCGTCGATTTTCAAAGAGCCTTTGATAGTCTACACCGCCCATCATTGTGGAAGATACTTACAATCTATGGTTTTCCAACAAAATATGTGAATATAATCAAAGCGCTATATGACAATGCAAGATGTTGTGTTAGAACAAATAAAGGGAATACAGAATGGTTTACAGTAGAAACAGGGGTGAAACAAGGCTGTATTGTGTCACCACTACTTTTTGGAATAGCTATTGATTGGGTTATGAGAAACTATACCCACAATGAACAATTAGGTATAAAATGGACAAATGGAAAATTCCTGGGGGACCTGGATTTCGCAGATGATTTAGCATTCTTAAGTTCAACACCCAGACAATCCCAAGAAGCAGTAAATAATTTGTGTCATCTCTCGGTTAAAATAGGTCTCCAAATAAATGCCTCTAAAACTAAAGTTATGAACTTTTCTAACGAGACCTTTGATATCATCTTGAACGGGGAAAAACTACAGAAAGTTGAAAGTTTCAATTATTTAGGCAGTAAAATGACTCAGGATGGTGACACAACAAGAGAAATCCATACTAGAATTGCTTTGGCAGCTAGCGCCTTCAATAGATTATCTAACATTTGGAAATTACGATCATTGAATATACATACCAATAAATTAATATTAGTAAATTAATATTAGACAAACATAAAGGTATGTTTTCAGGCACTCGTAAGAAATAAAGAAGTAGAACACTTGGACAACAGAAAAACAACAGACGTGAGTGGCTTACCCAGGGTTCGAACCCCGTACCTTCCGTACGACAACTCCGCCTAGCTATCAAGCGAATCACACTGACCCCACGGCCAGCTAGGCATCCCCAAAAAAAGATGCTTTACTGGCTATTTATCAGTAAGAAACACAAGATAACACCGGAAGTATACAGCCCCTTAATGACGCAATCACTTCTGTTGTTCTCCTATTAACAGTATGTGTCAGTCCAAACAAGACAAAGACCTTGATACTGGGTCCAGTAAATAGTAGAAGACTAAAGGACAATAGTATAGAACAGTGGGTAGGTTTCTGGTATTGTATGAACATAAATAACACATAAGGAAGGGAAACCCGAGGCCTGTAAACAGTAAATTAATATTAGTAAATTAATATTAGACAAACATAAAGGTATGTTTTCAGGCATACCAAGCTTCGTCTGTTTAATTCAAATGTTATCTCAGTGTTAACATACGGCTGTGAGAATTGGAAAATAACAAAATCATTGGAGAACAAGCTGAATACATTCGAGAACAAATGTCTTAGAAAACTCATGAACATCAGTTGGAAAGAATTCAAGACTAATCGACAAATAAGAGAAGACTCTAGCCAGAAATATGTCTCCAACTATATAAGGAAAAGACGATGGTCATATATCGGTCATGTCCTACGAATGCAAAACAACAGAATACCATTGCAGGCACTCACTTGGGTTCCTGAGGGTAAGAGGAAAAAAGGAAGACCAAAAGAAACACTCAGAAGAACAATAATAAGAGAAGGAAGAACGTTGGGCCTAAATAATGTGCAAGAGCTAAGAGGAGTGGCGTCACAACGAACAACCTGGAGAGCACTGGTTTCTGCCTTATGCGCCGTGTTTGGCGCTTAAAGAATTTATCTTTATTATTTTAATAGACAGTACCGTATACATTACTATACATGAACTGTTTTTACTTGCGCGCTTCTGTCGTGTGTGAAAATCTATGGCATTTCGTGTGACCACAATTCAATATTTTTACACAAGTCTTCATTATGATGAAATAAAACGGAGATATGATGATAGCTGCAGTATATGTGAAAATAATAAAAAAAACAACAATAATAATAACAGTAATAATAACACATGATATCAAACTAGAGTAAGCTAGTTTTGGTAGACAAAGATTCAAATCCACACCGAGTACACAGATATCAGCAGAGCTAATAAAGTGTCCATTACATTTATACGAACACACGGACACTTTCAACTTTAACATAGTGCCTAAAACATTGACAACTGCAGCACTGACACAATTTCCAGTGTCTATAACTTCTCAGCAAAAATAATATCACTTGTAAAATCAAGTCATCATAACACATCCCTGAAAAATATGACATGTTTGATATTCCATACTAATGTTCCGAACGGTTGATTCAAATTTTACAAAGGCTCACGGAAGGCGAGACAATGAGACAGTGTGTCTCTGCAAAACAGCGAGGCAGACGGAACTGAAACTGTAACTGTGTCGAAACAAACAAGCTGGGAGTGTCGAATCGCGTGGACTCTGTGCTGTTTCGAAGCATTGTTTCGACACATACACACAGTAGCCATCTCTAATATATATATATATATATATATATATATATATATATATATATATATATATATATATATATATATATATATAATATATATATATATATATATATATATATATATATATATATATATATATATATATAAAGTTCAAATCTCTCGCAAGTTCAGCTACCAATGCGTCAGTGCATGAAGTGAATTCATCTACTCTAATCGTGTATTGCACAACGTAAATTCATTCAAACGAGCTTCATTCCACGAAGCACACATGTTAGCAGGAGATCATTTTGTGAAGAGCTCCAGTCTTGTCAGTGCCTTTGCAAGATCAAACAGCAGACATTTTCCTAAGACAGATGTAAACGGTTTGTCGATGCTAGAGAGAATTCCAAGCATTGAGTGACATTACATTTTACTACTTCATGTGCAAGAGTTTAATCTATGATTACTCGTCTCTTAGATAACACACATGGAGTAACAGACACGTAAAATTGATAGTTGGGGCATACCTGTGCACCATCATACAGTGGAGGAAATTTGAAAGACTCATGAACAGTGCAGAGTGGTCTTCAGTGTAATAACACCTAATACATCACACCATAATTTCACTATTTACCTAGTTTCACTCTCATATTTAATTAACTACATTTTTACATTTCATCTGTGTTTGAATTGTCTTTCACCATCATTATTTTTACTTTCTACTAACCCTATATGTATATATATATATTTAATTAATAAACTGTATAGCCGGGTTGATCATTACCTAGTTATCTCATGTATCACTCGTGCTGTCTGTGTAGGTAAAATCCTTCATTAAAGAGGTTATGGCTTTATCTTTATCGAGATCTGAGGGCAGAAGTTAATGTCGTAGGGAAACAGAAGACGGACTTTCCATAATTTATTAGAAAACACTATCTAGCGGACAGCATTCGCCTTATCTTCTTATTGTTCTTATCTCGAACAGATCTCTTTCTTAACTTCTTCTTTGATCCTTAGCCGCCGACCGTCAAAGCAGTCAGTGGCCATTACGCCTGGTGGCGTCTTGTAGGGCAACAACAAATTGATTCCACTTTGCTCGGTCGGTGGCCATCCTTCGTACAGTGCCCCAACTCTGGTTCATTCTTTACATCTCAGCCTCCACAGTCCTCCGCCAAGTTGTTTTTGGTCGGCCTCTCTTTCGTTTTCCTTCAGGGGTCCATAGCATAGCTGTTCTTGTGATGGCATCGGGGTCTCTTCTGAGAACATGGCCAACCCAGCTCCAGCGTCTGCCAGCTATGATGGTGTGCATGTCCTCTTGCTTGCTCCGAGTAAGCAGATCTTGGTTGGTGATGGTATTCGGCCAAAAGATTCGGAGAATTTTTCTTAGGCATTGTCGTGAGGTGGTTTTGAGGAGAAAGGACAGCTTGACTTGGATGGAATGGAAGAATAAAGATAATAATGTCTTATTGATAGTTGATGAGTTCGTAATGGAACTGACTCTCCTCGGGAAATAGTGTACTAGAAATTTACTTAAAAGAGAATTCTGGCAACTAAACAGGACATTTTCTGGACGATAAATTCTTCCTCAGGAATCATACAAAAGGACTGTGTAGAGCACATAAGGTTGAGAAAGAGATTTGGTGTCCAGCCACATTTAAAATATCCCGACCCAATAGAAGTTAATTGAATTATGGCTGAGCCCCCAGGCCGTAGATTTGTATTTAAAACAAAATACAGCCCAAATAAAGTTAACAAGAAAAATAACAACAGACGCTGTTAAGTTAAATTGAATAAAAGGGTATAGATTCTCACAAATCTGAATATACATATAAATATGAAAAAAAGTTTAGCTCTACTGTTTAGAAAAAAAAAACAACTAGTATGTCATCATATGGACAGTAGATCTCTTCTATGGTAGTTTTGCTGGTAGGTGTTATACTCATCTCTCCGAAGGCCTGTAGTAGCTGCGGAGATGATTTGTTTCGGACTCTCTTGGTTTGGTCTGCCCCAGCACGTTAGTCTCATAACAGTTAATGGGTTCAGAGAATCAAAGAATCAGGAAGTGGAGATACGGAGCTGCTTGATCGGCCGCGCTGTGAACGTCCTGCCACAGCCACCAACGCAGAAATGTTGAAATGCGCTGAGGGCATTATTACTGATAGGCGAATCACTACTCAACAATTGGCCTTACAGCTGTCAGTCAGCATTGGTAGTGCAAATGCAGTTATAAAAACTCTCGGATTTTCTAAGGTTTGCGCAAGATGGGTTCCTCGAAGTCTCACAAATGACCACCGATTGCAAAGGAAAGTAATTTCTTCTGAATTGTTGGAGCGTTTCAATCCTGATGGAGAGAACTTTTTGGCTAAGATCGTTACAGGTGACGAAACCTGGGCACATTATTTTGAACATGAGACAAAAAGACAGTCAATGGAGTAGCATCATCCGCAATCACCAAGAAGAAAGAAATTCAAGACAATTCCTTCAGCTGGAAAGGTCATGATCACTGTCTTTTGGGACATTGAAGGTGTGATTCTTGTGGACGTTATGTCAAGAGGAGAGACAATCAATTCGCAAGCTTACATTAAGACATTGAAAAAACTCAATCAACGTTTTCGCAGAGTTCGGCCGCACAAGAATCCAGCAGACCTGCTTCTCCTTCACGACAATGCGCGCCCTCACACAAGTCTGGCAGCACGGAAAGCAATCACCAAATTGGGTTGGACTGTACTTCCCCATCCACCCTATAGTCCCGATTTGGCACCCTCTGATTTTCATCTATTTGGTCCACTTAAAGATGCACTCCGTGGGACAAGGTTTGAAGATGATGAAGGAGTGATTCATGCAGCGAAGAAATGGCTACATGATCAAGACAAAATCTGGTACGGGCTAGGAATACATGCACTTGTTTCGCAATAGTGTGTGGTAAAGTGGGATGTTATAAATATTTATAGGGGACTTAGTGTACTGACTGAGATTAGCTGTGAAGGTATCTGTATCTAATATGTGTGGTGTATTTACAGATAACCTTACTTGCTACCACATTTATACCTCAGTCAGGCTTATTCTGGAATATTGTGATGACTACGTTGAATGTCTAGGGTTATGAAAGTGATGAAGTGTATGTTCACAACAACCAACAGACAGATAAACAATTTAGTTTAATCCACAACTCTCTACAACACTGTGACACTCACACACATAGAACACTCTATAAGACTATCTTAATAAGTCAAGTTTTAAAGTTTAAAATTATATGTATTAATTAATTCAAATATTAGATATCCTGATTCAAATACAAAGTGAACCAGGAATCACAATCAATTGTAATCACAATTATATGTACACAATTTATATATATGATCTTTGTATTGACATATATTATTATTATTATTATTATTATCATATGTGTGTAAGTTGTGAAGTAGTACTATGAGGTAATACTGGCTTTTTCAAGCTAGGTTGTTGTTTGTCATCATGACTTCAAGTGTTTGCTTCTGGTGGAAATCATATTGGGAAACGATCACAGTTCCTGTCATTTGAAACAATTTATTGTCCCTCTTTAATTAATATACTGTCAATTTTTGAGGGGGGTACATAGGATTGACCTGCTCTGGCCACAGAATCTTATCTGCTGTGAGGGCGGCAGGAAACAGTCTCCTCTGCTCGCTTGCTTCACCGTGTTCTTGAAAAGCAATAATGGTCGCTATCTTGACCAAGGAGTAAGCTACCAGCCTCTGGATTCAGCAAAACTCAGACTAGGTGCTGTTTCAAGAAGTTAGGACCACGGTCCCTGAAACAAGAAGGTTGTACCTCCTACTTCAGAACTAATTTATAATCTATTTCCACACTGAGCACAATACATAACAAACACTGAGTTCAGAGCGGTAGGCCAACTGCTAGCTTCTCATGTAATAATATTCACCAGTATTCCTCTCCCTAATGGTTACTACGCCTCTGCAATTTCAGCTGTAAGTCCTTCTATACAATAAGATAGGTGTCAGTGTACTATTTGGTAATTCCATGTAGGCCTAGGCAGTTAACTCCTCTCCAACAAGTTTTGTTCAGGTTGGAGCAATATCCAGGCTTTGCCTCATGTTTGCTACTGAACCACACACATATATAGACATAAATTATCAATTCACATTCAATTTTCATCAAAAAGATATCAAATATGTCAATCTTACCACAATTCATGGAAATAATAAACAAATACGTTGACTGGCGATGAATAATAGCACAAATTCCGATCTGCCTCTGTCCCAGGCTTTTATTTAGCAAAATGTTCCTAGACTATTTGCGTAACCTTTAACATATTCTTTGTCAGCAAGTCCTAAGGAACCCAAATATATAAATTTAATGGAGCTAAGTAGCTGCGTTCCAAATATTCATTTTCTTCTACCTCCCGTTCACTTCGATACGATGTGGTGTCTGGGTACTGTCAGGTTTTCAGACATAAAACAGTATAATGTCATGTTTACCAATAAGCATTTAACAGGTTTTTAAACCTAACTCTCGTATGGGTAGTGTTTTTATCACTGTCTATTTGAAAAAAAAGTTAGTGCTTCATGCCTTACGCTTGTTGGGGGTGGCATTAATTTTATATCGCGAGACGTGTGTTAGTGTTGCATGCGTTCCTTCGTACATCGCTCTCTCTCTCTCTTTCCATCCTAAGTCCATCTGTCTTTTCATTACGCAGTGTATAAAATGAAATTAATGGAAGTATTAATTTAGGTCATTAATCAGCATAAAAAGGGGGATCTCGAGTACAGTCATTGTGACAGCACTGGTCTTTTACCATTCTTCTTTCCTTTGATTGAATTTATTCGTTAGGCTTTTACCTTTACTTTTTAATTTATATATGTGGATTTAGAATGTTTCACGACAATTAGTTTGAGTGATCTCTAAATATGCAAATAACCATTACTGTCACTGAAAATGGAAATACATTTAAAACTTTTTTTACAAAAAGTACTGCAATAATAAGCTGTGGATAAGCATATGATTATTCATATTATAAAATCTGCAGTATTAGATTACTCACTTCGCTCAACTGAATTCACTACGGATTCTTGCAACAAGTAATACCCACTCCGGGGCCCATAAACTCACGTCTGCTTTGAATGATGGTTAGCGGTCTAATGGCTTAAAATTCACTCCACAATTCTAACTATTTGTGGTAGACCTCCTGGGTGGCATTATTGCAAATTCTATTCTGGTCCCAGGGGTATTAAGTTATCCTCATCTCAACTGGCCCTGTATCCACGGTGCAAATGTCTGCGGCCGAAGGCAGGGTTCCTGCCCCTTCCCTGATTTACGTCCAGTTCGTGACACAAACAAAGGGTCGACTTCCGGATTATCGTAGCACTATTTTTCACCTTTCAATTGGAAAGACTTACGCTGGCCAAGGGAATAAGTTATTGCCTTTGGTCGTGAGAATCAGCTAGCGAACAGTGTGTAATATAAGACTAGAGGAGAGAGACTTTATCATTATAAGAATGAAAAAATATCTGAAGGGAATTAGTTTTCAATCTAGCGATAGAGATTTTTTCTTAAGAGGAATAAAATAATAGACAGAAGAAAAAGTCGGTGAGAAGTCGTTACACGACAGGCATGTTGGGTAAAAAGAGGACAATTTCGACATTTCCTTCTCTGTAACTCTTCAGCATTCCGCACCATAGAGAAGCACAGACAGCACACAGCTCGGATATAATCTTAATTTTGTGCTTGTGCTGTACTGAGAGGACTTCCAGATGTTGTTTAGACTTAAAAAGGCTGTTCTTGCTATGTTCATTCTGTTGTTGATGTCTTTGCTTGCTCCGCCGTCTGGTGTTACTATGCCTCCTAGGTATGTGAAGGTGTCTGTTACCGGTGAGTTTGTCTTCAACTGTTCTGCCTCTGACAATGATGTTGTCAGTGCTGTCGGGCTTACAACATGTGGCCGACGTATTTCTTTGTAACGCGAATTTGATGTGGGCCGTTTAGTATGGTGATAATAATTGAATTCGGTAACACTGTTTAAAGGGTCAATGTAGGATGACCAAATGGCAATAAATCGAAGCTAGACTCATCGTGGACAGTTGGTGACGACACACAATTTAATGAAGACATAACGTTAACATCAGTCAGCTAGACGATCATCAATATTACATTCATGGCAGAAAAAGTACATAGTCAATAATGGTCAACATGGACGTTGACTGACTTCACCAACCGTTACCATTCCAAGGTTAACGGATTAGTGATATACATGGTTCTGACGAAGTGACCATGTTAACATTTTTTACGTAGTTAATTATATTCCTTTACGTTTCAATCATCTCCTAGCGTTAGAGGGACACACTAACAACTTGACACATCTGGTCAAGTTGAAGCTCTACCATAATAGTATAGGAGACGAAGTATCGGAAGCAAGATACTTAGAACGAGCTGTTTCTGGCTAAATATTCAAATTATAAGCTTCTTGGCATAGCTTCTTCAAGAAGAGTGTATTCATCTTTCAGATGATCATAAAGGCTACATATTCGTGTCTTCCCTTGATTTGGGTAAGAACACCATAATCAATTACGTCTATACTGGACGATATTTATTTCGTTCTGCCTCCAGTACGTTGCCCGGATAGCAACAAATCGCCGCGACAAAACGCGTCATGCCCGTTTAAGAATGGTGCACGGTCGAATGCAAATAATTAAACATACAATTAACCTAGATGCGCCCAAATGTGCGTCTACAAAATACTAGACGCACATGTGAGGATCTCAAACATTTAACTCGAATAAAAACAGCGAGTTCAGTCAAGTTCCATCAAGCCAAACAAGAGATAACTATCATCAATATCTTAAGTGTAAGTAGAAAGAAAGGAATAATAAAAGGACATAAATGCGTTAGGAGAATAAAAGACCAAATTCAAACAAAAGTTGAAAGGTAAAGAGACATAGATCAACTATGTACTAAAAAATGAAATGATGAGTGAAAGGAACAAAGGAAATGACATGAAATGGAAAATGATGATAAATGGAATTAAAGGAATCAACCAAGATGATAAAACATGTCAACATTGTAAAAACAAAAATGAGATGTTTATCGCTCGTGTATAAAACGCAAGTGTGGAAAACGAAATGAAACTCAAATATTTCCCAGAATAAAACACGAGAAGAAAGCAACACAGTCGAAAAGAGTACGATGAGAATAAACCCTAGGTTGCCTAATCAAACTACTAAGAGCTATCGAGAAATAGCTACGCGCACAAAATATATATCAGCGAAATAGAATAGCCTAAAGAAAATAAAGATGTCACGAAAATGAAAATAGTCGCATAGAAAACTATGATAACTAAATAATTAAAAAGTGTCACAATGTTCCGTTCGAACAAAAATGTCATAAATCAGTCACTCGCGGAAAAGTGTTATGGCGGATATTTTCAAACACTCATAGTGATGCTCTAATAAGTCAATCACTG
Organism: Oreohelix idahoensis; assembly: GCA_024509875.1. Lineage (NCBI taxonomy): Eukaryota > Metazoa > Mollusca > Gastropoda > Stylommatophora > Oreohelicidae > Oreohelix > Oreohelix idahoensis. Next base: position 1,135,336 of record JAMPIV010001648.1, on the reverse strand, counting down.
CGAATAAGTCAAAAATTAGCGGAAAAAACACCATAATGAAATATCATAATATTGTCATAAAAATCTAGTCAGTTAATGATGTGGACATAAAAGTTACTCTGTGCCGAAGATGAATGTCATATTCATAAGCGAGGTCATCAAAAGAAATGTAGTACTTGGAGAAATCACATACATCTAGTAGTACAATAGTGTTGTCGTAGCATAATGGTAGTACGAGTGTCAATTAGTGAAGCGATCCAGCGTCTCGGAAGAATCAGCCACCACATTGTCGGAACCTCGGATGGCTTGGACAGTAAAATTAAAAGGCTGCAATGCAATTGCATACCGGCTGATCTAGAGTTCTTCAAGTCCTTACTCTGAAGTGCAGTAAGTGCACGCTGGTCTGACTCAACGACAAAGTGGGCGCCAAGTAAAAACGTTGTAATTTCAGTATTGACCAGACCATGGTCAGCAGCTCGCGGTCTACCACAGAGTAGCGTTGCTCAGCTGCAGTTAACTTCCGGGAGACGTAGAGTACTGGGTGGAGAGTACCTGAATAGTCATGCATCAGAGAAGCTCCAATCCCCTTCGACGAGGCGTCCCTGCGAATTATTAAACGAAAATTTTTGTTAGGTAACCGGAAGATAGGAGCAGAGGAAAATATTAACATAAACCTACCTAAGGTGGCCTTGAAATCCTGTTACCACTGAACCATGTTAGGCGACCCTTTCTTTAACAAACGAGATAGGGTAGCAGTGGTAGTAGCCAAGATAGAGATGACATGATTAACGATACGGGACGACAGAATTGTCCGCGTAAGGCAACAGAGTGATAAGTAAATCGCGTTGAGAACAAAGCGGTGCATAAAATGCAGACACAAGAAACAGTCCGAAATAATCAGCTGAATGTGTGAAATGACGTAAGGAAAAGTCATGAACATACAAACGATACCGACGTCAAAAGGAAAATCGATAAGAGAGTAATGATGACTGACTATCTCAGTCGTCGTGTATGATAAAGGAAACTCAGTTGACAACGGCATATCTCTAAAAGGTTGTACTAAAGTCATAGCCTGTGTACTGTTCAATGAAATAAAAATATGATATGCAATAAAGACGCAAAAACAGACATGAGTAAATTTGGACACGCGTCGAATGTGAAAAGTAAACCAGTGAGTACGACAAAGAGTTGTAGACCAAGAAGGTACTGAGCTAACCGGCCCAATAAGAAAGGTAAATATACCCACAAGATATATAAATGCACGAAGAAATAAGTCGGTACATTTGGCAAAGAAACTACTAGGCATTGCACAAGAGCAGTTGCAACCAACGTGACTGGATGTAGATTCAGCCGTGGTAATAAAGTTGGCGTGTGTGTCAGACAATACAGAGGGAACTTCCTCCTTAATTGTACTCAAAGAAGAACTATAGTTTAAGCAACGACGAACTGAAGTATGTCGTACTGGGCTCAAAGAAGCACCAACATTGGAATTCTGAACAACAGTATTACTAGTACTACGATATCCCACTACATTAGTAGAATGTATCTGGGGATAAGATTGTGCTATAGTCGTAAATGTGGAAGCAGCAAGGTGATGTTGCTGTTTCCAAGCAGCAATTTGTACCGGAGTACATACTTTTACCCCGTGTATCTGACCGACGACACGGTCGACGATCGGATTCGGGAGCATGCATACGTTTGTATACCCCGTATAAAACGGAGTGGCAATGTGGACGATGGCAGTTGGAAAAGTCTCAACTGTGCCACCAAACGTCACACATTTTACGACATTACCTGTAGCACAAGGCGGGTGAACCAGTGACTGCCGGACCCCAACCGTCGTGCAGCTAGAATCCTGAAGTACCTTAACCGGTATGTCATTAACAAACCCCTAATGTAGTGTAAGAGAACCTGTTCCATCATGAGCAGACAAGGTTGGAAGAGTCGGCAGAGGATGACCGCAACTCAAGGTAGTAACTGCTGCAGGCTGAAATAGAGTCGTGCACTCAGGGCACTGTGATGCACGATCAAAATCAAAATAGCACGAAGCGGCAGCATTAGTAACAGTATTATTGTCACCCTGATTAAAAATAACCTGAGGCTTATGTTGAGCCGAGTTAGCATGTCGAAGAGATCTATCATTATTTGGAGATCTACCTCTATATCGAGACCGATCATGACTATTTTCTCTAATGGGACCTCTGTGTAGATTAGAACCCCAATTAGAATGGTTACGAGATCTATTTTCCCTTCGATTAAAATGTCCATTACATGAATTGTGTTGGCTTCTAGAAGAATTACCGTAAGGTTGCCAATTACACTAGTCAACAAATTTTCAAAAGTTTTTTGTACCAGAAATTAAATATACCATTTCTTATTGATTTTGACATGCTGATTTCAAATATCATAATGAAATTCACCAATTGGCTCTGGTTTAAAAAAAAAATGACGAATTTACATTACAGTAATACAAATAATGTATGCTTGTTTAATTCTCTGGGGGTGAACAGCTAGTCTTTCTACTTTAGCATTATAAAAATTGTTGTTACAATTGATATTTCAACATAAAATGATAGAAAAAATAAAAACATTATCTAAAGGTCACATATCATGTATAAAAAGGCACATTTGAACCCATTCCGTCATTATTCAGTCGCTGTTCGAGCTCTCTTTGCTTGCTTCTTGTAGTAAATCGATGAGGTGTCTCTTGTCACAGTCCAACAGTAATCAGCAAGCATTGAAGGGCTCCAATTGCTTTGATACCTTGTCTCCATAGCAGCAATGTCCTGGTGAAATTGTTCACCATGCTCATCACTGACCGCTCCACAGTTTGACGTAAAGAAATCCAGAAAATGAATTTTCAATGACATGTTGCATCCAAGACTCTTATACTTCAGAAGGAGATTTTCTACAATTTCATTGTAATTATCGGATCTGTTGTTTCCAAGAAAATTGTCCACCACTGACTTAAATGCTAGCCATGCTGCTTTTTCCTTGCCATGCAATACGCAAAGAAAATCGTCATCATGAAGAAGTTTTCGAATTTGCGGACCAACACATACTCCCTCTCTTATTTTAGCTTCACTCAGTCTTGGAAATTTTCTGATGAGGTATTTGAAAGCCTCATCTGTTTTCTCCATTGCCTTGACAAAGTTTTTCATGAGACCCAGCTTAATGTGCAAGGGTGGCAACAAAATCTTGCTGGTGTCGACAAGTGCTGGGTTCTCAACGTTCTTACTGCCAGGCTGCAATGACTGCCTGATTGGCCAATGTCTTCTGATGTAATGGTCACTTCGAGCACTCACAGAGAAAGCAACAGTACTTGGTGTATCCACCCTGTAGTCCAAGCAAAAGAGCGACCACTTTTAAGTCACCGCAAAGTGACCAATCATGATGATCGTAGTTTATACACTTCAAAAGCTGCTTAATGTTTTCATAAGTTTCTTTCATATGAACTGCGTGACCAACTTGAATTGACGGTAACACATTACCATTATTCAACAAAACAGCTTTAAGACTCGTCTTGGATGAATCAATGAAAAGCCTCCACTCTTCCGGTATGTAATTGATTTTGAGGGCTGCCATTAAACCAGAAATGTTGTGGCACGCAGAAAGGTCACCCTCTTTGAAAAAGAATATAATAAGCGGCTTCTGGCGGTTCCTATACACAGAAATTTTAACATCTTCTGCCAGGAGATTCCACTGTTGCAATCTGGAACCCAAAAGCTCCGCCTTGTTCTTCGGTAAATTCAGATCTCTTACAAGATCATTCAGTTCACCTTGGGTTATTAACTCTTTAAGTCCCAAGCAAAAAGCAGGGTTTGGCCCAAACAAAAACGGCCACCACAGTGCTTTTTTATTGTTGTTTTGTTTGGAAAAAATTTTTTTATGTTCGTATGCATAAATACGAGTTATTTAAAGTCAAAGTACTTTCTGTGGTAATGACGTTTTGGGTTGTTAACATTGGAACAGAGCTCTAGACAGGAGCAAAAATCCGAAGCCACTTAAATAGCTCCTGGGCCAAATAGGTCTAAACCCTGAGCCATTATAGTGGCTCTTGGGGCTTAAAGAGTTAAGTGTGGTTTAGTGGATGTAGTTTGCTCAAAATCTGGGTCGCTTGAGGTTGATGGTTCAGGACCACCAATGTCCTCTTCTTCATCAGTGGAAGCAGCTGAAAATGATTCTGGCACTTTGGGAACTAGTAGGTCATCGCCATGTGGTACAGGACGTATTGCAGAGGGGATGTTTGGATATTCCAGAGTCCATTTTTTCTTCTTTGATATGCCTTTCCCAATTGGAGGGACCATGCAAAAGTAACAGTTGTTGAGATGATCAGCGGGCTCTCTCCAAATCATTGGGACTGCAAAAAGCATAGCTTGACTTTTGCCAGTCAACCACAGTTTAAGATGTGCTGCACATGTATTGCAGCATATGTGTGGCGCCCAGCTCTTATCTTGATCTCCTATTCTGCAGCCAAAATACAAACTGTACGCCTTCTTAATCACTTTAGTTATCTTTCGTTTTTGTGATAGAAATGTCACCTCACCACATATATAACAGAAATTATTAGCACTGTTCACACATGTTCTAGGCATTTCTAACTACGATACTTTGGATAAGGACAAATGCACTAACTAATGGCAAAATTTTATCAGAGATAAGATATTTATACACAACGGTGGTGTAATCATAGGCAGGATTGCATCATCAACTTCTAGTTACATTTTTATTAGTCATTAAAAAAAATTATGCAATCGCCCACAACAGTTGCGTCATATATATATATATATATATATATATATATATATATATATATATATATATATATATATATATATATATATATATATATATATATATATATATATATATATATATGATAGGGTGGGCGAGATGATGATGATGATTATATTGTGATATGTTTGATCACTCTCTTTTCACACTCGCACCGACCCGAACAACAATAAAACTCTTGATTCTAGAGGCAGGGGCTGTATTTATTTTTACAACCCTATCAGTGACACTTAAACACACGAAGCAAACAAATAAACCAACGAACATAACACCAAACAAAACACCCAGCATGTGCCCGATTGCTAATTCTGGAGAAGCAAACAAAGCAACGACTGGTTAAAATCATAATAGTTAAATAATGATACTCTCACCTGTTAAACAGTCCTTCCACGTGTACTACCTGACACCCTCAACTATCACACACGCACACACTCATGCGTGTCGTCCAGTGCGACTAGTATGGTGTTGTGCATGAGGCTGGCAACCTCACCATGTAACACAGATTGCTACTGAAACCACTACTGCACGAGCATATGAATACTTCATGCAGAGGCAAACCACACTGGTGGCCCCATGCTCCCACAGGAGCGGAGAAGAGAAATATATATCTCCAAGTGAGCCCACGTGCTCTCACAAACCATTCTTCACATAACCATAATTAAATAATAATAAAATGGACATAAAATAATATTCTTCAACTACATTGTTGCGTACATATTTTTTATATGTCGCACAGATTACAGTTGATACGATTACAAATGAAAATGTAACTATCTGTTTGATAAAAGGATATTTATTTATGAACTTACAACTTTTAAGAAAGGGGAATAACTCAGAATAGTAAATGTGTATTTTATTCTTTGAGTGATCGGTTCCTGTTTTGTTTCGGATAGCAAGCGTAGATTCAGCAAGCGTAGTTATCTTTGATTATTTGTTCTTACACTCTGATCTTCGGTTATGGATTTTGTGATCTCAAGTTATCATGGGGAAGAAGATTGTGTCTTCTAGGACTGTTTTAGTCTATGTGTTCCCCAGTATTGTTTCTATTACGCCAGAAAAGTGTTTTTGTGCTTGCTATTGATTCTTGGCCAAGGTAAACGTACTTTTACTGACTTCGTTCCTAGGCTTACGATGGGTTATGTTTAGGCCTACATGAATCTACTTATGTTCAGATGTCAGAACGACATATCGTTTAGCAGCACTAAGAATGTTTCTACACAGCAATTATGAGGACAGATAATGCTGTTTATGGTGAACATGCATTCCTATTCCTAACGACTGTTGCCACCGTGCTCATTGTCTATACTACATCCCAGTCGGGGCTACGACGGTTACTCAACACCAGTAGGCCATCAATTCTTTACAGTGGTGTGCCAGCTTCCTGGGTCAACCTGCACAGTGGACATATTTGAGAAGTCAGCTACTGAGACCAGACCATTCCTTGGGGCCTGTTACGACACACGTAAACACCAGCAATACAACTTTACAGTCGATGTCAGCGCGACCTGTCCTATCGAGGTATACAGTAACTAGGTCAGCGTTTGTTGACATTTTTTGTTGATGGACATTTGCCATAGAACAGACAGCGTTACACAGCAAGTTTGTTTGGAACAGACAGCATTACATATCAGAGTTGGAACATATATTTGACAGTGTTTGCAAAATGTACAGTGCAACTGAAGCGAGAAGTCTTACTTGTGATTCTGAGGAACTGTAAACAGTGGATTCTCCTGCACTGCCATAGTTTGTGTTGAACTTTTATGATTTAGGCCAGATTTGATTATTTAATAAAGTACCATAGTACTGTAGCATTATTGCGTATAACTGTGCCTTCTTCGCAACACATTCTATCTGCAACACATTACATTACATTATATTATAAATATTTATGCTATATGTACATTTATGTTTACATGTTTATATGTGATATTTGTTTGTATTCTGCGGGTTGTTGTTTCGGTTGGGCGGAGTCTCCCTTAGATCATACCACGTGATAGAGGTCGTCTATCGTGAGCGTTGTCTATAGGGTGTGCAAATTTCCGATACTGGAATTTGCAAAGCGACTGCTGTTGCTATTTTTTTTTTTTGGTTAGTTGTGACGATATGGTCAGTGTTGTTTTCGGAAGTTTCTTCACATTCTTTAGTTTTGTTTTGATTTGTTTGTAATTTGTTGGTCTACCCTTTGCTATCTTTCAGTTTCATACAACATTTATATTTATATACTGTGGCGTTATTTGTATTTGTTATCCTCTTGCGGTTTATTTTTTATTATTTTTTCCATTTGATTTATTTGATTTCCGCAAATGTTTTCATGTTGTCTTGTATAATTGTTTTTTATGTTCTTGATCGACATACACTATTTAAAATATAGTTGATCATATGGATTTATGTGAAAGAATCAACTGATGATTAATGTTGATTAGATAAGACACTATTTCTTGTGCATTGCACTTATGTTATAGAGTGTTGCAGCAATTTATAATTGTTATTTTTCAAAGAAATATACAAGACCTTGATAAGGCTTGTCTCACACAGACATTGTGATTGTGTGCTGATTAATACAGTGATTAAGAACTTTTTGCTATATTACCTTGAAATATATTTTATTATTATTGTTTCAAGTGAGTAGTATCATTGTCAGACATCATGTCTACATTAGAATACTTTATTGCACAAGGGAGATCCCTTGATAAGACTGGTACAGACTTAGAACAATGGGCAGTTGCTCAATATGACAAAGCATTAGCTGCTGAAGAGAGAAAAGCTGCTGCAGAAGAGAGAAAAGCTCTGGCTGAAGAGAAAAGATTAGAAAGAGAATTTGAACAAAAAAAATTGCAGATACAGACTGAGGAAAAAAGATTCCAGATGGAAATGGAAAAAGAAAAAAGAAAAGATGAAGCTGCTGCGGCTGCTGAAGAGAAAAAAAGCAATGAGAGAACATGAACACCAAAAAGAACTTTTAGCATTTGAGTTAGAAAAGTTAAAATTAACAAACATAAGTAATGTTAATCAAGCATCTGGTGGTAATGGTAAACCCTTTACTTACAAGGTCAAGGTACCAGCGTTCAATCCTTCCAGTGATGACATAACATTCTGGTTAAATAGATTTGAACGCTCTTGTCGAGCCCATAATGTGGACAAATCACAATATGCTAACCAGTTGTCAGAAAATTTGAAAGGTGATTCTCTGACTAGTTTAAGTTTGGTTGAAGAGGCTGACAAGGATAATTATGATGTTATTAGGGCAGCCTTATTAAAGAGGTACCAGTTGTCTGAAGAGGGTTACCGGAATTTGTTTAAGACAATGGTTCCTGAGGCAGGTGTAGAATTCTCAGAATTCATTGCAAGGACACGTCTTACATTTGATCGTTGGATTGAGTTGTCCAAAACAGAAAAGACATATGAAGCCCTTATGGACTTGATACTCAGAGATAAGATTATGTCAAGTATAAATAAACCATTCCTTGAATTCTTACATGAGCGTAAACCCAAGACACTAAAAGAAATGGAACAGTATTGTACCAATACGTCACTGCACATCCAGACGTAGCTATTAGCAATACTAAGGTTAGGGAAGGTATGCCAGTTGCTTCAGCAACACCATACAACCCTAATCACTCACGCAGATTCCAAGAACCTCAAAATAGGTTTAATAAAAAAAAGGTAGCCATAACGGTTATCAGAACCAAGGTAACCAATCATTTCAGGGTTCTTCTTCGAATACCTGGAGACGAGCCGACAGCCCTCGATTCAGAGGTGGTCATAATTATAGAAACTTTCGCAAAGGAAGTCATTATAGAAATTATCCAAGTTTTCCCTCATGGAGACAACAAGATCATAATTACAGAGATACTCATTATAATGAATATGATAATAGTAACCAAAGGAACTATGACTCAAACCCAAGTAGGGGTTATAACAGTGGAAACAAGGATAATTACAGAGGCAATAATAACAGAGGTAGAGCACAATACAAAAAACATAAATCTCATTACCAGGCGAACTCTGCTCAGCAAGAGTCCCACGAAGCCTATAAACAAAATAAAGATAATGATGACTCTAATAATATGGCATGTGCCGCTTTTGATTTTGGGAGAGCATCTCAGTGCCCCCAATGCAAAACATTATTTGAGCCAACCACAGTGTCTACTTTAAGCTGTGGCCATCCTCTTCCCGCTCTTCCTGCGTCAATCGCGCATGATGGAAGAGGTTCTCTAGTCTTACACAAAGGTTTAGTAAATGACAATCCAGTCTCAGTACTTTTTGATTCTGGATGCACAACAATTGGTGTTAGGCAGTCACTAATAGATCCTTCTCATTCTACAGGCAAAGTAGTCAAATGCGTAACATTTGGCGGCACCATAGAGAAATACTCTACCGCTATCATTAGGATTGCTACTCCTTTCTTCACAGGAGATGTACACGCATGTCTTTTGCCGAATCCGATCGCTGATCTTATCATCGGTCGCATTCAAGGAGTAAAAGAATGCACTTCGCAACAAATTTCCGTTTGGGAAAAGCAAAATATGCAAACTGCTAATGTTGTAGTCACTAGAGCTCAAGCTCTCAATATGCCTGAAACTTCATCTACTGAAGATATTGAAGTGCATAACCAAGATGATCCCTTGGTAATTTCTCGTGACTCGTTTATAAAACAACAAGAAGAGGATCCGACTCTTAAGAAATTCTTCACTCTTGTAACGAAAGGTGATCCGAATAGAGATACCAAGCGTAAATCTTGGATTACAATGAAGAATGGTGTACTTGTACGTATGGTGCAAGACTCCACTAATTCAAGTCATTCTCAGATTCTTGTACCCAAGAAATTGAGAGTTAAAATTTTACAACATGCACACGACTCTCAGTGTGCTGGACACATGGGTTTTTCCCGTACAAAGTCAAGAGTTCTTGCGGCTTTCTTTTGGCCTTTCGTGAATAAGGACATACGGATCTATTGTCGATCTTGTAAAGTATGTCAAGAAGTCAAATCCAAAGGTCCTCGTCATGCTGCGCCCATTCAGGCTGCAGACATTCCTATTCGGCCATTTCAGAAAATGGCGATAGACATCATTGGTCCATTTAAGATCAAATCTGCTAGAGGACATCAATTTATCTTAACGTGTGTGGACATGTGCACACGTTGGCCAGAGGCTATCCCTCTGAAGAGCATTACTACTGCTGACATTGCAGATGCTCTTTGGCTTATATTTTCTCGCCTGGGATTCCCCGGAGAAATATTATCAGATCATGGCACCCAACTAATATCGGATACCATGTCTCAAGTAATGTCTACTCTACAGATAGAGAGATCTTTGAGTAGCATCTATCATCCTATGTCCAATGGGATGGTAGAACGGCTAAATAGAACACTTAAGAACTTATTAGGAAAGATAACTGAGGATCATCCTCAAGATTGGGACAGGGTTCTACCCGCGGCCCTCTTCGCTTACAGGGAGGTCCCCAATGAACATACAGGATTTTCTCCTTTTGAACTTGTCTTTGGCGCGCGACCGCGCGGCCCCTATGTCTTTGCTTCATGATCTCATAACAGCGGACAATATTGACGATGACACAAAATCCTCTTACGAATATGTCATCACGCTGAGAGAAAAAATTATCGAAGCATGCAAATTAGCAACATCCTCTTCTGAATTTGCTAAACAGAAGGCAAGGCAATTTGCTAATAAGAAAAGAACTTTACGACAACTTTGTCCTGGTGAAAAAGCATTTGTTTTGCTACCTTGTAGGGAAAATAGACTCCTTATTTCTTGGAAAGGTCCGTACGATATAATATCGAAAATTTCAGATGTTGACTATATTGTCGATATTAACGGGAAGCATAAAACCTTCCACATCAATATGCTTACGGAATTCCATGAACGTCCTGACTATTTACAGCCTATTTTCCAGGCAACGGACGATTCTCATGTCAAACATGGTCATTACTCATCACTGTCTGTAATACAGGATGAGGAAACAAGTTTTTCGGATGTTAATCTCCCGCTTCCAATGATCCCACTTCATTCTAGTGAATCATGGAAAGACGTTACTGTTTCTCCTGATTTGTCTCTAGGAGAACGGCGACAAGTTTCGTCTATGTTACAAACATTTCAGGATGTTCTCACTGACATCCCTGGGCAAACTCATGTCATTGAGCATGACATTATTCTAACTGAACATACTCCTATTAGGGTTAGACCTTACCCTATCCCTATACATTTTCAAGCACAGGTTGAAAAGGAGTTAGATGAAATGATAGATTTACAAATAATCGAACCATCCACTTCTGCTTATTCTTCGCCGATGGTTATTGTTCGAAAAAAAGACAATAACATACGTCTTTGCGTTGACTATCGCAAATTGAATCAAGTGACAAAGTTTGATGCTGAACCTATGCCTTTACTAGAAGAGCTACTTACTCGACTTTCTAAATCTCATTTTTTCACTAAACTTGATTTGTCTAAAGGATATTGGCAAGTTCCATTATCCGAACGCGCCAAACCTCTTACCGCTTTTTCTACTCTACTCCTAGAGGCCTTTTCCAATGGAATTTTATGCCTTTCGGCCTTATGAACGCACCAGCTACATTCGTACGCATGATGCGTCGAATCCTATCGTATCGGTCAGATGTCATTGCTTATCTAGACGACATCTGTCTTTTCAGCGATACTTGGGAAGATCACTATTCAGGGTTAGTTGAATTGTTATCAACTCTACGCGAGCATAACCTGACAGCAAAACCATCGAAAGCTTGCATTGGTTTTAGCGAAATTGCTTTCCTAGGCCATCGAGTAGGTCATGGTTTCCTGAAGACAGAGGACCATAATATCACTAAAATACTTAACATCTCTATCCCTAAGACTAAAAAGCAAGTGCGAAGTCTTTTAGGTCTCATACAATTTTATGGACGATTCATTCCGAATCTGTCCTCTATCATGGCACCTCTTTCGACACTACTAAAGAAAGGGTCGCCTAATATGGTTCACTGGTCTCAGGAATGCCAATTATCACTAGATAAGATCAAAACTATGTTTTCAACACCACCTATTTTAGTGTTACCTACTACAGATAAGACATTTGTTCTTCGTAGTGACGCTTCATCCACTGGGATTGGAGCGGCACTAATGCAAGAGTACTCTGGAACTCTGCATCCTGTAATGTACATATCCAGAAAACTTAATGCTGCAGAAAGGAATTACTCGGTTTTAGACCGGGAATTATTGGCGATGGTTTGGTCAATTCTCAAACTTCAAAGATTCCTTCTTGGTGCACATTTCATAGTGGAAACTGACCAGAAAGCTCTTACTGCTATCCAAAGTAAGAACTTGAAGAGCTCGTGATCAACTCGATACGCGATCGCTCTTCAACCTTTTCATTTTTCGGTACGAGCTATCCGTGGTTCAGAAAATGTGATGGCGGACATTCTGTCGAGATGCCCACATGATGCCACTTAACTGTTAAATATTGGACTTTCCTAACATGTATAACTTTACATCAGTTATTCTTTTTCTTCTATATCAAAATGTGTACACATTTGTAATATATGATTTGGTGATTGTATAAATACTTAGCGGTTCACTTATTTTGATTCACTGCTAATTCTTTGATGATGTTTCTTTTGCCAATCGTGAACTTATGATACCTAATATGAAATGATTATTGAAATTATGGTATACATTGTGTCATTGCCAATATGGTAGTAGGCATTGGTGGCAACTCCCTGGAAATGTTTACACTTAGAGAAATACTTTCTCTGAGATGTTGAGATATATATTCTCATTCTTTGCCTTAATCTGGCTTTATAAATTCTTGATACTTCTCATCTGCGCATCATATGTGCGTTGGGGGGCCTATTTTATGTGGCTCTCAGAGAAAAAAAAATTTCATTTTTTTTCCCGGGGGTTGCGGTAGTCTGTTGCGTACATATTTTTTATATGTCGCACAGATTACAGTTGATACGATTACAAATGAAAATGTAACTATCTGTTTGATAAAAGGATATTTATTTATGAACTTACAACTTTTAAGAAAGGGGAATAACTCAGAATAGTAAATGTGTATTTTATTCTTTGAGTGATCGGTTCCTGTTTTGTTTCCGTGGATTCAGCAAGCGTAGGAATCTGGATATATCATTTTATGTCCATTATAGCTGGAAACAGATTGTTCTCGCTTAAGGTTTTGCAGGAATATTGAAAGTCCGAATCTAGGTTTACTGTTTGTCTGTTTGAGACGATTCCGTCTTATATCATGTTATCTTTGTGTGTCTGGGCTGGATTATTTGTTCTTACACTCTGAGCGGATGAAGATAAGAGAGTGTGTTCTTCGGTTATGGAGTCTGGCGGGACGCCAATGTCGAGCGGTCCAAAGTTTTGTGATCTCAAGTTATCATGGGGAAGAAGATTGTGTCTTCTAGGACTGTTTTAGTCTATGTGTTCCCCAGTATTGTTTCTATTACGCCAGAAAAGTGTTTTTGTGCTTGCTATTGATTCTTGGCCAAGGTAAACGTACTTTTACTGACTTCGTTCCTAGGCTTACGATGGGTTATGTTTAGGCCTACATGAATCTACTTATGTTCAGATGTCAGAACGACATATCGTTTAGCAGCACTAAGAATGTTTCTACACAGCAATTATGAGGACAGATAATGCTGATATTGGTGGAAACTTTGATATCCTTATGAAGTGAATCTTTCTAGAAGTTTTGTCATCTCACCGTTGTGTGAGCGATGTTAAGGACCAAGGAAGCCATCTTGGAATCCGAATTATTGTCAATCATTCATCAGAGAACAGGGTTGTCCCTTACTACCCGATAATGATCCAGAGATCACAGTTATGAAAGAAAGATCTATTATGGGAGATTTAGCATTTACTCCGAAGATATGTGCTGAATGCTATTTGAAAGAATCTACGCTAGAGTACAGGCTACACTCATGCTAAGAGAGATTCTGTACAAGAGTCACTATGAACATTATGTATAAACTGACGTGATCTGTCAGTACAACCTGATATATATATATATATATATATATATATATAGATGTGGACTAACTATAGAACTCTGAATGCTTGTCTACAAATGTTCCAGTATGAGGTTATCCAGCATGTATGCTAACTTAAGATGATACACCATTGATCAACACCATGCTGTTTATGTCGTCATGTGTTCCTGTAACCATACACGTACTGTTCCAGTGTGCGTCTCATTAAACATTACAAAAAGACCACAGTAGTCCCAGTAATCCTTGACTTCTACATGTGAGAGTATGAATATATTGTTACCAAGTTGTCAACTCTTCAGAACCATTCTACCATTCGCGTACAATGTACTCTCACTTCAATGTTTACACTACCCTGTGTAGGTCGAGTTGACCTGTGTCTGTCTTCACGGTGACAGCACCTCTTTGAATACAACAGTACTACCAGCCATCATACTTTACAGTGAGGTTCTATACACCACACTCGATTCTTTACAGTGGAGTCGCAAACAACATATCTTTACATACATGTACGTCAAATACTCTCAGTAATAAGAGTAAACCACCACCTCGAACTGATCCATCTCAATATTTGTCACTGCCGTCTGAACATGTCGTAAGTGGCGACTGGTGCGCCTGGTAACAAGCGTGTCGTATACGACCCCTGATGAGACTGAGAACTCATCACATGAAACACATCGTTACCGTCACCGAAACAACCACAGCAATAGCATAAAAATGCTTATTGTGGGCCTGTAATGGACACCAGCTGCATTGGTGTTTCCATGCTCCGCCGGGAGCAAACATAGAAACACCTGTCTCAACGTGCCTTACGCACGCTCTCCAGAAATCTAAATACATATTCTCACTTCAAAGTAACCCATAAATATATACAGTAGAATAATCAATCATCGTGAAATACGCTCAATTAATTTTACATTAAAGAAATAAATTATAATTATTCTCGACTTAAACCAAACTGGAACTAAATACACAACGTGTCACATGGCGTAACATTTACCACGCGGGGCGTGTTATTCCGACTCGCTGGCGCCGCTTTTTATACAGTCCTCGCCACGTGGGTGCCATCTTGCTATTGTTAATCTTATCTAAATTCCAGTGAAATAGCATATATCTGCCTTTCTGATGAATGAAATAATCGCTCTTAAACTTTCACATCTATCTATCTTTTTATCTCATTAAACATTAAAATAGCCACATCGATATTATTTCAGAATTATATAAAACTAATTCTAATTTAAATTAACTCACGTGCTCAAGGCATTTACAGCTTGGCTCTGTGTGTCTTACTTCGTCTGTTCTCTCTGGGCGGCTGTGGCAAAGTAGGCCCGCTTGCCGGCCGCTATCTCTTTTATTAGCCCAGGTCGAATCACTCACTTTACTGCGTGCTAGGCGTATTGATTTGGCCGCATAAAGAACACTCGCGATTATTTGCTTTAGAAGGGCCGAAAACAGAAATATACACAACTATTTTTAGAGCAAAAACACAATTCTACACCACAACTTAATTTTAAGGCATTATTATGGCCTTTTCATCAATCTTGAAGACTTTTTACATCTCAGCATGCTTCGCGCACTTCTAAAATACATGGGCGAAAAATCTGCCCAAAAACAGGAAGGGGGCGGGCGTCTCCTTTTCGGCCCCATCACACACACACACACACACACACATATATATATATATATATATATATATATATATATATATATATATATATATATATATATATATATATATATATATATATATATATATATTCACCGTAATTAAATAAACTACTAGCATATATCTTGAAAACTAGAGCCAATCAACATTTTTTAATGTCATTTTCGTTTTCAGCACACCAAAATTAGTTAAGATCAGCTATTTTTATTTCTGGTACATTTTGGTTGTTGACTAGTTGTTACGTCCATTTTCGCACAACCATTTATGATGCGAGTCTTAACAGATTACCAGATGCCAAAATCTAACTTTGTTAAACGTACTTAGGTACGCATCTATGTATGTGATAATAACTTAAATTTATTATGCACCAAAGTGCACAAATTCGGTGCGCCAATATTCGTTGGTTGCCTAAGAGCGCTGATGACGTCAGAGACACGTCAGAGAGAGAAAAGAGACAAGATGCCGGTTTTTCAAGACAGACGTTGTTCTGGTCTTTGAGTCCCATATTGCGGGAATAGTTGATTGTGATTATACAGGGTGTCCATAAAGTCTCTTTACAATTTAACAAATTTATTACAAAGGCAATTGATGAGATATCTTAATCAGATTTGTTCTATGTACTCAGTGGTTATCAAAGTTTTTAATCACATACCTTTATCGTATTTCAGGTACCCTGTTGATGAAAGAGGTACTGTTTAATAAACCCCTACAAAAATGGCTACTCCTCAAGAGAAGGCACAATGTGTATCATGGTTTATTGAAACAAAATCGGATAGGCAGACTCAGCGAAACTACAGAACTAAGTATGGAAGAGATCCACCGTCACGTTCGTCAATTCGTGCATGGCACAAGAAATTTATGAAGACAGGGACAGTGTTGGATAAAGGGAGGAGTGGACGACCAAGAACATCTGAGGAAAACATCGAGCGTGTAAGACAAGCCTTTTATCATTCTCCCACAAAGTCTATCCGTACTGCTGCCAGACAGTTAGAGCTACCACGTTCAACAGTGCACAAAGTCCTACACAAGAACTTGCGATTCTACGCTTACAAAGTGCAACTCTTACAGGCACTCGAGCCAAATGATAAACCAAGACGAAAAGAGTTTGCAGTTAACATGCTGGAACGAATTTCTGAGGATGAAACGTTCCTCACCCGAGTTTGTTTTAGTGATGAGGCAACCTTTCATTTTTCAGAGAAACTGAACCCACATAATGTGAGAATCTGGGGATCAGAACACCCCCATGTGACTAGGGAACTTCACAAAGATAGACCAAAGCTGAATGTGTGGCGTGGGATCATGATACGCATTGTGCCTTCTCTTGAGGAGTAGCCATTTTTTTAGGGTTTCATTAAACAGTACCTCTTTCATCAACAGGGTACCTGAAATACGATAAAGGTATGTGATTAAAAACTTTAATAACCACTGAGTACATAGAACAAATCTGATTAAGATATCTCATCAATTGCCTTTGTAATAAATTTGTTAAATTGTAAAGAGACTTTATGGACACCCTGTATATCTTAGCTACCTTCCAAGGCGAAGCGTTAGCCACAGCCAAGTTTGATTCATACTCTTCAATATCTCCATGTGATATTTGAAGTAAGTACTTTACAAGATTTTGACAGGGCTTCAGTACGGCATCATGACCTACTGCTAGTGAGTTCAAAATCCCTTCTGCAAAGTAATAACCAAGTCGATAATTTTATGAAGTCTCAAGATAAGATGTCCGGCCAAATTTATACATAAGTATCTTTGATAAAAGATTGGATATGAAAAAAGAAGTGAATAATCTTCACCTCAATACTTTGCCGTTTGCGGGTTGTCCAACAGTCATTGAGGTCAGTCAAGTTTGACATTGAAAATATTATCTACATGCAGAATTCGTATTGCCATGCCTGATGTTCCAGTATGTCTTCATGATGATGTCGTCTATGTATCGTCTAATAAACTTGTTATATAAACTGTCAGTCAAGCCCTGAATTCAGCGTCCATCAATTACACCATAATAGTCGGCCACCTGTAAGCCCGACCAAACTGACAGCATTTCTAGTCAGTAGCCTGATGAACTATTAGTAATAGATATCACCAATATTCAAAGAAATAACTGTCGTAATCACTACATCAAAAAGTAACTACTACATCTTGTGACCATAAACAAAAACGATACTACATCTGGTGTGCCAGTTTCAAGGGAAGCAGCTTCAAGAACTCATGCAACAATTCAAGTGTTCTTACCAGGGCAAATCTTCGCAAATCATCAAGATCAAGGACACTATTTGCTCTTTGAGAGATCCACCTAACGGTTTTCAAGACTGACCTTCAAGCGATCCTGATCCAAGTTTGGTTGTCATCTATCAACTGTGGATTTTTTCTGGATAAGGCTCTTATGCAACATCCGAGATCCAGAAACGCTAGCTCTGTGAGGACTGGGAAATTTTTTCTTTGAAAAAGATAAGTGAACTCTTGTTCTTTTCACCGTTGCATGTTTTAGTTGAGCCTATTTTTAATATGTCCATAGTCATGTTATATGTTCAGTGTTTAACGTGGGCTGGTTGGGTTGGCGACTCACATAGGATATATCCCGAAGTTAACTTCTGGGCCTTCGTGAGAGTTCCTTAGGTATATTTTTACAGACCTCCCTTAGTGGATGTTCCCAGCACATAGTTGCTGGAAAATTATTTTAGTCCACTGCGCTGGTTCTCTGTGAACTATATTCGTTTAGCTGTGACGTTAAGTTTTTATTGTTATATTTCTTCTATTCGTACCTTGGTTTTATAATTGACTTTGTTCGTGATTGTTTTCTCAATCTTGCTATCGTTAATTTCTTTACAAATTTTATGTTTATACCTTGTGTCGACACTTGTCTTGTTTTTATTTGCAGCTGTCATTGCATGCTTTGCAATAGTTATCACATTTATTTCTGCCTTATTATTTAGTTGATTTCTGCGAACGTTGTCATTTGTTCCAGTATAGCTTGTCATTGTTACTGTTGTTCTATTGGTCTATATCGTGTGTAATTTATTTATATGTCCTATTACATGACTGTTAATGCATTAATAACTAAGGGCTAAATAATAATTGTACTTTAGCATCTACTTCATCATAACATATATTTCGACTAAGTCAGTCATTGTGAGTGGGAAACATGGCCACTCTAGAATCCTTCATGAGGATTGGAAAAGAGTTTGGCTATAAAGCAGATGCTTTACGGGAATTTGCTTTTACACAATTAGCTTAAGCAGAAGAAAAGGAAGATAAATTAAAACAAGAAGAATTAGCTGAAAAAGAAGCAAAACAAGCTGAAAAGGAAGTTGAATTAAAACAGGAATTAGCTGAGAAAGAAGGGAAAGATGAAAAAAGACGACTAGAAGATAAAGAGGCGGAAGAAAGAAGGAAAGAGGCGGAAGAGAAAAGAATGCAATTTGAAAGAGAGATGGAGGAGAAGAAAGCTCTGACCTTAGCACACGAGGAAAGGATGATGCTCCTTCACTTGGAGGAATTAAAATTAAGGGGTCAAAATGCAAATAACTTTAACTCCAATAATACTGCACCTCCAGATAAAAATTATGGCAGTGATAAATTTAAATTGCCTAAATTTAACCCACATAGTGATGACGTGGCATGCTACCTGTCACGCTACGAAAGTGTATGTGAGTCACGTAAACTGGATAAGGCTCAATGGAGTGTTAAACTGATGGAATTTTTGACAGGAGAACCATTGACTATTGTAGAGACAATGGATCTCACTCTGCAAAAGAACTACGATAACGTCAGAGCTGCACTACTTAAAAAATATCAACTTACTGAGGAGGGGTACAGATTGCGATTTAAATCCTTACTGCCGGAAACTGGGAAGGATTTAGCTTATTTTATATGCAAAATACGTCTCACACTCGATAGATGGATAGAGTTGTCAAAAATAGAACATTCCTTTGACGCTCTTCGTGATTTAATGTTGCGTGATAAAGTACTGTCATCAGTTAATGCAACATTCCTCTCGTTCTTACATGAACGGAAGCCTATGAATTTTAAAGATATGGATCAAATGTGTATACAGTTCTGTACTGCACATTCTAATATGCCATACGGTCATCCTCACATTAGAGAAGAATTACCCGTTGCTTCGGCCATACAACACAATAATCACTTTCGAAGTCGCTCTCTCAGTCACGATAGAAACTTCAGAAAGGGAGAGTATAAGAATTTCAATGGTTTTAAAGGGACATCATTTCGTGGTGGTTCTCCATCTCAACAAAACTGGAGACAGTCCAATAGTCCATATAATTTCAATAATAACAATTATGGAAATTATCAAGGAAATAATTATAATAATTATGATCGATCAGAGTACAAATGTTGATGTGCATAATGCGTCTTCTTGTTCTTTAGATTTCGAGCAGGCTAAACTTTGTCATGAATGCACAACATTATTCCAGCCCGAGGCGATCACGACGTTGAGTTGCGGCCATGCATTGCCAAGTCTTCCTGCGAAGTCTACCGCCATGTCAGCATCTACACACGACGGAAGAGGGTCTCTAACCTTACACAAAGGATTTGCAAATAAAGTTCCCGTGCCTATTCTATTTGACACTGGATGTCCAACCGTAGGAATTAGACAATCCTTAGTACACCCGTCATTAGCGACAGGGAAAAGTGTTAAGTGTGTCACCTTTGGTGGTACAGTTGAGGAATTCCCAACTGCGATTATATAATTAAATACACCATTTTTTACAGGGAAAATCCATGCCTGTTTACTTCCTTCACCAATCAGTGATTTGATAATCGGTCGTATAAATGGTGTTAAAGAGTGTACGCCACAGCAGATTGCTACCTGGGAAAAGCAACACATACATGCTGCCTATGCAGTTACCACTATGCCAAGAGTTTTTTCTCATGTACATACTGCTAACATGCTATGTACTGCTAAGGTCATGGAATCTAGCATTGAAAATGGTTCCGTTATTCATTATGCCAATTTTGGTACTTTGTTACAACCTTTACTACATACTTCTGATCGTCGGTGTGAAAATCATATCTCTTCATTACATACTATTATTGAGGAAGATTCCTCTGTTGTGCCTAACACACACACTAATGTTGTCGACACAACTGAATCTACATTCAGTCATGTTGATTGCACCTTTAATCCTACATTGACATCCGATTTCTTTACCCCATGTTCGGACTTAGTTATTCGTGCATCCGTATTTCTTGTCGGATTGTTTACCTTTCTTTCTCGGCCGGTTAGCTCAGTATCTAGCTGTTCATGTACTTTTTATCGCACTCACGGCTATACATTTCAATTACGATGCACATCCAGATTCACACATGTCTGGTTTTGTATCTTTGTTATCTTTCCAATGTCTTTCTTGTCATTACCCAGTACACAGGCTATGACATTAGTTCATCCTGTCCAATCTATACTATTACCGACTGAATTTTCGTCTTATAATCTGACGGCTAAACCATCAAAAGCATACATTGGTTTTCATGAAATATCATTTTTGGGTCATCGTGTGGGTCATGGTCTCCTTCATAATATCACTGCCCCTAAGACAAAGAAACAAATTCGCAGTCTTTTGGGGTTAATTCAATTTTATGGAAGATTCATTCCCCATTTATCCACCATCACTGCGCTTTTCTCTAGTTTATTAAAGAAAGGCTCAGCTAACATGATTCGGTGGTCGAAAGAACATCAAATCACGTTGGACCATATTAAGTCACTGTTTTCATCTGCACATGTGTTACGTTTACCAAACGCAGATTTACCTTTTGTTCTTTGCAGTGACGCTTCTAATTTTGGAATCGGCGCCATACTGCTACAATCTTACGCAGGCACCTTGCATCCAGTGATGTTCTTGTCCAGGAAGCTTACACCTGCTGAACGTAATTACTCAGTTCTGGATAGAGAACTCTTGGCGTTGGTTTGGTCCATAACCAAGCTACAAAGGTTTCTTTTGGGCGCACACTTCGTTGTGGAGACGGACCAACGAGCACTTACAGCACTCCAAACCAAGGATTTGAAGTCTTCGAAGTCTACACGTTATGCTATAGAATTACAGACATATAACTTTTCCATCCGAGCGATTCCTGGTTCTGAAAAAATGTTTGCGGACGTTCTTTCACGTTGTCCTCAGGATTCTACAGAGCCACTATGCCTTACCGAGAGTTAAGCCTCTACACCTAATCAATTCTATGTTACCACTTGTGATACATGACTTTATCATCGTTCAATGATATTATTATGTTACATGAAACACCATATCGATGATTAAATTGACTATGCATCGTTGCTTCAACATTAACATTTCAAGGATTTTATACATATGACATTCCGTTCATACAGTATGACGTGGTGAAATTAACAAAAATGCTAGAATTGGAATTTAACTTTTCCGACATAATGACATCTACACTGCAACTTCATATTAGTGATACGCGTTGTTGACAATCTTACCATATAACATTATCATTGGTGACTTTGTGGGTTGCTTCATTTGTGGTGCCGTGAATAGTTGTGAAACTTTTATAACAATGACATAACTTAATTAGGTTTAGGATTTATTATATATATGTGTTATAAATCAATTTGATAATTAGATATCACGCTTTCATAGCGCTGTTAATTTTCACATGCCATATCTTAGTTAGCAACTTCATCATTCACACTACATTGGCGTCGCTAAGTAATCTTACGCCCTACTAGGAGTATTGTTTGATTCGACTATTTTCTTTCATCATTCTCACATTTATACTTTTACATGCATACTTTAATGTCCATTTTTATTTCTTCATTCATTTAGAATTTTTTCGCTAGCATTTTGTTTGATTACTATCTCCATTCATCACCTATTTTTACTAGTGCTATAACATGTTCCAATTTTAATTGATAGTTATTGTACTATTTCGTACATTCCATCTCATTTCGTTAAGTTGAATTTAGTATCACATCTCTTTCACCATTATTCTTAGTTTCATACTCATATTTTAATAATATTTATTGATTGATGTACCAGATAATTTGATTGACCTCGTCGCGATATTTAAGAAAAAAAAATAATAATAATATAATAATTTTTTTTAAATCCGTGGTCGAGGTATACTGTTATGTCCATTTTCGCACAACCATTTATGATGCGAGACTTAACAGATTCATCATCTCATCTCATCTCAACCCATAACCCGTCATGGGTCGTAGGGGTGCCATGGTGGAAGCACCAGCAGACAGGGTCCTCCAAGGCCACTTAACAGATTACCAGATGCCAAAATCTAACTTTGTTTGACGTTCTTAGGTACGCATCTATGTATGTGATAATAACTTAAATTTATTATGCACCAAAGTGCACAAATTCGGTGCGCCAATATTCGTTGGTTGCCTAAGAGCGCTGATGACGTCAGAGACACGTCAGAGAGAGAAAAGAGACAAGTGTGGTGAGTTGGGATTATATAAATATTTATAGGGGACTTAGTGTACTGACTGAGATCAGCTGTGAAGGTAACTGTATCTAATATGTGTGGTGTGTTACAGATGACCTTCTTTGCTACCACATTTAGACCTCAGTCAGACTTATTCTGGAAGATAGTGATGACTACGTTGAATGTCTAGGGTTATGATAATGATGAAGTGTCAGTTCACAACAACAACATACAGATAAATACTTTATTTAAGATTCACAACACTGTACCACACTATGACAAGCACATACATATAACACTCTAGAAGACTAGCTTAAATAAGTCAAGTGTTAACGTTTAAATTATGTATTAATTTCTTTCAAGAATAGATATCCTGATCCAACTACAGAGTGAATCAGGAATCACAATCAAATGTAAATGCAATGTCTATGTACACAAATTATACAAAGGATCATTGTCCTGACATAGAATATTATTACAATATGTGTGTAGTGTTATGCTCTGGTATTAAGAGGTAATACTGGCTTTTGAAGCTATGTTGTTGTTTGTCATCACGACTTCATGTGTTTGTTAATGGTGGAAATAATCTTGAAGGGATCACAGTTCTTATATTTTTAACCAATAACTGTCCCTCTTGCTTTAGTATTACAGTCAATTTTTAAAGGTGGGTTATACAAGGATGAGCTGCTCTGGCTAACACAGTCTTAACTTAGGTGTCTGCGGCAGGAAAACTGTCTCCTCTGCTCGCTTGCTTCTCAGTTATCTTGAAATACACCACTCGTCAATATCTTGGACAAGGAGTCTGCTGCCAGCCCTCTGGATCCAGCAAAACTCAGACCAGGTGCTGCTCTAATACTTCAGTACCACGGTCCCTGAAATACGAAGGTTGTACCTCCTTCTTCAGAACTAATATATAATATCTATTTCCACAGTGAAGTACAGGACATTACAAACACAGAGTTCAGCGCTGTATGCCAACTACTAGCTTCTCATGTGACAATATACCAGTATTCCTCTCCCTACTGGTTACAACGCCTCTGCAATTCCAGCTGTACTTCCTTCTGTACAATAAGATAGGTGTCATGTTACTAAATGGCAATCCCATATATGCCTATGCAGTTATACTCCTCTCTGACAAGCTTTTACATGGGGGAGCAATATCTAGGCTTTGCCTTCTGTTTGCTACTGAACCACACACATACAGACACAATTTATCAATTCATATTCAATTTTCATATAATATATATATAGATATATAGGAAACATGTCTAGCTTACCACAATTCAAGGAAATATACACTAGTACGTTGACTGGCGATGAATACTGGCACAATTTTGATCTGCCTTATCCCAGGCTTTTATTTAGAAAAATATTAGCTTGCTCTCAACGCACTGGCTTCTCATAAAATGTATTTTCAAAACTGGCCCTGAACTGACGCTTCTAATTGACTATATCAAATGGTCTAACCAATGAGACCATGTTTGCAAAAGCCTTTGAAAAAATTTACCCTTCCTACCGTTTCCATTAACAACCAAAATAGTATTTGCAGTCGACTAATCAGGTTTCGCCTTACATATCACTCTAGCCAACCAAATCGTATCTAACGTGTTGGCCTCATTCCCCTAAAGCAGTGTGTCCAAACATGCCATTATGAGCAAATATGATCTTGTGCTGTCAGACAACCCCACTATAGTATTTTGGCTATAATTTATTAAGTACTAGACCATTTGCGTAACACATAACATATTCTTTGTCAGCAAGTCTTAAGGTACAAGAATATATAAGTTTAATCGGGTTAAGTGGCTTCGTTACAAATATGTATTTTTCTTGGATAGTCGTGTATTTGTTTTTTTATTTATTGTTTTAGAACCGCCACCTGTCCTGCCTTTTCGACTGTTCTGTCAGTATAAAGTCAGGATTTCAGACGTAAAACAGTATTGTGTCATGTTTCCTAATAAGCATTAAACATGTTTTTTAAAACCTTACCTCGTATTGGTAGTGTTTTTTATCACTGTCTATTTGAAAAAAAATCAAGCCTGCATGCCTTTCGCATTCACTTTTTAATCGCGAGACGACGTGGTAGTATTGGCATTCCTCCGTGCATCTCTCTCTCTCTCTCTCTCTTCTAAGCCCGTCTGTCTTTTTTTTTTTTTGTTAACGTAGTGTGTTATAATGACATTAATGCTAGTATTATATCTAGGTCATTAAGCAGTTTGCGTATCTCAAGGTTTTCTAAGAAACACAGTACCCGTTTTATTTTTTAGACACGCGTGTAGTTTATGCAGTAGGCTTTTACTATCAAACGTGGAAGCGTTACAGTTATGCAGACGAAGTAGAAAAAGGGGATCTCGGGTTCAGTCATTATGGAGTTCTACAACACAGGCGTACGCTATTGGGAAAAGCACTGGTCTTTTACCATTCTTCTTTCCTTCTATTAAATTACTTCGTAAGGCTTTACATTTATTTTCTAATTTATATATGTGGATTAGAATTTTTCACGACAAATTCTCCCCACTTAAAACAGACATCATATGTCAGTCGATAATTCTATATACACATAGAGAAATTTAATATTATTCCTGGTGCTTACGGTGATTCTCATCACACGGATGGCGGCTTAGAAAATCCGCATCAACGTTTCTCTGATTTTATTTTTATCATGGATTAATGCAGGTGGGTCAATTCAAAGTAAGCACGACTCAAGAAATCTGCCCCAGACCTCTGCAATCCAAGAATCTATTTCAGATATGTTACTGAACAGCTGCAAGTGTTACTGCTTGACTTAATACTGCTTAGCAATCAATATTCACCATTTCTCTTCTCTGAGTCTGCTCAACGACATGTCCCGAGAATATTAGATGTTCCTCAAATTGTACGTTATGAGGAGTTGATCTATATGGTGATATCTGAGTTGTGTAGTGGATCCAATAATTTTCTCATCATTCTAGAGAAGACACTAGGCGCATTCTTAAATCCAAATGGCAATCTGTTAAATTTATAGTGTCCCTCTGAGGTACTAAAAGCTAGAGGAGGTCTAACCTCAGGTTTTACTGGAATCTGATAGTATCCTTTGCTCAGATCCACTTATGAGAAATATTTAGCTTTATTTAGCCTGGCAAACAACTGAGTTGTATCCGGCAATGGATCCACCTGACCTTCTGTGATAGCATTCAGTTTCCTGTAATCTATACGGAGTCTATGTTCCCTAGAGGGTTTTCTTAAGAGTACCACTGTGTGAAATGATTCCTTCCTTCAACAAATAGTCTATCTCTTCCTTCAAGGCTTTCTCCTTAGCGAACGGAATCGAATATGCCTTCATACATACAGGTGTGGGGTCTATAAGTCTCATATCATATTCCAATAAGTTTGTGTGCCCCGGTCGGTCCGTTAACACCGCTGTATGATCATCTCGAACCTGTTGCACTCTCTCCTGATTTTTCGTTAAATGTGTACTGATTTTCACCTGTGCCGCTGTCTCACAGGGGTGTAATGGATATTCAAATGATGAAAGTGGTTCCTTTTTCATCTCCATTGCAATAGACAAGGTCAACAAATGTGTCTCTTCCTGATTTTCTCTTTCCAAATATTTCTTCAGGAGATTCACATGATAGATTTTTTCTTTCCCCTTCTTATCTATCTTATAATATGTTCTAGACACTTTCTCTAGAACTGTATATGGACCTTGCCATCCAATTTGCAACTTATTCTGACTACCGGGTAGAAGAAGCAGTACCTTCTCTCCCACAGCCAAATCTCGGTCTTTAGCTTTCTTGTTGTAATAGGCAGCATGTTTTTTCCTGGCTTGTCTCAAATTTTCATTGGCAAGTTTCCAGCCAGTTTTTAAACGAGTGGTCAGCTCATTCACATATTGGTATGACGATGTAATATTTTCCTCTGCCTTTTCAACAGTCCACGTTCTTAACAGATTATATATGGACTTTGAATATTGTTGACCTGTTTTTACAGGTACTGGTATGGTCTCTTCCACTAGAAGCTCTGTAGTGATGATTTTTCTTCCCAGAATCCTCATGCACAAAACGACCGCTACCAATTTTTTTCGTGGGGCTTTCTCCCCACTTAGAATTCTGGATGAGAGATTTCCTCTCTACATCTTCTTCCTCCAGTTTACATAAGTCCGATTGAGGGATTTTCGGTTTATCCTGGGGTAAGACATCTTTTTGCACTCTCTGCATAGTGGCCATTGTAAAACAGTCAATTGAAGATCGTCCGTGAAAAGGGGCTTCCCAATCCACTTTATTATTCTTTCTATTGTCAGGCCTACGTTTGCCCAGTGGTGTGTCCAGGTCCTGATCAATGTTCCCACTTGTGGGTGTTCCCTCATGTGCTATGCTACACCTTTCTACAAAATTCACAATGTCCCACCTTGCCTTGGGCCAATAATAATTTTGAGCTACCTTTTGGATGATGGTACTCATCTTCTCAAGGTCCCCATCGTTTTTCACATGTAAGCTCCTTATTAAGTCTGCCCTATACCTTTTAGGAAGTACCAGCTGTCCCTGACCTTTGGATTGAGTTCCGGTCTTCCGGTATATCAGTTTGTTCTTCATATAGAAGTCTCCTTTTCCTGGGGGTGTGTGACAATTGGACAATTTTTTTAAAACAAGGCTTGAGGGTCTTATCCCTAGCCTGTGCCTTCCTCATCTCATCTGGAGTGGTATTTATCATATCCTCCTCCTTTCTTGAGGTCGACCTGACCTGAAGGGTGGTCATTACTATAGGATTCCTTCTACAACGGTCAGTGTCATGATTGTCCATCCGACAATTTTTACACCACCTCCTTCCTTGGTTGAAAGATTTTCTTTCATCAAATTTCCTTTCATCGAATTGTGGGGTTTTATTTTTATTTTCATACCGTGGCCTATCAAACTGGTGCTTACCTTTGTTCTGATCTCTATGATCAAATTTATTAAAGTTTTGTGGTGCCTGATAATAGTCTACCTGTTTCTTTTTAGTACCTGTTATCTCTGCTTGATATCTTTCAGCCACATTTAGTAACTCACCCAGCCTCTCTGCACCTTGTTCCATGAGAAACTTTCTCAGGTCTGGAGCCATGGACTCTCTTAGTTGTTCTATAAGGATCATTTCTTTAAGATCTTGGGTTTTCCCCAGAGCCGTCCATTTCTCCAAGTATGTCTCTAACCGGGCAGAGAACTGGTGATAGGTTTCACCTGACAGTAGTTTAGCATTCCTAAATTTCTTTCTATAAAATTCTCCATTCTTTTCATATCTTAACAAAAGAGCCTGCTTTAACATGTCATAATTTTCTTGATCATCTCTGCTCATCTTGGCGAAAACTTCATAAGCTGTACCACGAAGCCCTTGTGAAAACTTTAAGCTCCACCTTTCTCTCTCTAACCCATACGTGGTAGCTAACAGTTCATATCTATTTAGATAGCTCTCAATATCATCGTCTTTCTCAACAAAATGATCTAGATGAAAATTCATAGCTGAGGTTGAGGCTCCCTGACTAGCAATGGCATCGGAGGTAAAGGGACTGGCACCATTTACAGGAGCATGGCCTTGAAATTCCAACTCCCTTAGTCGTAATTCGTGCTCCCTCTGTAATCTCTTATCTTCTGCTTCCCTCTCTGCAGCCAATCGCTTGTCTTCCCTTTCTGCAGCTATTCTCTTTTTTTCTCGTTCTGCAGCTATTCTCTTTCTGTAGCCTGTCTCTTTTCTTCTCTTTCTGCCTCCAATTGTAACTTCTTAGCCTCAGCCTCTAATTGTAACTTCTTAGCCTCAGCCTCTAATTGTAACTTCTTAGCCTCAGCCTCTAACTTTCTTTCAGCCTCTTTTTCTAATTTTCTTTCTTCACGTTCAATATATTTGTCACATTCAGTAGTGACATAAGCAATCATAACTTGCCCGTCCATTCCTAACTCTTTAGCAGCCTGCATAGCAGCAGATCGAAATTTTGCCAGGTCCGCCATTTTCTAACAGGCAAATGTATACAATATTTAACTAAACAATGTTATCTCTGACTAATTAATTAAGGACAACCACAAGCACTGAGAGCTCAACCTTATCTCTCCACCCAAGAATACCTTTTTAATTTTTATTATTTCCAGAAGTGAATTACTCCCAATATATATGCTAGGGGAAGGTTCAATATCCCGGGAGCGAGACCCCAATATATGTGGTGAGTTGGGATTATATAAATATTTATAGGGACGTAGTGTACTGACTGAGATCAGCTGTAAAGGTAACTGTATCTAATATGTGTGGTGTGTTACAGATGACCTTCTTTGCTACCACATTTAGACCTCAGTCAGACTTATTCTGGAAGATAGTGATGACTACGTTGAATGTCTAGGGTTATGATAATGATGAAGTGTCAGTTCACAATAACAACATACAGATACATACTTTATTTAAGATTCACAACACTGTACCACACTATGACAAGCACATACATATAACACTCTAGAAGACTAGCTTAAATAAGTCAAGTGTTAACGTTTAAATTATGTATTAATTTCTTTCAAGAATAGATATCCTGATCCAACTACAGAGTGAATCAAGAATCACAATCAAATGTAAATGCAATGTCTATGTACACAAATTATACAAAGGATCTTTGTCCTGACATAGAATATTATTACAATATGTGTGTAGTGTTATGCTCTGGTATTAAGAGGTAGTACTGGCTTTTGAAGCTATTTTGTTGTTTGTCATCACGACTTCATGTGTTTGTTAATGGTGGAAATAATCTTGAAGGGATCACAGTTCTTTTATTTTTAACCAATAACTGTCCCTCTTGCTTTAGTATTACAGTCAATTTTTAAAGGTGGGTTATACAAGGATGAGCTGCTCTGGCTAACACAGTCTTAACTTAGGTGTCTGCGGCAGGAAAACTGTCTCCTCTGCTCGCTTGCTTCTCAGTTATCTTGAAATACACCACTCGTCAATATCTTGGACAAGGAGTCTGCTGCCAACCCTCTGGATCCAGCAAAACTCAGACCAGTTGCTGCTCTAATACTTCAGTACCACGGTCCCTGAAATAAGAAGGTTGTACCTCCTTCTTCAGAACTAATATATAATATCTATTTTCACAGTGAAGTACAGGACATTACAAACACAGAGTTCAGCGCTGTATGCCAACTACTAGCTTCTCATGTGACAATATACCAGTATTCCTCTCCCTACTGGTTACAACGCCTCTGCTATTCCAGCTGTACTTCCTTCTGTACAATAAGATAGGTGTCATGTTACTAAATGGCAATCCCATATATGCCTATGCAGTTATACTCCTCTCTGACAAGCTTTTACATGGGGGAGCAATATCTAGGCTTTGCCTTCTGTTTGCTACTGAACCACACACATACAGACACAATTTATCAATTCATATTCAATTTTCATATAATATATATATATAGATATATAGGAAACATGTCTAGCTTACCACAATTCAAGGAAATATACACTAGTACGTTGACTGGCGATGAATACTGGCACAATTTTGATCTGCCTTATCCCAGGCTTTTATTTAGAAAAATATTAGCTTGCTCTCAACGCACTGGCTTCTCATAAAATGTATTTTCAAAACTGGCCCTGAACTGACGCTTCTAATTGACTATATCAAATGGTCTAACCAATAAGACCATGTTTGCAAAAGCCTTTGAAAAAATTTACCCTTCCTACCGTTTCCATTAACAACCAAAATAGTATTTGCAGTCGACTAATCAGGTTTCGCCTTACATATCACTCTAGCCAACCAAATCGTATCTAACGTGTTGGCCTCATTCCCCTAAAGCAGTGTGTCCAAACATGCCATTATGAGCAAATATGATCTTGTGCTGTCAGACAACCCCACTATAGTATTTTGGCTATAATTTATTAAGTACTAGACCATTTGCGTAACACATAACATATTCTTTGTCAGCAAGTCTTAAGGTACAAGAATATATAAGTTTAATGGGGTTAAGTGGCTTCGTTACATATATGTATTTTTCTTGGATAGTCGTGTATTAGTTTTTTTATTTATTGTTTTAGAACCGCCACCTGTCCTGCCTTTTCGACTGTTCTGTCAGTATAAAGTCAGGATTTCAGACGTAAAACAGTATTGTGTCATGTTTCCTTATAAGCATTAAACATGTTTTTTTTAAAACCTTACCTCGTATTGGTAGTGTTTTGTATCACTGTCTATTGGAAATAAAATCAAGCCTGCATGCCTTTCGCATTCACTTTGTAATCGCGAGACGACGTGGTAGTATTGGCATTCCTCCGTGCATCTCTCGCTCTCTCTTCTAAGCCCGTCTGTCTTTTTTTTTTGGTTAACGTAGTGTGTTATAATGACATTAATGCTAGTGTTATATCTAGGTCATTAAGCAGTTTGCGTATCTCAAGGTTTTCTAAGAAACACAGTACCCGTTTTATTTTTTAGACACGCGTGTAGTTTATGCAGTAGGCTTTTACTATCAAACGTGGAAGCGTTACAGTTATGCAGACGAAGTAGAAAAAGGGGATTTCGGGTTCAGTCATTATGGCGTTCTACAACACAGGCGTACGCTATTTGGAAAAGCACTGGTCTTTTACCATTCTTCTTTCCTTCTATTAAATTACTTCGTTAGGCTTTACATTTATTTTCTAATTTATATATGGGGATTAGAATTTTTCACGACAACAAGATGCCGGTTTTTCAAGACAGACTTTGTTCTGGTCTTTGAGTCCCATATTGCGGGAATAGTTGATTGAGATTATATATCTTAGCTACCTTCCAAGGCGAAGCGTTAGCCACAGCCAAGTTTGATTCATACTCTTCAATATCTCCATGTGATATTTGAAGTAAGTACTTTACAAGATTTTGACAGGGCTTCAGTACGGCATCATGACCTACTGCTAGTGAGTTCAAAATCCTTTTTGCAAAGTAATAACCAAGTCGATAATTTTATGAAGTCTCAAGATAAGATGTCCGGCCAAATGTATACATAAGTATCTTTGATAAAAAATTGGATATGAAAAAAGAAGTGAATAATCTTCACTTCAATATTTTGCCGTTTGCGGGTTGTCCAACGGTCATTGAGGTCAGTCAAGTTTGACATTGAAAATATTATCTACATGCAGAATTCGTATTGCCATGCCTGATGTTCCAGTATGTCTTCATGATGATGTCGTCTATGTATCGTCTAATAAACTTTTTATATAAACTGTCAGTCAAGCCCTGAATTCAGCGTCCATCAATTACACCATAATAGTCGGCCACCTGTAAGCCCGACCAAACTGACAGCATTTCCAGTCATAGCCTGATGAACTATTAGTAATAGACATAATCAATATTCACAAGAAATAACTGTCCTAATCACTACATCAAAAAGTAACTACTACATCTTGTGACCATAAACAAAAACGATACTAAACTAGTGATATATTATTAGCGTGGTTATCACGTCTACCATTTCCTGAATTGTTTTCACTAAAATGTTATGTCCCATTGAATTGTCTCCAGTTCCTTGGAGCAGGAGAATTGTTACGGAATTGACTCCCTTGGTGAGATCTGTTATTCCGGTAATCTCCCCTACCAAAATTACGATCATTGCTTTGTGACCTATGTCGTAAGTTATTATTGTAAGGCATAGCTGATGCCACTGGTAATGCTTCCCTGACGTTAGAGTTGCTAACAACCATGTTTGGATGTGCAGTAAGGAATTGACGACCGATTTCCTCAGTAACAGTCACGTTAGCAGGCCTAAGCTCATGCAGGAAAGAAAGAAATAATGGGTTGACTGCAGACATCACTTTATCCCGGAGCATTAAGTCCATAAGGGCTTTGTAACTGTCTTTTTCTCTTGTTGAGGTGATCACTGGCCCAAGACAGTATACATGTTGTTAGGTGTGTAGTGCGAGCGTATGATGAGCTGAGTGTGGGTGCGAATGAAGGCGCGAATGTGTTTAGGCTCGTATATATGTAGACCCTGCAACCCATACACTCACATGCAGTAGTCAAGGATGCTTGGACACTGCAGGCACGTTTCAAAACATTTATTGACGAGAACACACATGGTATCAACAGGAACAGTCAGTGTAACAAGGTCATGCTGACCGGAAATCGATAGGTATACATTAGGCATTCAACAAGCTGGTAAACATTTGAATATTCGTGCATGGTCAATACAATGTTCTTCAATAATGACAGTTCGTGGCGTCGCCCTGGTATCACTGACTAAACGCGTCAGATACCTTAATCACTTTGACACATAGGTGCAACTTGGCATTCCCCGCCAATTGCACTGTATTAGGCTGTAGTACATTAGCCGAAAACACAGTCCTCGTTCTGACGTCAGCTGTGTACTTCTGATAAGCAGGTTACCATCAACCCTGCAGTAATGCTTATTGTAGACATAAATACCGCCAATCTGCGGTTCCCACAATATATCTTCGTCACTGGATTTCTGGACAATATAAAGACTAATAGTCTTGGATGGCTACCTCGAGCACAAAATATAAGTTCTGGAATGTAGGATCGGTGAGCTGCAGTTCACAGACTAGGCAATCTTCTAACATGTTCTGCCACCGAAAGCATAGTAATGGAAAAAGTCGGTATTACCTGTAACCGAATCCACAGAACATAATAAGGAACTCTGCTGTCATTCCAACGCACAGAGATTCACTGGGGAAAACTGCCATCGCAGTCACTTCGAAGATTCTCCCCGAAAAACCCAATGGACCCTTGGTCCCTTCAGAAAACCCAGGACACTTCACGGCTTGCCAGAAGTCTAACTCAACTCCCGCTTTAAAAAAAACCTGCCCATGGGCATACGCCCGAACTGTCTACCTTTGACCCTAAAGGTCAAACACGATGAATGAATAAACAAGGGAAGACAACTCCTAATCAACCTGACATCGCAGGTAAAGACACAATTATTCTTATGATAAAAACATAAGCAAATAACTTGACAGATGACTCCGTCAAAAATGACAGCAACAATTGAAATGAGGCAATTTAGTCCTATTAACAAACTCCTTTGTCGTACTCGAAGTTGTTTGCTGAGCACCCGTACTCGCCAATTTCAACTTCTCTAACTCCAAAGTTGCGAGTCTTTCATCAAGTTGCATCTTCTGTTTTCTTTCCTCATGTTCCATTTTTCTAATTTCAGCCTCAGCAGTAGCTTGAAGTTTTCTCTCCTCTGCAGCAGCTTGAAGTTTTCTCTCCTCTGCAGCAGCTTGAGCTTGAATTTTTTTCTCCTCTGCAGCAGCTTGAGCTTGAATTTTTTTCTCCTCTGCAGCAGCTTGAAGTTTTTTCCCCTCTGCAGCAGCTTGAAGTTTTTTGTCTTCCATTTCCATCTGGAATTTTCTTTCATCAGCAGCAGCTTTTCTCTCCTCAGCAGCAGCTTCTCTTTGATACTTTTTTTCTTCAAGTTCTAATCTTCTATTCTCAGCTTCTAGCTTCTTTAGTTCAGCTTCTGCTCTCCTTTGTTCAGCTTCTGCTTTGAATTTAATTTCCTCTTTTTGTTTCTTTTCTTCTGACTTTAATGCAATGGCGAATTGAGCAGATGAATATTCTTCCAATTCTTTACCAGA
This sequence comes from Oreohelix idahoensis, assembly GCA_024509875.1. Taxonomy (NCBI): domain Eukaryota; kingdom Metazoa; phylum Mollusca; class Gastropoda; order Stylommatophora; family Oreohelicidae; genus Oreohelix; species Oreohelix idahoensis. The sequence goes on along the minus strand of JAMPIV010001648.1, from coordinate 1,100,945 downwards.
CTTACCAAGGGTCAACCCTTGCTGGATGAAGAAATCCAAATTAGACATTCTGTCTAAAGAGATCAGTAACCTGAAAAATTCAACAATTACCTTATCCCACTTCAATGGGAGACAAGTCTGAAATGCTAGACTTGTATACTCACTTCAATTTATTTCACTCTCTTAGTCTTAGACAAAGACCTTGTATGGTCCTCTTGTTTATAATGTAACAAAAATCACTTGAGTACCTGTGGAAAATAATTCCTTTATATCCCACTCACTATGGGCACAAGTCTTTTTTATAAAGAACTTGAATATGTATTTCACCTTGTCTCAATCTTTGTGGACAACAAGTCTTTTATCAAAGAACTTGTATAAATATCTTATATAATAATATTTTATTAACAATCTCTATATGAAGAGTGTACCTTATCAATAATAACAATAATACATGACCAAGTATATGTATGTAGACTGTGTATGACAATAATGTAGTACAATCAAAAATACAAAGACAAAGATACAGAACAATGACCGAAAACGTTCGCGGAAGTCAAATAAACAATACAGCAAAGGAAAGTAAAGAAAATGTTACACAAATGTGTAATGATGACCGCGAAAAATAAACAAGACAAATGGCAACACTGTTATAAACGAAAAGGTGTAAAGAAATAAACGGAAGGAATGAGAGAAGAACAGATACAAACAAAACTAATCGAAAATCAAAGAACGGAAAAATAACGAAAACGACACTAACTCATGTCGTCACAGCTAAAAAAAAAAAAAATAGCAACAAAAGTCGCTAGCAAATTTCAATTAAGAAAATTGCAATCCCTACAGAACGCTTACAGTAACCCTCGATTAAGTGGCATATTTACTGTAAGACCCACCAACCGAAAACCCGCAGAAAAACACAAGAAAAATACACAAAAACAGTAGAAGTAACATAAACATATATATAGCAATCAGTATTTCAATGTGTTGCAGAACAAGTTCAGTCAAAGCTGAAAATAAAGTAAATTTCTTGCTCCTTGCGAACACAGAAACAAAATGTCAAGCGCGCACTGAATGTCAAATCCACTGTAGCATAAAGTGGTATTCACGAACAAAAGTTACTATGACCTTCTCGACTTAGGACTTGCACATTGAATGTTTACAATTTCCACGTACTGTTTACAAACACTTGACCTCGAACAATGTAACTTGAATGCTCGGACATAGAAAAGTCTGTTGTTGACTGCAACGTGTAACAACCAGCAGTACTGTTCACAATAGGGACTCGCCTTCTATGCAGCTATGGTCCACGTAGCAAACGCCTCGATGCCAACTTCAGTATTTGTCCTGTTGTTGTTCAAGCAGCATTATAACATAAATGCTAGCACTGTTTATCTGGGTCAAAAGTTGATGACCTATTTCTGTCCTGTTGTAGCCAAAACTTGCAAGTGTAGAATTAGCGATGTGTGTTACAGCTGTCCAGTGTGTAGCTTAGACCCACAGATCAGAAATGTAATGTGTACTTGTCCTTCTTGTAAATTTCTGGACAACACTGGAGACATCATACATGTAACAGCAACTGTAAATAGCCTGGTGGGGTGTCTGTTTAAGGCTGGAGTGCTGTATAGGATGATTTATATAGCCCCATCAGCTGGTCAACCAGAAATGTAAATTTCTGGATCCATTAATGTCACCAATAATGTTAATTGCTCGCTCTGTTCTTTTTAAACCCACAGATCTGGTCCACCAAAAATGTAACTGTCTTTTTTTCTTGTTGAGGTGATCACTGGCCCAAGACAGTAAACATGTTGTTAGGTGTGTAGTGCGAGCGTATGATGAGCTGAGTGTGGGTGCGAATGAAGGCGCGACTGTGTTTAGGCTCGTATAGATGTAGACCCTGCAACCCATACACTTACATGCAGTAGTCAAGAATGCTTGGACACTGCAGGCACGTTTCAAAACATTTATTGACGAGAACACACATGGTATCAACAGGAACAGTCAGTGTAACAAGGTCATGCTGACCGGAAATCGATAGGTATACATTAGGCATTCAACAAGCTGGTAAACATTTGAATATTCGTGCATGGTCAATACAATGTTCTTCAATAATGACAGTTCGTAGCGTCGCCCTGGTATCACTGACTAAACGCGTCAGATACCTTAATCACTTTGACACATAGGTGCAACTTGGCATTCCCCGCCAATTGCACTGTATTAGGCTGTAGTACATTAGCCGAAAACACAGTCCTCGTTCTGACGTCAGCTGTGTACTTCTGATAAGCAGGTTACCATCAACCCTGCAGTAATGCTTATTGTAGACATAAATACCGCCAATCTGCGGTTCCCACAATATATCTTCGTCACTGGATTTCTGGACAATATAAAGACTAATAGTCTTGGATGGCTACCTCGAGCACAAAATATAAGTTCTGGAATGTAGGATCGGTGAGCTGCAGTTCACAGACTAGGCAATCTTCTAACATGTTCTGCCACCGAAAGCATAGTAATGGAAAAAGTCGGTATTACCTGTAACCGAATCCACAGAACATAATAAGGAACTCTGCTGTCATTCCAACGCACAGAGATTCACTGGGGAAAACTGCCATCGCAGTCACTTCGAAGATTCTCCCCGAAAAACACAATGGACCCTTGGTCCCTTCAGAAAACCCAGGACACTTCACGGCTTGCCGGAAGTCTAACTCAACTCCCGCTTAAAAAAACCAGCCCATGGGCATACGCCCGAACTGTCTACCTTTGACCCTAAAGGTCAAACACGATGAATGAATAAACAAGGGAAGACAACCCCTAATCAACCTGACATCGCAGGTAAAGACACAATTATTCTTATGATAAAAACATAAGCAAATAACTTGACAGATGACTCCGTCAAAAATGACAGCAACAGGCTTCATATGTGTGCTCTATTCCTGTAAGTTCAACCCAGGGAGAAAAAGTAAGACGTATAGTTGCAATGAAATCAGAGAAGTCCTTTCCATTCTTTGGCAGAAAGCTTTTAAAAGGGAGCCGATAACCGTCTTCGTCAAGGTGATTTTTTTAGTAAAACACCCCTGACAGTATTGTAGTCATTTTTGTTAGGTCCTTCCAGCATACAAACTGCTGTTGAAGCTTCTCCTGTGAGAAGCTCCATAAGCCATGTACAATATTCTGATTTATATATCTTATGAGACTCACATATGATCTCGAATCTATTTAGATAGAATACGATATCGTCGAAATTAGACTTAAATGGGGGTAACCTGATCTTGTAAGAACCAGAATGGTTCTTGGGAGTAGTTTCTTGAGTTTCAGGAGCATTTTGTGCATTATTCCCATTTATTAACTTGATCCTCTCAAGTTCTAAAGACAATAATTTCTGTTCATGAAGTCTACGATTTTCATTTTCAGTAGCTTCCATTTGCATTTTCTGTGTTTCAGCGTCCATCTGACGTTTAAGTTTTTCAGATTCCATCTGAAGTTTCTGTTTTTCAGATTCCATCTGAAGTTTCTGTTTTTCAGATTCCATCTGAAGTTTCTTGTTTTCTGCGTACTGGGCTTTCGCATATTCAGAGGTTGTGAATCGCTTTAACTCATCAGAGTCCATTCCAAGCGTTTTACCTTGCTTGATAAAATAGTCCAATGTAGACATCGTGTTTAATTTTATGAGTTGCTAACTCACTCAAACATTTGTTTAAATAAATTAAAATTAGCACCTAATTAATGTGCGACAGGTTCTAGTCCACCGAACGTATCTTTAAATCCCTCTTAATTTCAGAAATGCTAATATTACCCTATAATTACACTAGTCAACAAATTTTCAAAAGTTTTTTGTACCAGAAATTAAATATACCATTTCTTATTGATTTTGACATGCTGATTTCAAATATCATAATGAAATTCACCAATTGGCTCTGGTTTTTTTTTAAATGATGAATTTACATTACAGTAATACAAATAATGTATGCTTGTTTAATTCTCTGGGATGAACAGCTAGTCTTTCTACTTTAGCATTATAAAAATTGTGGTTACATACTCAATTAATTGATATTTCAACATAAAATGATTGAAAAAATAAAAACATTATTTAAAGTTCACATATCATGTTTTAAAAAGGCACATTTGAACCCATTCCGTCATTATTCAGTCGCTGTTCGAGCTCTCTTTGCTTGCTTCTTGTAGTCAATCGATGAGGTGTCTCTTGTCACAGTCCAACAGTAATCAGCAAGCATTGAAGGGCTCCAATTGCCTTGATACCTTGTCTCCATAGCAGCAATGTCCTGGTGAAATCGTTCACCATGCTCATCACTGACCGCTCCATAGTTTGACGTAAAGAAATCCAGATGAGAATTCAGAAAATGAATTTTCAAAGACGTTGCAGCCAAGACTCTTATACTTCAGAAGGAGATTTTCTACAATTTCATTGTAATTATCAGATCTGATGTTTCCAAGAAAATTGTCCACCACTGACTTAAATGCTAGCCAAGCTGCTTTTTCCTTGCCATGCAACACGCAAAAAAAAAAACTCGTCATCATGAAGAAGTTTTCGAATTTGCAGACCAACAAATACTCCCTCTCTTATTTTAGCTTCACTCAGTCTTGGAAATTTTTTGATGAGGTATTTGAAAGCCTCATCTGTTTTCTCCATTGCCTTGACAAAGTTTTTCATGAGACCCAGCTTAATGTGCAAGGGTGGCAACACAATCTTGCTGGTGTCGACAAGTGCTGGGTTCTCAACGTTCTTACTGCCAGGCTGCAATGACTGCCTGATTGGCCAATGTCTTCTGATGTAATGGTCACTTCGTGCACGGCTATCCCACTCACAGAGAAAGCAACAGTACTTGGTGTATCCATCCTGTAGTCAAACAAAAGAGCGACCACTTTTAAGTCACCGCAAAGTGACCAATGATGATGATCGTAGTTTATACACTTCAAAAGCTGCTTAATGTTTTCATAAATTTTTTTCATATGAACTGCGTGACCAACTGGAATTGACGGTAACACATTACCATTATTCAACAAAACAGCTTTAAGACTCGTCTTGGATGAATCAATGAAAAGCCTCCACTCTTCCGGTATGTAATTGATTTTGAGGGCTGCCATTAAACCATAAATGTTGTGGCACGCAGAAAGGTCACCCTCTTTGAAAAAAAAATGTAATAAGCGGCTTCTGGCGGTTCCTATACACAGAAATTGTAACATCTTCTGCCAGGAGATTCCACTGTTGCAATCTGGAACCCAAAAGCTCCGCCTTGTTCTTCGGTAAATTCAGTTCTCTTACAAGATCATTCAGTTCACCTTGGGTTATTAAGTGTGGTTTAGTTGATGTAGTTTGCTCAAAATCTGGGTCGCTTGAGGTTGATGGTTCAGGACCACCAATGTCCTCTTCTTCATCAGTGGAAGCAGCTGAAAATGATTCTGGCACTTTGGGAACTGGTAGGTCATCGCCTTGTGGTACCGGACGTAATTGCAGAGGGGATGTTTGGATATTCCAGAGTCCATTTTTTCTTCTTTGATATGCCTTTCCCAATTGGAGGGACCATGCAAAAGTAACAGTTGTTGAGATGATCAGTGGGCTCTCTCCAAATCATTGGGACTGCAAAAGGCATAGCTTGCCTTTTGCCAGTCAACCACAGTTTAAGATGTGCTGCACATGTATTGCAGCATATGTGTGGCGCCCAGCTCTTATCTTGATCTATTCTGCAGCCAAAATAAAAACTGTACGCCTTCCTTAATCAATTTAGTTATATTTCGTTTTTGTGATAGAAATGTCACCTCACCACATATATAACAGAAATTATTAGCACTGTTCACACATGTCCTAGGCATTTCTAATTACGATACTTTTGATAAGGACAAGTGCACTAACTAATGGCAAAATTTTATCAGAGATAAGATATTTATACACAAAGGTGATGTAATCATAGGTAGGATTGCATCATCAACTTCTAGTTACATTTTTATTGGTCATTAAAAAAATTATGCAATCGCCCACAACAGTTGCGTCATATATATAAATTGACCGTAATTAAATAAACTAGTAGCATATATCTTGAAAACTAGAGCCAATCAACATTTTTTAATGTCATTTTCGTTTTCAGCACACCAAAATTAGTTAAGATCAGCTATTTTCATTTCTGGTACATTTTGGTTGTTGACTAGTGTTATTAATCAATCAATAAATCATGCATTAAAAAATAATAATAGAGCATATAAGACAGGCAATATAAGATGAAGATACTGAGAACAACTGACAAGAAGACGAGATACAAAAGTACAAATGAAAACGTTCGCAGAATCAAAGAAAAAATATTGCAAAAAATGCAATGACACTGTGAAAAAAGAAACGAGACAAGCAACAGCACAGTGTATAAATAGAAAATTTGTATATAAATCAAGGATAGTAATGTGGTGAATGACAGTTACAAAGTCAATCAATAAACTAAGGCACAGATAAAAAATATCACAATAACAACAATAAAAAACAGCACGTCACGTCTAAACACTAAGGTGTCACAGACATCAAGCACAGTGGACCGAAATCCTTCGGCAAATATAAGCCGGAATTTCCACTGCAGGAAATCTGCAAATGTCCCTAAAGAACGCCTAACGTGGGCTCTAGTGTGAAAATGGGATGAATCCCACGTAGGTCTCCGCCCCACCTTCCCGCATGGCACATAGAACACGTAGAATAAATGTGGACATAATGAAGAAAGGCTCGACTAAAACATGCAGCAGTGACAAGATGCACAAAAATAGACAGCCACTTATCTTAAAAAATCCCGGTCCTCGCGAGCATAATGGCGATAGGTATCGGGCGCTGCATGGTGAGCAAAAGACCACCAATAACGTTCCATCGTTGACTCCCACTATCGCTTGACAGGATGTACTGGTTGATTATGCAGAGGTCAGTGAGGTCGACCGTTAACCAGCACTCTTGGAAGCAACGGTGTCGTGGATAGTAAAGTTTTGTTGCAAAAGTCGACGTAGTTTGACACGAACGTGGAAGAAATCTGTAGTAGCATCTTCACGCAAAAAAAAAATCTCCCCATATAATGGCCGCCAACTGTTACGGTGAGTTTGTCTTCAACTGTTCTGCCTCTGACAATGATGTTGTCAGAGCTATCGGGCTTACAACATGTGGCCGACGTATTTCTTTGTAACGCGAATTTGATGTGGGCCGTTTAGCTTTGGCGTATGGTGATAATAATTAAATTCGGTAACACTGTTTAAAGGGTCAATGTAGGATGACCAATTGGCAATAAATCGAAGCTAGACTCATCGTGGACAGTTGGTGACGACACACAATTTAATGAAGACATAACGTTAACATCAGTCAGCTAGACGATCATCAATATTACATTCATGGCAGAAAAAGTACATAGTCAATAATGGTCAACATGGACGTTGACTGACTTCACCTACCGTTAACACTCCAAAGTTAACGGATTAGTGATATACATGGTTCTGACGAAGTGACCATGTTAACATTTTTTAAGTAGTTATTTATATTCCTTTACGTTTCAATCAGCTCCTAGCGTTAGAGGGACATACTAACAACTTGACACATCTGGTCAAGTTGAAGCTCTACCATAACGGTATAGGAGACGAAGTATCGGAAGCAAGATACTTAGAACGAGCCGTTTCTGGCTAAATATTCAAATTAAAATGCTTCTTGGCATAGCTTCTTCAAGAAGAGTGTATTCATCTTTCAGATGATCATAAAGGCTACATATTCGTGTCTTCCCTTGACTTGGGTAAGAACACCATAATCAATTACGTCTATACTCGACGATAGTTATTTCGTTCTGCCTCCAGTACGTTGCCCGGATAGCAACAAATCGCAACGGTCGTACGCAAATAATTAAACATACAATTAACCTAGATGCGCTCAAATGTGCGTCTACAAAATACTAGACGCACATGTGAGGATCTCAAACATTTAACTCCCCCGCGATCCATATAAAATAACTTAACAGTGTTTGTCTGTTCCAGTTGCTGATTCCTTACTGATATGGGCTCACGGTTGCTCACATTGAGCGTCATGACCTCTGTCTTCTTTAGATTGATGTTCAAGCCCATTTGCTGGCTATACTTATTAAGTCTATCCGTTTTTTCCTGGATGTGTTGATGTGGATGTGCTAGTAGTGCTATGTCATCTGCATATTCCAGATTTTCCAATGTAGAAAATGTACTCCATCTTATTCCTCTTGGACTGCCCTCTGTTGTCTGGAGCATCACCCAGTCTATGACTGTTAAAAATAGAGTGGTTGATAAGGGGCATCCCTGTCGTACTCCTGTCTTCACCTCAAAGGTTAGGTTGCTCTGCCCAACACTACATGTAAAGTTGGCATAGAGGCTTTTTATGATTGGAATTCCATAAGCCCTCAGTATTTTCCATAAACTGTCCCTATGTATACTGTCAAAAGCCTTTTCAAAATCAACGAAATTAATGTACAGCTGTCTCTGCCATTCTGGGCACTGCTCTATAATGTTCCTGAGGGTAAATATATGATCTACACATCTTCTGTTCTGTCTAAATCCTGCTTGTTCTTTCCTCAGTTTGTGGTCTACTGCTTTTGAAATTCTCTGTATAATTATCCTGCCTAGTATTTTGCTGGGAACTGAGAGAAGAGTGATTCCTCTCCAATTATTGCAGTCTGCAAGATCTCCCTTCTTGGGTAATTTGACAATTATTCCTTTGTTCCACTCCGTTGGTGTTGTCCCTGTTTTCCAGACTTTTGCAAATAGTGGTTCTAATAGTTCTGCTGCTAGCTCAGGGTCTGTCTTAAATAGCTCTGCATTTAGGTTATCATGGCCAGGAGCTTTTCCATTTTTTTACCCTTTGATTGCTGTGATGATTTCTTCTTTTCGTGGAATGTCTGTATTAACATTGTCGTAAATTTTAGATAGGTTTGAAAAATATTTATGGTCCCGCCTGAGTGAAGTGGATGGTGATAATACGTGAGAAGTAAGGTGTGAGAATAGATTTCACGAGTGAATAGTTTAAGGAGAAGGTCTGTCTCTGGGATGAATAGTTTCTCTAGTCCAGCCTACCTATACGACTATCTTTTAGTACAAGACAATCTTGCACCTCCCTATATCTAGAAATATAAGTTTAACTAAACACACACACAATTATGTGACAACAAGACACACAAACGTGAAAAACTATGGTAAAATGGGTATGGGTGTGACCAACACACAAAGTTAAGTTCTTTTGTTGTTTATTTTCATTAAAACTTTACAACATCGAATATCTAAGAAAAGACCAAATACAATCAGAATTCATACATAGAAGAACAACAAAATACATGTGCCCTCCTCTCATTGAGAAAAAGAACCCAACAAGTTAATTACCCCAAAGGTTAAAGGTTAGCACTTTGTTACAGCATAGAAGTAAAGAAAAGAACATTCCTACTAAATGCTATCCAGTAAGTAAACAATATTTAAGCAAAACCAAAGATGATATAGTTTCTGTAACTAATAAAATTATTCACTCTCTCTGTCTGACATACAGTGGCCACTCAATCACGCTTACCTAATCTGGGTGATATATCCCGTGGACATAAAACTTCCAGTGTTTTTTATCTTCCAAATTTGGCCCCAGTCCTTCCTCTATAACAAAAAAGATTTCTATGAAGGGGACGCCAAATTTGGTGGTTGATTCCTGGATTGACAAATGTCAACTCGAATAGTTAATGTAGGAAAAAAACCCGCGATCTATGTTCACAGTAAACAGTAGAAAGTACTTCCAGTCTTTTGAAACATCTGGTTGCTAAGAACTGTTACAATTTATAACTGATAATGATGGTAAATCCTATCGGCTGGCTCTGTAGTGATTGCCGATTTTGAAACAGCGTAACTCTTATGGATAAAAATCCACTTGGATAAGACTGTCAAAAGTCAGATAGAAATGTTATTTTTGTTCCGCCACAGTGGGCTGATAAAATTGAACAAATATCTGGGTATTTATAAGTCCAGTTAAATTTACTATTTAAAATGTTAATTTGCCTCTTTGACCTGTCCTGTTCACAATATAGCCTATCCTATCGCGCGTCGCTTAGCGAGTACAGTTTGGTTGAGGCATGCGTTTTTCCCTAGTGTTCCGGTTAGTCAACTAAACGTCTCTTCTTGTGTGATAAAGCGGGTGATGGAATTTACATTAAACTGCACAACTGGTAAAAGAATCTACGGGTTATTTATTTCACTAGTTTTAACGCTAGGAAATCACAGTGAATTATAATGGTAAAACGTAACACATTTTAACACTTAAGCACCAATTTCTATTACCAGAAAATCCGAATGAAATCCCCACGAAGGCTATTAACACACCTTCCACAAAATGGTTCTAGACTACGTGTTTAGACTCCGAAAAATTCTGAGCGACAACTGATAACTGGTTTGAAAAGACGCAGTTTATATACATTACTGTTATCTGCTCTCTAGAGGATGCTAATTTTCACACTATATGGCATAGCAGAAATCAGGAAACTACGTTTCCCCATATAAAAGGTTTTAGGGTCGCTCTGTCTGCCGTTGCAAATCGACAACAGAGACTTAAACCGTGTAACGGGCTTCCTTCCGAGATTTTCCCAGTTTCTGGAGATCAAAGCGTTGTCTCCCCCTGTATGTACGAACATCAAAGGATCCCTCGGGAAAATATTTTGCCCGATCGTCTCACTTCAAAGAGGTCCGGTTATTTTCCACGTGCATATGTCTGATATCTGATGATTGACAGATCAGCTCGCGTGAGAAACTCAGTTAAACAGACCGGGTTCGCTCCCTGTTATGACTGGCAGGTCGCGGAAGTTGGTAAACAACTTAGTTTGATTACGTTTCAGGGAAAAGACGCGTGGATTAAGAATTAGTAAACGCAGGCTGTAAGTTGCATGGCTGTGCTAGCGAATCATAGATCGTTAACGGGATTTCAGGGCTGTAAGATACTGTAGGCTATATTTCCATTATACGTCACAAATATCTAGATCATTTTCAGCCTCGGAAACATTCAGTTGTGTCTCTGGTGGTTCTTTGTTCAGAGTTTCTCTGAAATGCTCTGCCCATCTTGTTTCCTGTCCCTCTGAGATTTCCTTGCTTATCTCTTACTAATGTAATATTGTTTGCACCTCGTTTTCCATTGATGATTTTAGTTATTTTGTATACTGTGCTTTGTTCATTTCTCAGTGCTGCCTCTTCTGCCTGCCTTGCAAGATCGTCTAGGAAATTCCTTTTGTTGACTCGGGTTTGGCGTTTAACGTCCTTGTCCAGCTGACTGTACTGTTCGCTATATAGTTGCTTTAGCCTGGGGGACTTCGCTTCTGTTTTCTTTCTTTTCATGTCCTTTCCATCGTTATGGTGTTTATTGTTTCTCGTGTTATCCAGTCTTGCTTCTTCCTTTCCTGGAATCCCAAGCATTATTTGCTGCTTTCCTTATATATTGTTGAAATTGTGTTGAATTTCTGGTCTATATCATCAGTCAATGTTTTTTCCTGACTTTTGGCAAATTGATATCGCTTCTTTATATCAGCCGCAAAAGCTTTTCTGGTAAGAGGGTCCTTCAATTTGCGGATGTCAAACCTTTTCTGTGTAGCTACAGTTGGTCCAGCCGTTCTTAGTTTCACTTTTGCTACTACTAAATGGTGATCACTTCCCACATCTGCACCTCTTCTTACCTTCACAACTTGTAATGCATGTTTCCATCTACCGTTAATAATAATGTGTTCTATCTGGTTTCTGTCCCGACCATTTGGTGGCTCCCATGTTAATTTCTTTCTGCCATCACCGGTGTCAATACCTTGTCGAAGCATGGCGGCTTGCGTACCCTGATTACAACCAAAGCTATGCCAGCTGGAGTTTTACTCCTGAAAGGTTCTACCAAGCTGGATAGTTTTGCGCGGGCAGAGGTCAGACTAAAGCAGACACCCTGGTCCTCCAGGTTGGGGGTTTTAGCATAGGGCTGACACCCCTGCCTATGTAAAAAGAAATGAAGTTTAGTCTAGGCCATAATAAAGCCTAAATTATAGTTGTGGTGTTATATATGATAGTCGTGTGTTACAATTGATAGTTGTGGGCCATATTTGTGTTTCCATGCCTAATAAGATGATAAGGGGTGGAATTAGGATGCCGTCAAATTACCACCTCTATCGACACCAGGTATTACAATGTAAGATGTGGGTGTCTTATCTGGTTTAGATTGTTGCTGTGTGTGTGTTGCAGTAGGACAGTTCAGGGTACACCACAGGCAACATGACGTGTAGAGTCATAAAAATGGTAACTTCGCTTTAGGTTTATACCATTTATTGCACGCCACAAAACAGTCATGATACTTATGTTCACATCAGCATAGTTACAACGAATGCAGCATTCAAACTCATGTTAACTGACAGTCATGTAGAAGTCAATACTCAATAGTTGTATGGAAAACAAATATCATAGCGAAGCTTGATAAATAATGCATATAACTTCTGCAACCGTGGTCAGCTGCAGATCCTTAATGTTCATAGACAATAATAATTATTCCTTCCTGATGCTAGCAGATCAGATGTATACAATACGTCCGTTTACTGTCTGCACGTGAGTAGCATACATGGATTACAGGTCAGCTCGACCTTTATAAACTTCCTAAGTCTAACCATCTGACTTGGACGTGATCTCTGATATAACGAATCCTGGAACACAGACAATAGTCTTGTTGGTCTAGAGCGACCCATATATATATAATTAGTTCAGGTATAAAGATACCGGTGACTTAATCCTAGTCAAAGTACCTCTCCATTTTGAATCACACAGGCGAGCAAAAAGGCGACAAAATGACGAACCTCTAGATGATAGCATAAAGTTCGTTACAAGAGGAATTACCTTATTTCGGAAAATCAACCATGAACATATGCCTCCAGGCAGGCTTGACTAATACCGGGAAATAGTCTAGTTAGCTAACTAACTCACAAAGACAATGTATTTCCCTCAGAGAATCACAAGACGCAAGGCGCGTCCGCTCGCAATCAGTCCATTTCTCAACTCCCCGACCTGGGCGGAACCACAAAACGACAACCCAGTCGAGACATGCGCAGAGCGACAATCTCTGAGTCGCTGTTCACAATAAGACGATTCTAAGAACATTCGAGATAAAAGTCTTACACAGTCGCGCCTTTTATGGACATGAACAGAAGCGTTAAGAAAGGTTTCAAACATCTACAACAGTTGACTGATACTACCAATAAGGAGATATGGTCACGCTTCGTTCAAGACATTATAGACCGAACGTGTCTCTATACAAGATGAGGTAAACCCACAAAAAATAGTAGTATCGATATTTCGGGTTCTGTCCCTTTGACCATAAAATATATATAACATGCATTTCAGTCAAATAATGATCTGAGCACTAGCTGGGTGTTTGTTTGGTGTTTGGTTTGTTGGTTTATTTGTTTAATGTTTGCTTCGTGTGTTTAAATGTCACTGATAGGGTTGTAGAAATAAATACAGCCCCTGCTTTAAGAATCAGAGTTTTATTGTTGATTAGGGTCGGTTGCGAGTGTGCAAGAGAGGATCAAATATCACAACAGCATCATCATCATCTCGCCCACCCTATCACAATTGGCGTCGTCGGCAGGATCAGGCAGACAGTGACACTGAGCAAACAGCAAACGAGCAAATATAATCGTGTAAACACCCAGCAGTGCGGTCTTGCAGCAAGATGGCTTCGATCAATGCGCCTGTGAAGGTAGTATACGTGGAGGTGCCAGAGGTAAGGCTATTTGATGGAAAGGCAAATCCCACCTGGCAAGAGTTTGTGGAAGATGTAGAGGCCGTGTGGAACATGGCGCCCTTTTGCGCAGAAGTCAAGGTAGACATGATCTGGAACAACGTTACACCAGTGGTCTCTAGGGAATTACGGATACGTGGCGGAGCCAAGGCCGGCCCTGAGCAGTTACTCAAGACAGTAGAAGAAGCCTACAGCGAGCAACAACCAGTCAGTGAGATGACCAGGAATTTCCAGGCCGTGAGTCAGGGACCTTGGGAATATGCTGTTTTATGTGAAGGTAAAAAGCCTGATACACTGGTGCAGGTAGCCAGTGTAGAAGCTCACAATGAAGAGGAGGCACCCAGAGCAGAATTATCCCTCCTAAAGTCCCAGATAGCACAGATGTCAGAGACCAGTTTGCCAGTACAAGAGGAGGTGCAAAGAGAGAAAGAACCAGGCCAACCGCGAGAAAAGCCAAAGCACGACGAGGGGGTGCGTGTTCTTGTATGTGAGAGTCAGGCTGTTGTCAACGAAAGCAGTGAGCTGACAGTACCAACAAATGCAGTTGCACCGACAAGGCGAAAAGGGGTTTGCAAGTGGTACAGTGTCCACAGGGGATGGGGGTTTATCACGCCAGATGATGGAGGTATTGATATATTCATACATCAGACCAAGATCTTCAGAAAGGGATTCAGGAGTCTAGCGAGAAATGAGAGAGTGGAATTTGACAGCAAACCATCTGTCCAGGGCATTGAAGCAGTCTATGTGTGCGGCATTGGCGGTCAAGAATGCAAAGGAAGTAGGAGGCGACCCATGGCACAGAGAAAGCCTACCAGGTTGAGGTGCTATAATTGTGGTGAGTTCTCAGGCCACATGGCAGCCAAATGCCCTCAAGGCCCTCTTCCAAAACGATGTTTTAGATGCAAGTCAACTGAACATTTGATAGCCGCCTGTGTCTCAAGGAGCTATTTCCCGAGACGTACTGCCACAACCAGGTTGCCTACAGTACGTAAACCAAGAGATGGCCGTGACAACTGTCACCCTAACGGAACCGAGAAAATTGGTCGTTTTCTAGGGGAGGAAACCCATCCTAAGCAGATAGGAGGGAGTGCACGTCGGTGTCCAGAAGAGGAGACTCATCAAAAGCAGATTGTGGGGAATGTGGGCCACCGTCCACACAAAACGAGTGCAGAGCACGTCGGGAGCAATCCCCCTACAAAGTCGACAGCTGCATGCACTGACAGGCAGATGTCACGGGCAGGCAGCGACGCGGCACAGGTGAGCGAGTCTTCTAGACCACAGCGGCTGACAGCCCAACAACGGACAACGAGGGACATGACGACCAAGAGTGTCCCCAGCCGGGTTGTACCTATTCCAGAAGGTCAGCCCAAAGCATCGCCACTCAGAAAGAGTCATGCGCAGCACCAACGATCTGAGAGGTTACAATTGAAGCGCCAGAGGTAGTGATGTTGTCGGGACGACAACAAAATCAGGAGGGAGATATGTGATGGGGCCGGAAAGACGCCCCCTTCATGTTCAGGGCATATTTATCGCCCATATATTTTCGATGTGCGCACAGCATGCTGGGATGTAAAAATTCTGACGAGATAGAAGATATATTAGTCTAGGCCATAATAAAGCCTAAACTATAGTTGTGGTGTTATATTTGATAGTCGTGTGTTATAATTGATAGTTGTGGGCCATATTTGTGTTTTCGTGCCTAATAGAGCAATAAAGGCGAGTAATATTTGCGTGGCGCAATTACTACGCGCCGCACAGTAAGTTGAGTGATTCGCTCGAGGGCTTATATAAAGAATGTGATGGCCAGCAGCGGCCCTTTTCAGTATCAGTCCAGACAAGAGAAAACGAAACGAGGCGCCCTGTGTGGGTAGCAGATGGACAAAGAAACCAGAACACGATTAGCAACTGAGCACTAGCTGGGTGTTTGTTTGGTGTTTGGTTTATTTGTTTAATGTTTGCTTTGTGTGCTTGTAGTCACTGACAGGGTTGTAGAAATAAATACAGCCCCTGCATCAGAATCAGTTTTATTGTTGAATCGGGTCGGTTGCGAGTGTGTAAGAGAGTGATCAAATATCACAACATCATCATCATCATCTCGCCCACCCTATCACAGTAGTAATGGGAGACCTCAATGCGAAAGTTGGAACACGCAATACATATAATGAAAGAGTAATGAGGAAATGCGGCAGCAGAAGAGCAAACGAAAATGGGGATAAATTAATCAGTTTCTGTAGCATTAACAACCTGGTCATTGGAGGAACACTTTTCTTTCTTAACTAGGGTGACCGTATAATTTTTTTTAAAGGAGGACATTTTTTGATTGATTTTTTGACTAAACAGGGGGACACTTTTTTTAGAAAAGGAGGACACAAAGGAGGACACATTAATTTCACTAATTTAATACATTTATGTAAAGAGTCATGATAAACTATATAGAAGTACTTCAACAAAATAAAAATTCTTCATAAAATGTACATTTTAATAATTTTTCCATCAAGCATTATTTTTTCAACATCACTAAAAATTATGTCTTTAACATTGTACTTTTCACTTGACATTATTTTTTAAGTCTGAATTTCCAACTACATACTCATGGGACTCTTATACATTCTTATAATTGTATTGAGCTTAGTGAATCGGTTTCTGTACTTTGTCCAATGACTTTTCATTAAGAAAAAAGCCTCTCTGCCACGGATTGCTTCCCCTGCTTTGCAGTAGTGGCCCAACAATGGTCACAACTCAAGAGTATCTAAATGGGTCGTCAAAGGTGGTTGCCTTCGCACAAGATTACTCTTGGCAGAGATGTAGATAGAAGTGTAGTGGCGCTTCTATCCAAAGAGAGTCTTTACAAGATAATTCAGAAGTCAAGAACCATGCGGCATAGCGCTGAGCAATGGTTAACTTATATCTGTCCAATTCAAAAGTACTGTGATCCAATGGATCCCATCTCATTGTAACATCGCCGGCAATGAAGAGGCTGACAGAATGGCAAAAGAAGGTTCACATCTACCTCAGCCTGATGCAAGCATAACTTTTGAGGAGGCAAAGAGTTTTATCAGAATCAGTTACAGAAACAAATGGAATGTAGAACATCCAGGGCACACACAGAATGATGCTTACTACCAGCTCCACAGAAGAGAACAAGTGGTAATCTTCAGACTCCGCACTGGCCACAACAGATTGAGATACCATCTATTCAACAAGCTAAAGATAGGAACTACCGATCAGTGTAACTGTGGCACTGATAAAATGACTGCTGAACATCTGCTTCAAAGTTGCCCCTTATATGTGGTACAGAGAAAGTGCATATGGCCGACGCCAGCTCCTTTCGTGGAAAAGCTTTACGGGGATTCAAATAGCCTCAAACTGACTACTGCTTTCTTTGAGAACATTCAAGTGGACGTCTGAGAGTGTACGAAGAAGAAGAAGATATCTGTCCATCGCCTTTTGTGAAGGATTTAAGCAATGGTTTTTAGCCCGTTCAAGCCCCCAGCTGAGTTAATTCAGTGAATTTCTCTTATAATGGTATAGCTCTGTTTAGAGGTAAATATGTCTATATATATATATATATATATATATATATATATATATATATATATATATATATATATATATATATATATATATATATCTTCTTCTTCTTCGATCCTTAACCACCGACCGTCAAAGCAGTCAGTGGCCATCACGCCTAGTGGCGTCTTGTAGGGCAACAACAAATTGATTCCACTTTGCACGGTCGGTGGCCATCCTTCGTACAGTGCCCCAGCTCTGGTTCATTCTTTGCATCTCAGCCTCCACAGTCCTCCGCCAAGTTGTTTTTGGTTGGCCTCTCTTTCGCTTTCCTTCAGGGGTCCAAAACATAGCTGTTCTTGTGATGGCATCGGGGTCTCTTCTGAGGACATGACCAACCCAGCTCCAGCGTCTGCCAGCTATGATGGTGTGCATGTCCTCTTGCTTGCTACGAGTAAGCAGATCTTGGTTGGTGATGGTATTCGGCCAAAAGATGCGATGAATTTTTCTTAGGCATGTTGTGTGAAAAGAGGACAATTTTGACATTTCCTTCTCTGTGACTCTCCAGCATTCCGCACCATAGAGAAGCACAGAAAGCACGCAGCTCTGGTATAATCTTAATTTATGCTTGTGCTGTATTGGGAGGACTTCCAGATGTTATTTAGGCTAAAGAAGGCTGTTCTTGCCTTATTCATTCTGATGTTGATGTCTTTGCCTGCCCCACCGTCTGGTGTTACTATGCTTCCTAGGTATGTGAAGGTATCTGTCTGTACCAGTTGCTGATTCCTTACTGATATGGGCTCAGGGTTGCTCACATTGAGCGTCATGACCTCAGACTTCTTTAAATTGATGTTCAAGCCCACCTGCTGGCTAATTTTATTAAGTCTATCCGTTTTTTCCTGGATGTGTTGATGTGAATGTGCCAGCAGTGCAATGTCATCTGCATATTCCAGATCTTCCAATGTAGAAAATGTAGTCCATCTTATTCCTCTTGGACTGCCCTCTGTTGTCTGGCGCATCACCCAGTCTATGACTGTTAAAAATAGAGTGGTTGATAAGGGGCATCCCTGTCGTACTCCTGTCTTCACCTCGAAGGTTAGGTTGCTCTGCCCAACACTACACGTAAAGTTGGCATAGAGGCTTTTTATGATTGACACTATGCAGCTTGGAATTCCATAAGCCCTCAGTATTTTCCATAAACTGTCCCTATGTATGCTGTCAAAAGCCTTTTCAAAATCAACAAAATTTATGTAAAGCTGTCTTTGCCATTCTGAACACTGCTCTATAATGTTCCTGAGAGTGAATATATGATCTACACATCTTCTGTTCTTTCTAAATCCTGCTTGTTCTTTCCTCAGTTTGTAGTCTACTGCCTTTGAAATTCTCTGTATAATTATCCTGCCTAGTATTTTGCTGGGAACTGAGAGAAGAGTGATTCCTCTCCAATTATTGCAGTCTGCAAGATCTCCCTTCTTGGGCAATTTGACAATTATTCCTTTCTTCCACTCTGATGGTGTTGTCCCCGTTTTCCACACTTGTGCAAATAGTGGTTCTAATAGTTCTGCTGCTAGCTCAGGGTCTGTCTTAAATAGCTCTGCATTTAAGTTATCATGGCCCGGAGCTTTACCGTTCTTTAACCCTTTGATTGCTGTGATGATTTCTTCTTTTCGTGGAATGTATGTATTTACATCTAGATCGTTTTCAGCCTCAGGAACATTCAATTGTGTCTCTGGTATTTCCTTGTTTAGCGTTTCTCTGAAGTGCTCTGCCCATCTTGTTTCCTGTCCCTCTGCTGTCTTGATGAGATTTCCTTGTTTATCTCTTACTAATGTAATATTGTTTGCACCTTGTTTTCCGCTGATGAATTTAGTTATTTTGTATACTGTGCTTTGTTCATTTCTCAGTGCTGCCTCTTCTGCCTGTTTTGCAAGATCGTCTAGGAAATTCCTTTTGTTGGCTCGGGTTTGGCGTTTAACTTCCCTGTCCAGCTGGCTGTACTGTTCGCTATATAGTTGCTTTAACCAGGGGGACTTCGCTTCTGTTTTCTTTCTTTTCATTTCCTTTCTCATCTTTATGGTGTTTAGTGTTTCTGGTGTTATCCAGTCTTGCTTCTTCCTTTCCTGGAATCCTAAGCATGATTTGCTACTTTCCTTATATATTGTTGAAATGGTGCTGAAATTCTGGTCTATATCATCAGTCAATGTCTTTTCCTGGCTTTTGGCAAATTGATATCGTTTCTTAATGTCGGCCGCAAAAGCTTTTCTGGTAAGGGGGTCCTTCAATTTGCTGATGTCAAACCTTTTCTGTGTAGTTACAGTTGGTCCAGCCCTTCTTAGTTTCCCTTTCAGTTTTGCTACTACTAAATGGTGATCACTTCCCACATCTGAACCTCTTCTTACCTTCACATCTTGTAATGCATGTCTCCATCTGCCGTTAACCATGATGTGGTCTATCTGGTTTCTGTCCCGACCATTTGGTGATTCCCATGTTAACTTGTGAATTTCCTTATGTGGGAAAAGTGTTCCTCCAATGACCAGGTTGTTAATGCTACAGAAACTTATTAGCTTATCCCCCTTTTCGTTTGCTGTTCCGCTGCCGCATTTCCCCATTGTTCTTTCATTATATGTATTGTGTGTACCTACTTTCGCATTGAGGTCTCCCATTACTATAACAAGATCATATCTAGGTGTGTCTTCCATTTCTTTCTGCAGTTGTTGATAGAATTCATCCTTGACCTCCTCATCGCTATCATTCGTTGGTGCGTAGCATTGTATTATTGTAGTGTTGGTGAATCTCCCTCTCAATCTCAATCGTATCAGTCTGTTGTTGATGGGTTTCCATTCCAGTAATGTCCTTTCTATCCCTTTTTGTAGAATAATGGCTACGCCTTCACTGTGCTGTCCATCCTCTCTTCCAGAGTAAAGTACTGTTTCTCCTGTTGCTGTTTTAACTTTTCCTGCCCGTGTCCATCTGCTCTCACTTATCCCCAGGATGTGTAACTTATAGTTTCTCATTTCTGCCGTGACCTGTCTTAGTTTACCTGTCTCGTACATTGTCCTGACATTCCAAAATCCTATTCTTGTATCCTGTTTTGCGGTCAGGACATCCGTTTTCATGTCAGTGGCTTCCTTTCGGCTTTCACCACTGACAGTCATACGAGCCACAGACTCCGAATGTCCATCCCGCAGCAAAGTTTGTTCATTTGATGTTGTTTCCGTAACTTCATTATTTTTTTTTAACATAGACAGGGGTGTCAGCCCTATGCTAAAACCCCCAACCTGGAGGACCAGGGTACCAGCTTTTGTCTGACCCCTACCCACACAGACCAGTCCAGCTTGGTTGAACCTACCAGGAGTAAAACTCCCACTGGCATAGCTCTGGGGATTGTCAGGGTACGCAAGCTGCCATACCGCTACAAGGTATAGGTACCATTGATGGCAGATATATATATATATATATATATATATATATATATATATATATATATATATATATATATATATATATATATATATATATATATATATATATATATATATATATATATATATATTGTTCTGGCTCATACGTTTGCTTTCATACATATAAAAAAAACTGAATCGACTATGATTGTTTAGTTTTAAAACAACAGGTAACAAATTTAATAATCAATTAGTATTAACAGTTTAAAATAAATAATCTGCTGGTGACTTTTATATTGGAATCAAATTTTCTCTTCAGAGAGATTTAGGGTGAGGATATAGTTCAGAAAAATTATGTCCTTTTTGCTAGTGCCTTTTTATAAGCACTTAACTTTTAGGCGAGTCTGGCAGCTGAGATTTTCGTCACTGCTTGGTGATGAGGAGCCCAATGGGCTGATCACCCGTTGGCTTGTCACACCGATTACGGAAACAACGGCAGATGGATCTATTTGTTGTTGCCCTAAAGACGCCGCTAGGCGTGATGGGAAACTACAACAGAGAAAATCAATCTGCTGTTGCCCTTAAGACGCCACAAGGCGTGATGGCCTCTGACTGCTTGGTCGGTCTTTGGCTAAGGACGGAAGAAGAAGAAGAAGTTGGTGATGAGGGTACTTCTTCACACAACTTGTCCGATTTAGGCGGTTGGTGTTGATTCCCTCACAACTAGCTTCGTTCATCGAACCTTTGGACAAAATGCCTCTGCTAAGAACATTGAGTTGGAAACTTAACAGGCGCATCTTCTCGTTGTCCACCCACCAATGTTAATCTCTCAGAAGAATTAAATTCTTGACTATACACAGTGCAACACAGGAAAGATGAATAAAATTCACCAATATTACTCTGGGTATTAACTAGGAACTGTGTCTGGACAGCGTGAATAGTGATTTGTGCCTGAACTAACATTAACAAGTTACATACATCTCACAAAATGATATGATACACTTGAGGCACATGTGATGTAATCATCACTCATCACTGCTCCAGTCGGAGTCTGTGGTCACCTCTGCTGTCGGGTTTTCCGCACGACTAGCCAGAAGAAATCATCCAGCGCTTGCTGTAGTGGTTTATAAACATACTCTTTTCATATGTTGAGGTTGCCAGCCTCATTTATAACCACTAAGCAAGAAACCTGTAAAATTTACATAAGTAAATAAATTGTTTACACTTACCCCAAATTTTTTGGGAATACACAATCTCCTTGCACAGATTTAGGCTGGACACAGCTCTGTATTAGAAGCTTCGAAATCACTTTGGTCTGGGAAATTAGAGTTAATTCCTCTGACGGCGTGTGTTCTGCGAAATCACTGGGCCTGGGAAAACTTTTGTTTAACTCCTATATGACTTGTGATCAAATTCCTAAATTCCAGTCTTGTATTAAAAATGCGGGTTTACTTGTAAATTCCTAAGTTGCCCAATAATCGACCTGTCACTGTTAATAATGGAATTCTAGGTCCGATCCTTCTCTTTCTGGGAGTTGTTTGTACGAAGTAGCGAAGCTGTCTGTTCTGTGTCTCTGAGTTCGCTAGATTATATCTCTCATTCTCAGTTCAAATCACAGATTGTGTTTCCGCCGAATGTTCCAATATAATTTATAGTATATTCTGGCTCTCAAATCAAACCAATCAAATCTCTCTAGCACTGGGTTGGGTTGTTTCATTTAAAATATCCCCTCGCGTGTTTTAAAAATATTAATTTTAATATTCCACACATGACCTCTGACTAATCATGTGGTAATATTTCCGGTGACATCTTGTGCACAACTCATAAACATCATCTGTGAACTCATTTGATGTCCAGATGCTACCTATCGCCAATATTGTCTCTCCAGACAGATTATCGTCATAATCACACACAGGGATGGTCCTGTGAAACGATAAACGCATCTACCACCTGTGTAATCTGCCGGACAAACAGACACTGTCGTCGGCAATCCCGCCAGACAACTTGGCTACCTATTCATCCTCGTACGAGACCATATTGTGTTAAACGAGGATCGTCTCCTATCAAAGGTGGCCGGCAACTGAGTCGATTGATAAGCGTATTATCGCTGACCGGTGTAATTACCTGGCGGAACGTAAATACGTCTGAGGAGTGGTAAACAAGATAAAGACTGTCCCATAGCAGATACTTCCGTAGGGGAGTGGAGTGTTAGAGACTTCACCCTTCTAGATTCAGCATAGAGAGTAAAATAATGAATGAAAGGGCATAAAATTGGCAAATAATAACGATGAGTGAGAGGAAGAGATAAATAAAGAAAAAAGTGATACTGCCGGAGTGGACGTGAGATCGCACAACTGTATCGTCACACTCTCAATATTAGCAATCTGTCCTGGAACAGCAAGAAAATATTGAGCAATGAGCAGTAGTTCAGTAACTTACTTTCTTAGTCGTTCCCCTTCTACCGTGAGCTGTAGAGGTTTGGAAGAGAGAGCGCCAGACTATCCTATCGGCTGTCTTCCTCCTGGCCTGGTTCCATTCTAGTCCTCGGTCCTTCAAAGATTGTCTAATGTTGTCCTCCCAGCGGACTCTGGGTCGTCCTGGGGGTCTGGATCCCTATCTCTTTGTTTCCCATGCTCGTCGTGGTAGTCGATCTTCTTCCATTCTGTAGACATGGTTAAACCATCTTAGTTGGGACTGTTCTACTTGGGTCTGCAGGGGGTGGGATTTAAGGCCTTGATGTATCATCTGGTTGCGGACCATGTTTCTTCTTGTTACTTTAACCACCTTCCTAAGATACCTCATTTCTGAGGTTTGGATCTGGCTTTTGTGGGTTGTAGTCATTGCCCATGACTCGCATCCATATGTCAAGACTGGGACATAGATGGAACAGTATACAGCCATCTTTGTTTTCTTACCAACCTCTCTCTTGCTGAGGAATCCTCGATTTATGGCCTGAAAAAGTCTCCCAGCTGCTGCTTTTCGAGTGGGCAACTCTTCTTTGATGCCTCCCTTTGGGTCTATAATAGCTCCGAGGTATTTAAAGTGGTCGACCTGCTCCAGGACCTGTTCTCTCAGCTTAATCTTGATGTCTTCTGTCTTCTCGTGATATCACCATGGATTTTGTTTTAGAGCTGCTTATGACAATCCCTCTCTTCTCCAACTCTTCGTTCCATACTTGCAGGTTGGATTGGAGATGTGCCTCTGATATAGCATCAGGGCAACATCATCAGCAAATGCCATCTCTGAAATACAGACCTGTCTCATCTTCCAGTACCCCACTGAATACTTTCTTGTTCTCTCCTTACATGCCTTGATGACATTGTCCATGAGGAGTATGAAAAGATAAGGTGACAGAATATCACCTTGTCTTACACCACTGATGGTTCTGAACTCTTCTGACTTATGGTTTGATGTCCTCACATAATTTCTGCAAGACTTGTAGAAGCTCTGTATAGCATGAATCAGAGGTGCTGGAATGTTCTTCCTTGCCAAAGTCCCAAAGTTTGCTCCAGGGGATTCTGTCAAACGCCTTTTCCAGATCTATGAAACAAAGATGGATCTCACTCTTATACTAAAGGGCCTTTTCACTCAGCTGTCTGAGTGTGAAGATTAGGTCTTGAGTACTTCGGTTTGCTCGAAATCCGCACTGGACCTCATTCAATTGTGGCTCAGCTAGGCGTCGGAGTCTCTGCTCTAGGATTCTAGGGTAGATTTTAGCAGGGACACTGAGATGGGATATGCCTCTATGGTTTCCACACTATCGATTGTCACCCTTTTTGAAAATTGGTGTTATGATGGCAATCTCCCAATCCTTTGGTATGGTCTTGCTGCACCACTCTGCCTGTAGGACCCTTAAGAGTAATAAGGCCTGATGCTCCCATGTACTTAACCATTTCTGGTGTTATACCATCATGCCCTGCTGCTTTGCCAATCTTGATTTTCTCCAGTGCTGCCTTCGGTTCTTCCAACTTTATGTCATCTTCACCATCATTGGTTTTCTCTTCTGTGCTAGTGGTTATCATTTCTGATGCTTCACCATCCAGGAGTTCTGAGAAATATTCTTTCCATCTTTCCATTACTTCCTTCGGGGCATTAAGCAATTTGCCTTGCTTGTCCTTTATCAATTTGAGAGGGCATTGTTTTTCCTTCCTCATGTTCTTTAGGGTCTTATAGAACAATTTCTGGTTTTCTTGCACATCTTTTTCTAGCTTTTCTCCAAATTCTTCCCAGGACTTCTGTTTTGCTGCTAGCACCTTGTTCTTTGCTTCTGTTCTGAGTGTCACATATTCTCTATATTTCTCAATTTGTCTGTTGTGTTTTTAGCTCCTAAGTATTGTTTCCATGCCATTTTCTTCTCTCTTATTTTCTCTTTGACTTCCTCTGTCCACCAAGGTGTCCTCTTTCTCTTGTTCCCAAGTCGGACTTCACCACATGCTTCTGCAACAGCTGTCTTTATGATGTCCTTGAATTTAAGCCAGAGGGTTTCCAAGTCATCAGGTTGTTCTTCTGTGTTGCTCACCGCTGCAGCAATAAGCCCCTGATATCTGGTCTTAATTTCTGGCTCTCTCAGCTTGTAGGTCTTAATGCTCATTTCTCCCGTTCGTTTACTTAGTTTCTTGCGTGATGTTGGGCAGCTCCTAGGCTGAGCAACTCTTTCAGTTGTTCTTTTGATTGTAAGCAGCTAGTGATCACTTCCAATCTCTGGCCCCCTCCAGACTCTAGCATCCCAGACATATTTGAATGAGCTTCTCCGAACAATGGCATAGTCGATCACTGACTTCTCATTCTTTGTTGGTTCACATCTAGTGTATGCATGTATGCGCTTATGGGGGAACTTTGTGTTTATAATGATCAGATTCTGCTCACTGCAGAATCTAAGGAGTCGCTTTCCATTGTCATTGAGAGTATCTTCTCCATATCTTCCAATAACTCCACCCCATCTAGCATGGTCATTTCCAACTCTGTCATTGAAATTTCCGAGCATGATAATTTCATTTAGGCAGTCATCCACTGTCCTTTGAAGCAGCTCAAGGAT
Organism: Oreohelix idahoensis; assembly: GCA_024509875.1. Classification (NCBI taxonomy): domain Eukaryota; kingdom Metazoa; phylum Mollusca; class Gastropoda; order Stylommatophora; family Oreohelicidae; genus Oreohelix; species Oreohelix idahoensis. The sequence goes on along the minus strand of JAMPIV010001648.1, from coordinate 1,075,267 downwards.
TCCTCCTTGATCTCTGCTCTCTCATCCTCATTTGGCCCATACACTATGACCAGGTTGACTATGGTTTCTCCTTCTTTTAGTTTTACAATCATAATGCACTCCGAGACAAAGTTCCATCCCTTGATACTATCTTTTCTGTTTTTGGCCACAATGCAACCCACGCCCCCTTTAGCTCTTTCAGATGTGGGTACACCACTGTAGAGCAGCATGTTGCCATCGAGATCCATGACTCCTTGTCCTTTTTTCTTTGTTTCCGTTATAGCCAGGATTTATAGTTTTGCTTTCCTTATCTCTTCCACCAGCTCCTCTTCTTTCCCATTTATACTTCTTGTGTGTTCCAAGTTCCATAAGTCGTAGTCCGTTCCAGTTCGTCGCCTTTAGAATCAGTCCGGTTTTCTCTCTTGTAGTTCTCGTAATCAAAAGTTTAAAGCAAACAGGTGATTGGCTTGTTGTGCCTTTGCATGGTGGAGGGGCTGCCTCCTTACGGCCTTCATGCAGGCTACCCTCCTCCTTTTTCAGCCGGGCTTGGGACCGGCCTAGGCAGAGTTAGTTCAGTAACTATATTTCTTTATTGTTCAAAGAATTTGGTCCACTTTTCATGTGCCAGCAATTCAATAAAAGTATAATCATTCAGATTATATACTAGCCGCCATTAAAAACGCATCGAAATCGTGACATGTTTTCACTGTTGAAATGTTTATGCAAGTGAGCGATTTTCAAACCCCGAAAGTGTGCAAGTGATGAAGTTCATGTATTCCCACTTTACTGTCGATGTGATATTTACTTCAAATTTTGCGTGCTTCACGTGCAAAACAAGGTTTTTGATAATTCTGGCTTTATTAAAAGTCGAATCACATTGAAATTTGGCACACGCATTAGTCAAGTTTCAGCGAGTAAAACGCCGTCATCTGTTTTCATCGAAAGAAAGTCTGTTAATGTTTTTTCATGCCTCGACTATCGTCACAAGAGCGATGGCAAGCTGTTGGTATGCTCGGCAGTGAAATGGAGACCAGAGAAGTTGCCAGACATTTCAAGTGTGACCAGTCCACTATAGTGAGGCTGAACCAGCGATTTCGGGCGACAGGTACCACCAATGACCGTCCCAGGCTTGGTCAACCTCGTGTAACAACACTAGCTCAAGATCGCCAAATTCTATTGTTACATCTGCGCAATCGCTTCCAAACAGCAACTCAGACAGCAGCTCATACACCTGGCACTCGGAGACTTGTCAGGGCAAACACTGTGCGACGGAGACTTCGCGCCGCTGGCTTGCAAAACAGACGTCCCAACATCGGTCCTATCCTTAATATTCGTCGTCCAAGGGCGGGATGGAGATCAACAATGTTCTCCGATGAAAGCCGGTTTAATGTCTCCTTTGCTGATAGGAGAAATCTTGTACTGGATTGGCCTGCAAACTCTCCTGACATGAATCCGATTGAACACGCATGGGATGAACTGAACAGAAGGGTCCGCCAGTATGACATCAACAATGTGAATGATCTCGAGCGAGCACTCATTGCAGAATGGAACGCCATACCCCAAACATTTTTCGAGACACTCTGCAATAGCATGAGACGCCGATGCCAAGCCTGTATTGATGCTGTAGGGGGTCATATACGGTATTAATGATGGCTGTGACAGAATGACAGTGAGTGCTACTTTTGTTTTTACACCTAGGGTTGACAACTGCTTAGGAGCCGGTTCTGAATTGTCTCATGTTTAATAATACAGCAAATTTGGGTTAGTAAATGGATCAAAAATGTAAAATCAGGAGAAAAACATCAATCATCATCTCATTTCAACCCATAACCCGTCATGGGTCGTAGGGGTGCTATGGTGGAAGCATCAGCAGACAGGGTCCTCCACTGCTCTCTATTCTCAGCAATGCGTACAAGTGTGGAGAAACCGTGTCCTGCCCATTCTTTGATGTTATCAGCCCAGGATTTTCTTTGCCTTCCTCTTCTCCGTTTACCTTCGACTGTTCCCTGGAGAATCGTTTTCGAAAGGGAGTCATGACGAGTTACATGCCCAAACCAGGCAAGCTTTCGACGTTTCACTATTGACAAAAGTGGTTCTTGGTGGCCTGCATAGGTGTTTATCTTCTCTCTAACATAGACATTTGTTTTGTGCTCTTTATAGCAAATGCGCAAAATTCTTCTATAACATTTATGCTCGAAAGCCTGAATCCTTCGCTCCGTATCTGCAGTGAGTGTCCAGCCCTCACACCCATACAAGAGAATAGATAATACAAGTGATTTGTATAATTTGATCTTCACAGGAAAACTGATGTTACTTTTCCAGATCACATTCAACCTTGTCATGGCAGCTGAGGCCATCTCAAGTCTTGTCTTGATTTCTTTATTTGATCTTCCATCACTACATATAGTGGACCCGAGATATTTAAAGGTGTTAACTTCTTCTAACATTTGCCCATTTAACGTAATGTTGGTCGGAACATGTTTCTTATGGCTATTCACCAATATCTTGCATTTTTCTATATTAATTTCCATCCCATATGTTCTTGTTACTTTCTCCAGTCTAGAGGTAAGGTCTTGAAGTTCTGATTCTGTTCCAGCTATCAGATCAATATCATCAGCAAAACGTAGATTACACAGAGGTCGGCCTCCAATCGATATGGTTGATTTATAATCGTAGAGAGCCTCCTGCATAATATGTTCTAGATATATATTAAAGAGCACTGGTGACAGGATACATCCCTGGCGAACTCCTACAGTTGTTTACTGTATAAGTTTAACTACTTAAACTAATAAGAGAGAAAAACATCGATAATCCTTACTTAAGGTGAAGCTGAGTTACTGTACTTTTCAGATGAGTGGATTTTTATCAATAGGTCCTTCTTTGCAAGCAGCATCTTAAAAAACTCGACACATGTTTCCTCACAATTCACTTTAGTTGTCAACATAGCTTTCAAAGTTTCAACAGCTAGCTGTGTTTTATCACTTGCCCATAAGCTGTTCATCAAAGAAAACACTCTTTCTGTGGCAGCATTTGTTTCAGGTAGACAGAAAAAAAACTGCCAATTTCAAAATATTTGAAAATGTCACATTATTGTTTTTGAAGTGGGAAACCATTTCAATCCAACGTTGTGGTGGCAATGTTTTTTTGGCACTCCATTCACTAATTTTCTGAGAAGTAACAAACTGCTTCATATAGACATATTCGTCATAAATTTCAGTTTCTGTAAAGTGGGCTGAAGGTAATGTTTGAATCACTAGTGATGATATCTCAATATCTGCCCAAATTGGTATTCTGTTCAGCGTTACCCAGCTGTAGGATTCTAGGTCTTGAAAATTTATTGCAGCCCATTTATTCAAATAATTGAAAGCTGTTTCATAGAACAAAGAAACGCTAACATGAAACTTTTCACATCCTCCTTTGGAAGTCCTTCCATTTCCAGCTTTTTAAGGATTAGCTTAACTCTTGATGGCAAGAAACAGTCTTCCAGTTTGGACTTCAAAATAGTTTTCAACCTGTTGATGCTGTCAATGACTTCAAACACAGTGACCGTCTGTCCCTCTATTTTTTGCACTGCTTCGTGGAATGGAGAGGCCTGACTGTGAATAAAAACAAGCCATGCCTCAGATGGAGGATTTTCAAAGCATGTCTGTATAAAAACTGGGCATCTGTCTTGAGAATGAAAATATGATTTTAGAGGCAGGAACATCTGAAGAACCCTTTCAACAGCAGAGCAAGCCAACTAGTCTGAGCATAACCTAAGATCATCTGGAAGTCTGTTTCCACAAACTGGCAAAACTCCTTGAGTCTTTCAGCTCGTACTGTGTATGATTTGAAGAGTAGATAAATTTTAGCAATAATCAGCTCGACATCAACAGGCAGTACATCTGCAGCTGTTCGAACAGTGTTGTGGAAAATATGACCTGCACACCTAACTCCTATAAGACCATGTCCAAGGTTTTCTTGCAGTTTTTTGAAAACATTGTTCTGTCCTTTCCTTTCAGCACCTCCAAAATTGGAATTTGTGTTGTCTGCGCATAATCCAACTACTTTCCTGTCTAAACCATTTTCAGTTATGCAGTCATTAAGAAAACTACTTACAATATCAGATGTTTCACCTGGCAATGACTTTAACTCTAATATTTTAATTTTCCCTCCATTACTGTGATCAAAGTATCTGACAAGCAAAGGAAAAATCTTGAATTCTTTGTGGTTGGATGCATCTGTCAGTACAGAAATAAATGTAGACTTTTCTAGGTCACACCTTAACTCATTTAGAATATTGGGTGCCAAGAAATTTCGAATAATGGCTTCTGTTTTCGTACGTGCACATGCAAATTTTGGCTCTAAAGTAACCTGAAGTAATTTTGATGTGCAATCCATAGACCTGAAAGTATGATTGTGTAGCACTGTATGGTATGCAAAGGCGCCTTCTATAGGAGCTAATTGCTCTTCTTGGTCACCAATTTTATCAGCTCTGAAGAAAGCTGTTAACGACGAGCTTGATGCAGCTGTAACGACGGCTCTCTTATGTGGTTCTTAATATCACCACGTCCACTATGGCTTATCGAAAACCCGGAGGCACATATATTGCATCGTACATTGAAGTTTGATGTACTCTTTTTAATAAATGGATAGGCCTATTCCTTTAGTAAATCTTCATTGAAACTGCATTTACGCATTTTCTTAGAACAATAACAAAATATGCACAAATAGTTCACCGTTTAAATTAAATAAACGTATACCGTACGCAAAATCTTGGTACTTTACCACTACCTAAAATTTCAAATAACTGCGAATATCACATTGGAACTACAAAACTAATTCGCGGTCCTGACAACCTCTTGTGCTGTTTCGGCGCCAGTTCACTAATAATTAAAAATTCCCTCAAGTCAGCCACGGAATAATAATTTTTTTTTTTTTTTTTTTTTACATCTGTGAGATTTATGCCAAATTCGTCCAAAACCGGGACAAATTGGCGTCCCGGATTGCATCGAAAAAAAGTCGGGACAATTTATCAAAAATGGTCGAAAACCGGGAATGTCCCGGAAAAACCGGGACGTCTGGTCACCTTAATTTTGATCGATTTTTTTATTCCTGTGGTCGATTTTTGGGCTATCGAAAAGCTGTAAAAATGTAATATCGGAAGTGGAAACGCTACTCAATTGCCGATGTAATTGGCCCAGTATACCATATTCGACACAGAGCAATAAAAAAATTTTTTTTTTTTTTAAAAGCAAATGAAGTGATGGATAGAGCATTTTGAGTAACTTCTCATAAGACCAGCTTCTCAAAATTCCCCAGAAATCCAGCTAATTGGAAGTTTACCACGACAGCGAAAACAAGAAAAATACCAGGAGAATGGAAGGATGGATATCTGGCCAAGTTGCCTAAGAAGGGAGATTTACAAGAGTGCACAACAAATTTAACATTGCCCTCCATTTTGCGTTGAACGATATGGTAACCCTAAGATAGAAAGACAGATAGATTTTTTTTAAAATCGTTCAACCACTTGATAAGTGTAATAAATTCAAGACAATAAAATCAGATTTCCGATATTTAGATATATTACCTTCTTACCCCCTCCACTCAGTCCAAATAGATAGATAGATGACTACGCGCATGCCATTATATGACCGGAAGTAACCGAAACGACTATTCTAGCCGATAATTAACTGTTTGGCAAAGAGATGATTGGAAACGTAACCATTCGTCATTTACAGCAGACGATACTTGACTTCAGTAACAGTGACCATAAGTACAACAACTTCAGTACGACAAACTAGACTGGAACATTAGCAATTAGGCCTACCATTTCATCCATGCACAACTGGAATTCTGAGACTGCACAATCCAGTACTACTCAGTATGCATTATTTGCACAGCTTCCAATTACAAAGGTGATCAGTGTATTTCACAGCCTGTTATTGCTGTGCCCCATTGCTTCCCATTCTGTGAGTGCTTTCTGTACTTGTTTATACAGCATAGAACCACCCCTTCACTGTGGTTCTTCTTCATGTTCCAAGGACAGCATCATATCTTTTGTTATCAGTTTCTTCCTTTCAGCACCTATAGAATTATCAAGCTGCAGAATGTCTACGGTAAATTAATAGAAAAGATCATAGCGAGAAATCTAATGAACCACCTTGACAATGCACAAATCCTCCCTGATACCCTGGGAAGTTTTAGGCCCATGAAAGTAACATGAGGTAACGCTGGAACATTTGCTTATGATGCCTACATGGGGTTCCATGGTAAACAAGAAATGTTGCTGTAGTAATTGACCTAAAGGATGCTTATAACAGTGTGAACTTTTAAACCTTAATGAACTGTGTAATGGCTTGCAGTGTTAACCCTTGGCTAACAAGTGGCTGCCTTAACTGAGAGATCAGTTGCATTTCGCTGGAGAACATGAACATCAGAACCAATGCATATTTGCCTGAGACTACCCCAGGGTTCTCCACTATCACCAGTGCTGTTTAACATCTACACAGCAAAAGTAGCCACCATTCAGCCAACTGAGAGCAGATGGACCGGGTCGGGGAGAATAAAAACAGCTACAGGGGAAACAGTACTTTACTCTGGTAGAGAGGATGGTCAGCACAACGAAGGTGTAGCCATTATCCTGAAGAAAGAAATGGAAAGGTCTTTACTGGAATGGAAACCCATCAACAACAGACTGATAAGAACAAGACTGAGAGGGAGATTCACCAACACCACAATTATACAATGCTATGCACCAACAAATGACAGCGATGAAGAGATCAAGGACGAGTTCTATCAACAGGTACAAAAGGAAATGGAAACTGCACCCAGGTACGATCTTATTATAGTAATGGGAGACCTCAATGCGAAAGTTGGAACACACAATACTTATAACGAAAGAGTAATGGGGAAATGCGGCAGTGGAACAGTAAATGAGAATGGGGACAAATTAATAAGCTTTTGCAGTATTAACAACCTGGTCATTTGAGGAACACTTTTTCCACACAAAGAAGTGCACAAGTTAACAAGGGAATCACCAACTGGACGGGACAGAAACCAGATAGATCACATAATGATCAAAGTAAGAAGAGGTGCAGATGTGGGAAGTGGTCATCACCTAGTAGTAGCAAGACTGAAGGTGAAACTCAGAGCTGCTGGACCAGTTGCAGTCAAACAGAAAAGATATAACATCACGAAACTTAAGGACCCCCTCACCAGAAAAGCTTTCATGGTCGACGTAAAGAGATGGTATCAGATTGCCAAAAGCCAGGAAATAACAGAAACCGATGATGTCGACCAGAAATTCAACACCATCTCAACAATATACAAGGAAAGCAGCGAGTCATGCTTGGGATTCCAGGAAAGAAAGAGCCAAGACTGGATAACACCAGAAACGCTAAACACCATAGTGAAGAGAAACGAAATGAAAAGAAAGAAAACAGAAGCTAAGTCTCCCAAGTTAAAGGCAATATATAGTGAACAGTACAGTCAGCTGGACAAGGTAGTAAAACGTCAAACCCGTGCTAACTAAAGGACATTTCTGGATGACCTTGCAAGACAGGCAGAAGAGGCAGCACTGAGAAATGAACAAACCACAGTTTATAACTTACTTACTTACTTAGTTGTTCCCCTTCTACCGTGAGGTGTAGAGGTTTGGAAGAGAGAGCGCCAGACCATTCTATCAGCTGTCTTCTTCCTGGCCTGGTTCCATTCTAGTCCTCGGTCCTTCAAAGATTGTCTAATGTTGTCCTCCCAGCGGACTCTGGGTCGTCCTGGAGGTCTGGATCCCTGGCTCTTTGTTTCCCATGCTTGTCGTGGTAGCCGATCTTCTCCCATTCTGCAGACATGGCCAAACCATCTTAGTTGGGACTGTTCTATTTGGGTCTGCAGCGGATGGGATTTTAGGCCTTGACGGATCGTCTGGTTGCGGACCATGTCTCTTCTTGTTACTTCAACCACTTTCCTCAGATACCTCATTTCTGATGTTTGGATCTGGCTTTTGTGGGTTGTAGTCATTGCCCACGACTCGCATCCATATGTCAAGACTGGGACATAGGTGGAGCGGTATACAGCCATCTTCGTTTTCTTACCAACCTCTTTCTTGCTGAGGAATCCACGATTTATGGCCTGAAAAAGTCTCCCAGCCGCTGCTTTTCGAGTGGCCAACTCTTCTTTGATGCCTCCCTTTCGGTCTATAATAGCTCCGAGATATTTAAAGTGGTCGACCTGCTCCAGGACCTGTTCTCCCAACTTAATCTGATGTTTTCTTTCTTCTCGTGATATCACCATGGATTTTGTTTTAGAGCTGCTTATGACCATCCCTCTCTTCTCCAGCTCTTCCTTCCAGACTTGCAGGTTGGATTGGAGATGTGCCTCTGATTTAGCAATCAGGGCAACATCATCAGCAAATGCCAGCTCCGAAATATAGACCTGTCTCATCTTCCAGTACCCCACTGAATACTTTCTTGTTCTCTCCTTACATGCCTTGATGACATCGTCCATAAGGAGTATGAAGAGGTAAGGTGATAGGATATCACCTTGTCTTACACCAGTGGTGGTCCTGAACTCTTCTGACTTATGGTTTGCTGTCCTCACATAATTTCTGCAAGACTTGTAGAAGCTCTGTATAGCATGAATCAGAGGTGCTGGAATATTCTTCCTTGCCAAACAGTCCCAAAGTTTGCTCCAGGGGACCCTGTCAAACGCCCTTTTCCAGATCTATGAAACAAAGATGGATCTCACTCTTATACTCAAGGGCCTTTTCACTCAGCTGTCTGAGTGTGAAGATTAGGTCTTGAGTACTTCGGTTTGCTCGGAATCCGCACTGGACCTCATCCAATTGTGGCTCAGCTAGGCGTCGGAGTCTCTGCTCTAGGATTCTAGAGTAGATTTTACCAGGGACACTGAGAAGGGATATGCCTCTATGGTTTCCACATTGTCGATTGTCACCCTTTTTGAAAATTGGTGTTATGATGGCAATCTCCCAATCCTTTGGTATGGTCTTGTTGCACCATGCTGCCTGTAGGACCTTTAAGAGTAATAGGTCGCCTGGTGCTCCCATGTACTTAACCATTTCTGGTGTTATACCATCATGCCCTGCTGCTTTGGCCATCTTGATTTTCTCTAGTGCTGCCCTCAGTTCTTCCATCTTTATGTCATCTTCACCATCATTGGTTTTCTCTTCTGTGCTAGTGGTTATCATTTCTGATGCTTCACCATGCTCACCATCCAGGAGTTCTGAGAAATATTCTTTCCATCTTTCCATTACTTCCTTCGGGGCAGTAAGCAATTTGCCTTGCTTGTCCTTTATAAATTTGAGAGGGCGTTGTTTTTCTTTCCTCATGTTCTTTAGGGTCTTATAGAACAATTTCTGGTTTTCTTGTGCATCTTTTTCTAGCTTTTCTCCAAATTCTTCCCAGGACTTCTGTTTTGCTGCTAGCACTTTGTTCTTTGCTTCTGTTCTGCCACAGTTTATAAAATAACTAAAACTATCAGTGGGAAAACGGGGTGCAAACAACATAACGTTATTAAGAGACAAGCAAGGAAATCTCATCACCAAAGCACAGGGGCAGGAAACAAGATGGGCAGAGAGAGCACTTCAGAGAAAAACTGAATAAGGAACCACCAGAGACTCAGCACCCATGTGTTACCGGGTCCCGAAAGCGGAGAAAAGAATAATAACACTGTACCCTACCAGGCATGTCGAAAAAAGCGACTAAGGAGGGTATAGGGCTGGTTACCCCATTAGGGACAAAACTTTTTACCACAAAAACTTCAACAAACATAGACAAGTCAAATAAAGAATATAAATCAACTCAGCCGCCCAAGACAGAAGAAGGTCCTCTGGAAAGGAGGCGCATGAAACAACTTAAAGAAAGCCGAAAGGAGTCTGGGTTGCCAACTAACCTTTTTTCATCTATGAAAATCTCAAGGATTGGCACCTGGAATGTTTGCACTCTGTGTGAACAAGGGAAAACTGCACAGGTAGCAGCAGAAATGACAAATTACAGGATTCATATCCTGGGTCTCTGCGAGACACGGTGGAAAGGCATAGAGAAGAGGAGATTGATCACAGGAGAAATGGTGTTGTCCTCAGGACATGAGGAGGAAAGAGCCCACCACAGTGAAGGGGTGGCTCTAATGCTGTCCAAGGAAGCACAGAAGGCACTTATAGAATGGGAAGCAATGGGCCCCCGAATTATAACAGCAAGGTTTAAATCAGCCAAAAAGAAAGTAAATATAAACATCATTCAGTGTTATGCACCAACAAACGATAAAGAAGAATCTGTGAAAGAAGACTTTTACACCAGACTACAAAGTGTCTTGGACAATAAGGAAAGAAAGGACATCACAATTTTGATGGGGGATCTAAATGCGAACATAGGAACAGACAACACTGGCTTTGAAGAAAGCATGGCTTAGGTATGATGAACGAGAATGGGGAACTGTTAGCAAACTTCTGTGCTTCAAATCAGCTAGCTATAGGAGGAAGCATATTTCCACATAAGAGAATACACAAGGCAACAAAGTCACAAATATGGAATTGATGACAAGAACCAGACAAGTGCCAGTGGAACAAGAGTTGAGAAGAAGACGCTGGCGATGGATAGGACACACATTGAGGAAACCTGTTGATAGCATTACAAGGCAGTCCTTGTTCTGGAATCCACAGGGAAAGAGAGGCAGAGGTAGACCAAAAACACATGGAGAAGAGAACTGGAAACAGAGGTGAAAATGATGAAAACATGGAAAGAACTTGAGCGGATGGCACAGGACAGGAAGACTTGGCATGTGTTTGTTGAAGCTCCTTGGGGAGCTAAAGGATATTGATGATTGATGATGATGAGAGACTCAGCTGAATGTTCCTGAGGCTGAAAGTGACTTAGACGTAAATACAGACATTCCACGAAAAGAAATCATCACAGCTATCAAAGGGTTAAAAAATAGAAAAGCGCCTGGTGAAATGCTGAGTTATTCAAGGCAGACCCTGAACTGATCATGAACTGAGAAAAGAGCATGCGGGATTCAATAAGAACAAGTTGTGCAGATCATATATTCACCCTCAGGAACATTATAGAGCAGTGCCCAGAATGGCAGAGACAGCTATACATTAGCTTTGTTGATTTTTTAAAAGGCTTTTGACAGCATACACAGGGACAGCCTATGGAAAATACTGAGGGCTTATGGAATTCCCAGCTGCATTGTTTCTATTAAAAAAAGCCTGTATTTTAACTTTACATGCAGTGTTGGATTGATTAATCTAACTTTCGTACGACAGGGATGTCCCTTATCAACAACATTATTGTTGACAGCCATAGATTGGGTGATGCGCCAGACAACAGAGGGCAGTCCAAGAGGAATTAGATGGACAACGTTTCTACACTGGAATATGCAGAAGACATTGCACTACTCGCGCATTCACATCAACACATCCAAGAAAAAACCGATAGACTGAATAAGTATGGCCAGCAGGTTGGTCTGAACATCAATCTGTCGAGCATGCACACTACCATAGCTGGCAGACGCTGGAGTTGGGTTGGCCACGTCCTCAGAAGGGACCCTGATACCATCACAAGAACAGCTATGCTATGCACCCCCGAGCGAAAGAGAGGCCGACCAAAAACAACTTGGCGGAGAACTGTGGAAGATGAGATGCGAAGAATGAACCAGAGTTGGGGCACTGTACGAAGGATGGCCACCGACCGAGCAAAGTGGAATCAATTTGTTGCTGCCCTACAAGACGCCACAAGGCTATGGATCAAAGAAGAAGAAGAAGATTCAGCCAACTGGGCATTGACTTTTTGCAGATGACATACTTGTTTACAGGATTGGCTCTGACCGACAGGAAATGGTCAGTAGCATACACTGGACACTACATGAGGTGTTTAAATGGTGTAAGGAAACTGGCTGTAAAGCTAATCCCAACAAGGCTTGCGTGATGCACCGCTCCTTGAACAACTTCACAGTGAAAGCAGATCTTCCATATATTACTCTCAGTGGGCATAAAATTAAGCTGAAGTACCTTGGAGTAACATTTGATCACGGGAAATTGTATAATCATCATGTTGATCACATCATACAGATGCGCAAGAGAGGTCTATCAGCCCTAAAAACAATGGCTGCAGTGCACCTGGAGCAGAGATTACTATTTCTCCTGTAACATCAGCTAGTCATTTTGGTAATCAAGTATGGGCTGGGAATACTCACGCTGTCAGTAACACAGTGTGAACGACTGGAGCACATTCAAAATGAAGGGATGCTTATAGTCTTGGGCTGTACTCGAGATACCCCCGTCATGATGATGCGGTATATGCTTGGATTACTGTCGATTAGGTCCAGATATGCGATGGCCCAGTCAAAAGCCTATATGCAAGTAACCACAGACAAATGGCACCCCCTGCATGGAAACATAGCTGACATTAAGGGAGTGAGAATAAAGACAGCGATGTTATAGATGGTGCAGGCAGAGGCAACGATTAAGCAGGTGACCACAGTTTAATATATATATTCAATGGAGAAGAGTGAAGAAATCAGGTGAGAACTGGGCGAACTACCAGCAAGTCATCATCTGCCTTTGTAGAGAGTGCAGCACTTGGGCCTATGGGAAGGCAGAGCTGGAAATTGATTAGCTGATAAATGATCGTGCTGGGGATGATGATGCCATTGTGTACACTGATGGGTCTGTAATCCGTTGTGAGAAATCTGGGTCGGGCTTTCTCTGCTAGAGAATTGTCACTGAATGTAGTGGGGCTTACATGAAAACAACCTCCAGCATGAGAATGGAGGTAGAGGCAGCTACTGCAGCCTTAAGGTGGCTGTCTGAAACTTTATTAACAATGGCAGTCATTGTATCAAACTCACAATCCTTGCTTCGGAAGGACCAAAGTGGATGGCTTCACCATGAATGGGAAACCTCAATAAAAGCCTCAAATCTTCAGGAACTGGTGTGGATCTATGCAGGGGTGTGCGGCGATGAAAGAGCTGACAGACTAGCTTCAAGAGCACCCATAGAAGGTGCATTGGATATGGATAAGGGAGAGATACTGAGGGAAATTAATGATCACCTATTAGAGAATGATACTGCAATCGATGAATCATCAAGACTAAAATTGCTGGAATATGGCATCAAACGTAAGACCAGCAGTGATGAACGTATGAGAGGGTGCAACATGGGTGTATACAACCATACCCTTTGACATTTGCGGAGGGAGACTGAGCACCTATGGGTTTGCCTGGAGTACAATGATGTCGATTCTGATCAACAATAACAATATGCCATTCCACCTTCTCTCGCAGAGTCCCTGGATATGTCTTATAAGTTGTAATATTTCTGCTGTCACCTGAACAGTTTTCCATTGTTCAGTTAATGTATGAACTTTCCAGGCACCAATTCTGGAGATTTTTCTTGAAGAAAAAAGGTGAGTCAGCAACCCAGACTCTTTTTTGGCTTTCTCTGAATCATGTAATTTGTTTCCTTACCTTTGGACCTTCTGTCTTGGATGGCTGAATCAAATTATTTTCTTTAGTAGACTTGTCCATATTGTTTGTTGGAAGTTTTTTGTGACTTAAAATTTCTACAGGATGGGGTAGCTGGTTCCATGCCCACCCTTCCTTAGGTGCCTTTTATGCTGTAGAGACTTAGTGAATATGTATGAGCTTTATGATAGCACAGTATGTTAGCACTTCGCATGCCCTGTATTGGGAGTAGTTATCTGTCTCTGTCCACAGGATTTCTAATTTCTTTATTTAACTGCCATGCATGGCCGTTCTAACTTTTATAAATGCAACCAAGCAGATTCAGCGTTAACAACATTCTGATGACATTTAGGGGGGTACTTTGTTAGAGAGTATTAGTCCACCTTAGTGCACTTCCATTTGCTCTTAGGTTACCCTTTTCTTATGTTGTATATTGTTGGCCTTACCCTTCATTTCAGATGTAGCATTCTCCACAGAGGTTCACTGGCCTAAAGCTGGCATTCTGTTGTTCTTATTTTTGTTATTTGCTCTGTCTTTTCCTCTGAAGATTATCCAAAACAGAAATCCCTGTTAAGCAACTGTTGCAGCCCACTGGATCAAAATAGATGATGATGTTTTTTCTGCTTTATAAATGGTTACATTCATACTTCAAGCAGTTTTACTAAAGAGTGGAACATGTGGGAGCTTGGCCAGTTGAACTGTCTCTCTACACAGAGCAACATCAGATTCTAGACATAGGGGGTCCTCTGAAGTTTAGAAACTGAACCAACATCACTTTCCTATGTTGCCTGTTTTTACAAAGCTCATTCAGTGTGTTTCAATGCAATCTTCACTAGGTTATTGACAGTCTAGTTCAGGGGTTCCCAACCTTTTCTATGCCCCGCACCCCTAGGAAATGTTTGATTAATGTTCGCACCCCCTACAAAAGTAATATCACATTTGAAGATGAATGTCAAATTTTTATTTTTTGAACCACAGATTGAACCACATACAGTACTGCGGGTGAACAAATTGAACTAAAAAAATAAGCTTTTAACTCAGTGCATAAAATACAAATATAAATTGAGCAATTAGAAAAAATTTTAAACAGTAAAATCAATCCCAATTGTGAACATAAAATTCAGTGACTTCTTTGTTCCTGCTTCTCATTCATGATTTTGTCAAAATGTGGAACTTTCTTGCTGATGGCGATCCCCAGGTCTAGGCGATTCCTAGATTTTGTCTTGATTGACAAAAGAGAACTGAATCCAGATTCACACAAGTATGTCGTTGCAAATGGAATGAGGACATGGAGTGCTTCTCCACCAAGTCTTGGGAACATATCCAGTGCTGAACACCAAAACTCCTCCAAAGTCTTGCTTTCAAATCGCATTTCAAGAGCTCGATTTGTCCGCAAATCAATAAGATCTTTCTTCAGCTCTTCATCATCTGACATTTTCTGCGAATTGTAGGAAAATGGATTCATGATCCATTCTTCTGAAATCTTCAGGTCTCCAGCGGCAAAATATCCATCAAATGATTCTGGCAGCATTTCCAAATGAGTCACAATTTCTTCACGCACAATAGGAGTTATGAATCCAACATCATCAACCATCTCTTCAAGTGAAGGAAAATTTGAGAGATTGCATCTTTCAATCCTTCGACGCCAAAGAGGTAACTTTTCTTTAAAGGAATTCAACTTTTCGAAAGCCTTCGATATGTTTATCCCTTTTCCTTGAAGAGAAACACTCAGGTCATTCATATGAGTGAAAATGTCAGCCAAGTAAGCCAGCATTTGGGCAAATTCCTGTGATTCCAATGCCCCAACCAGATCACATTCACGTTCCTCCAGAAAAACTTTGATTTCTTCCTGCAGTTCAAAGAAGCAGGTTAAAGCTTGTCCTTGTGACAACCAACGGACTTCCATGTGGAAAAGCAAAACTGAATGCTCACTTCCTTGATGTTCACAAAATGATTTGAAGATACGATAGTTCAAAGCACGCCCCCTGATCCAGTTGATGATCTTCACACAAGTATCAAGGACTTTCTTCAAATTTGGAGGCAATATTTTTGATGCCAAAGCATGCAGATGAAGAAAACAATGGGTAACTTGCTAGTCTGGAATCTCCTTTTTCATCAATGTAGTGTGATAGGGTGGGCGAGATGATAATGATGTGGTATTTGATCACTCTCTTGCACACTCGCAACCGACCCGATTCAACAATAAAACTCTGATTCTTGAGGCAGGGGATTATTTATTTCTACAACCCTATCAGTGACATTTAAACACACGAAGCAAACATTAAACAAATAAACCAACAAACCAAACACCAAACAAACACCCAGCTAGTGCTCAGTTGCTAATCGTGTCATTTCTCTGTTCCTCTTCTACCGACACAGGGCTAGCCTAACTTCGTTTCTCTCTCGTCTCGTCTGAATCTTCAAATTGGCCTGTTTGCCGCTCGCTATCTCTTTATATAAGCTGTCGTGGAATATTCTAATCCACATATATAAATTATTAGGTAAATATGAAGCCTAACAAATAAAATTAATAAAGAAAAGAGCAATGGAAAAATAACAGTGCTGTCACAATAAATGTACTCGAAATCCCCCTTGTTTTCTGCTTCGTCTGCAAATTGCAACGCTTTCACGTTGATAGTAAAAGCTTACTGTATTATTACCCGCTTTCTTCAATGAAACGTGTGCTGTATTTCTTGGAAAAGCATTGAGAGGCCCTGCGTAATGACCTAAATTTTAAATTCCATTCATGTCTTTTTCTACACTGCGTTACCAAAACGAACGAACAGATGGACAAAAGGATAAAGAGAGAGGGGAGGGCTGAAAATCAGGAACGCATGCAACACGCGTCGCGCGATACACAAATGCTGCCATCACGCGTGTAAGTCTACATGCACTAATTTTTTTTCAGACGGACAGTGATAAAATACACTACCCTTTCCCAGAGTTAGGTTTATAAATCCTGAAATCTCTTATTAGGAAAGACAACATTAGATGGGTTTACGGTTGAAAACATAACAGTACCCAGACAGCACATCTTCGAAACAGGAGGTAGAAGAAATTGCATATTTTGAACGCAGCCACGTAGCTCCTTTAAATTTGTATTTTTGGGTTCCTTAGGGCTTGCTGACAAATAATATGTAAAACGTTACACAAATAGTCCAGGAATTAATAAATTATACCCAAAATAAAATATTGGGGGTGCCTGACAGCATAAAATCATTTCTGCTCATAAGATTTTTTTTTAACGTGTTTGAAAAAAAATTTACGTTACAGAAATAGCCTACCATGTAAACTCCAAATTGATTGGAGCGCAACAAATGAAAGCCTAACCACGATTGGTCGGACTATAAATACTATCTTTCGTTGTCAGGGGAGATGGGGAAGGGTAACATTTTTTCAAACACTTGTCGAAACGGGGCTCATTGGTCAGACTCGCTGATATACACACTTGGGAGCGTTAGTTCGAAACCACTTGTTTAAATAAGCTTGATAAAGCATCAGTGCGTTGAAGCCAGCTTATATTTTGCTAAATAAAAGCCTGGAAGATAAGCAGATGGGAATTTGTGCCAGTTTGTGCCAGAATTCATTGCTAATCAACGTATCTGTGTTTATTCGTATGAATTGTGGTAAGCTTGAACCATTCAATATCTTTTAATGAAAATTGAATGTAAATTGTTAATTTATGCCTGTATATATATGTGTAGTTCAGTGGCAAACAGGAGATAAAGCCTATAATGCTCCAGCCTGAACAGAGGGTGTCGGAGGAAAGTCAAACGGCATGGAATGGCCAAATAGTACACTGACACCTGGATGATTGAATAGAAAGAAATAATGCTGGAATTGCAGAGGCGTAGTAACCATTAAGAAGGGTAATACTGGAATAAAGTATTTCAAATGAAGCTGACAGTTGGCCTAATGCTCTGAACTCAATGTTTGTGCTGTGTTGTGATCAGTGTAACAAGAGAGTTTAAGTTAGTTATGAAGTAGAAGGTACATCCTTCTTGATTTCAGGGACCGTGGTCTTGATGGTACTGAGCAGCACCTGGTCAGAGCTTTGCTGAATCCAGAGTCGGACAGCATACTCCTTGGTCTTTTTAGCTATCAGTGAGGTGTCTCCTGAGCCCAGAGGAGAATTCGAGCAGAGGAGTCCTTTCCTGCCGCCATCACGCCAGATAAGCGAATTGGCCAGCTGAGCTCAACATTATGTCCCCTCATCTTGAAATGACTTTGTAAAAATAATATTAAGAGGGAAATTAATTGTCTTAATATCAGGAACTGAGAACATCTCCAATACTAATTTCCTTAAGACAAACTATTGAAGTCATGATGACAACTACCAACAGAGCTTGAACAAAACCAAACCAGTATTACCTCATACTACTATTACACAACTGACACACATAGGATATTTGTAATAATATATGTCACTACCAGATTCATATTAATACATTCTGTACATAACTTGTAATTAAAATTGATTGTGATTCCTGGTTCCTTTGTATTTGAATCAGGACACATACACATTTATGACAGTAATGAATACATATTGTTAATTGAAAAGTTACGAGTGACTTCTTTAAGATATTCTCATAGAGTGTTATATGTATGTAAGTGTCACAGTGTTGTTAAGAGTAGTGGATTAAATTAAATTGTTTATCTGTCTGTTGTTGTGACTTACACTTCACCATACTCATACCCTAGACACATAACGTAGCATCACACTATTCCAGAATAATTCTGACTGAGATATATAGATATGTGGTAGCAAGTAAGGTTATCTATAATACACTACTCTTAATAGATATAGATACCTTCACAGCTGATCTCAGTCAGTACACTAAGTTCCCTATAAGTATTTATAACATCCCACTTCACCACATAAGCCCTCGAGCGAATCACTCAACTTACTGCACAGCGCGTAGTAATTGCGCCACGCAAATAACACTCGCCTTTATTGCTCTATTATGCATGAAAACACAAATATGGCCCACAACTATCAATTATAACACATGACTATAAAATATAACACCATTATAGTTTAGGCTTTATTGTGGCCTAAACTAATATATCTTCTATCACTTTTCACATCCCAGCGTGCTGCGCGCACATCGAAAATATATCGGCGATAAATATGCCTTGAACATGAAGGGGGAAGCCGGGGTGTCTTTACGGCCCCATCACAGTAGCAATGCCAGATTTATTTCCAAGCATTGCAGGTGCCCCATCAGTGCACACAGAACCAATGACTTTGATATCTAAATCATGTTTGGCAAAGAAGTCTCTCACCAGCTGCATCACATCCTTTGCAGTTGTGGTTGTTTTCAGATCTTCACAAAACAGGAAATCTTCCTTCACAGCACCATCATGGACATATCTCACTAATGTCATGAGTTGACTACAACTGGAGACATCAGTTGACTCATCCAACTGAATAGAGATTTTCAGAGGACTAGCTCTGACATCTGAGATAAGTTGATCCAAAATATCTTCACTCAAATCACTGATTCGGTTGTGAATGACATTATTTGATAGGGGCACTAGTTCAATTTTTTCTCTCGCTTCTTTGCCCAGGATAATTGTTGCCATTTCCAGTGCACATGGCTTGATTAGATCTTCTGCAATTGTATGGGGCTTCTTGGATTTGGCAACTTTATATGCCACTTGGTATGAAGCTAGAAGTAGTGGTTGTTCAACAGAAACGAAACCCAACTTTGGAAGAGTTCCTCCAGAATCAAAACGAGCTATTTTCAATGACCCAACATCATGTCCTTCAATATCAGCTCCACCATGCTTGTTCTTGAAGTACTCTTGAAGCTTGGATGGCTTCAGATTTGAGTTGGAAAACACAACGCTACAAAGAATGCACTGGGGTTTTTGCAAGTCATCATTTCCTGTTGTGCAAGTGAAACCAAAGCGCACATAGTCATCATTCCATTTTCTTCTTTTGGACATTATGAAGGGTTAATCTTCGAAACAGAAAGAGAAAAATATGAGCTAATTTACCTGTTCATAAAGCCCATTTTGACAAATTTTTCCTGAGCAATGTTTCTATAAAAATATGTCAAAATGACAGCACTCAGAGCAAAAAAAAAAATGACCTACAAATGCCGGCACACTGCAAGACAACCACGATAGAGTCAGACAATGCACCTCACTCTTAGACGTCCAAATGCATACTAAATCACAGTTTATGAAAACGTTTTCGCATGTTCGACAATCCAACATGTCTGGATAGCGATATGGACTTTTGCCAATGAACAACGTGGTCTTTGGTGTCAATATGAAATGTCATTTTCATACTTTTTCATACATTTTCATCGCTCACTTTATTATAAAAAAACATGGATACAAAAGAGATTTTGACCGCTTCAAATATATTCATTCGAAAGATGAGCCTTTATTTAAACTTTCTATCGAAAAAACATTACATCCCTACATCCCTTATGTATTAAAAATCGTTATTTTATCAATATAAATTTCGACAATTTTCTATGAAGAATATAGTTTTCTACGTCTTCGCTTACTTTACAAGGGATAAAAAAGCATATTTATTCGGTTATTTTCGAAAAGCAATTATAATCGTTGGGTAACAGACACTTTAAATATGCTAAATTAAAAAAAACATATAAGCGCATTATGAAACAAAAGGGTATTTTATAAGATTTAATATTGACATATGTATATTAAATTACGCGTTTGAAAGTTTTAAGTACTACGTTCAAGAAGTTACTGAACAGACAAGTTAAAACAAGTGTCGCCGTGCGTAAGCCGAAATCAGCCGATAGAGAGATTCGCACTCAACAAATGTATGAAACTAACAGTTGATATTATATTGAACGTTTTGTACGAGTAGTATATTTTTTACATAATATTATCAACTGTTAAATTTGTCATTTTTAGGTAGGTAGGTATATATAGTGACTGGAATTTGATCTGTCTGGAATTACCGCCAGTTCGCCCCGTTGTATGTATATTTACTAGAATTCTGGAGCACCATGACGACGTTGTGCAGGCACCCCAGGTTGGGAACCCCTGGTCTAGTTCATCTTGATGTATTAGTAACAAAATGTAAGCCTCTTCACTATCAGAAACTGTGTCTATGCTTTCTTTATTATTTTATTCTTTTTTTTTTTTTAAAGATGGCAAACATAGAAAAAGATTTGCATTGTGTTAACTAAAGGGTGATTGAAAAGTCACTTCCTATTTTTAAATTGTGATTTCTTCACTCCTTTTCAACTAATTTTTTAATGAAACTATACGTTAAGATAAGGAGAATGGACTGCAATCTTATTACATAAAATGTTATGTCACATAATTGCATGGTGGGCAGCAATTTTTGCCATCTATTACCATCATCATCAGTACCTCTTAGCCCCCCCCCCCCCCAAAGGAGCATAAGCCTTCAACAAACACATGTCAAACCCTCCTGTATATAATATAGCATCAGTTTATTGGCCATTTTAGATTTTATTTTATTTTTATTCTGTTTCCTGAAAAAAAAAAATTACTTATAAGTCAAATGAAACAGCGAATAAGACAGCGAAGTCAAATGACTGGTTTGATGCTTCTCAGATATGATGACACCTGTCATTGACGCTAAGCGCAGTGCTTAACATTCACCAAGTGCTAGAACCCTACAGATGCTGAAGGCTACGAGAAAGTGAAGTCTACAAACTACTAGATGTGCAAAAGAGTATTGGCACCAGCTCAGCGAGAGCATCCAGACAGCATCGCAAACAGTCAACACTAGACAAATGTACGATGGTATAAAGAAAGCCCTTGGTCCCCAAAAAAGTAAGATGGCACCGCTAAAAACCATCAGTGGGGAGAAAATAGTCGATAAGGGTAAGCAGATGGAGAGGTGGGTCATGCACTACTCTGAGCTTTATGCCAAAGAAAATTCTGTCAAATGCCTGCCAAATATGGAGGAGCTGAATGCTGAACCAACATTGGAAGAACTCAGCAAAGCCATTGATAGCTTGGTCTCCGGGAAAGCGCCAGGAATTGATGGGATTCCTCCCTATTTAATCAAATGCTGTAAGAGCACACTATTACATCACCTGCAGTTGGTGCAGTGCTAGTGCTTGGAAGAGGTTATTATCCATCAAGACATGCGAGATGCCAAGATTGTAACACTATATAAAAATAAAGGAGACAGAAGAGATTGCAATAACTACAGAGGCATCTCTCTTCTTAGTATTGCTGGTAAGGTTTTTGCCAGAGTTATCTTAATGTGACTACATAAGTTAGCTGAGTGCATATCTCCAGAGTCACAGTGTGGATTCCGAGCTGGTAGATCAACAATAGACATAATCTTTTCTCTCTGCCAGCTTCAAGAAAAATCAAGAGAGCAGAAAAGGCCTTTGACTTGGTTAGCAGGGATAGACTCTTTAAAATCCTCCTGAAAATAGGCTGCCCCACTAAATTGCTGGAAATAATAAAGTAATTCCATGAAGACGTGAAAGGAACAGTCCAGTATGGCAGGGAGGATAGTGTGATTCACTTGCATAGCTAGGCGGGGTTGTCTCACGGAGGGTCCTGGGTTCGAGTCCTGGGTAAGCCACTCACGTCTGTTGTTTTTCTGTTGTCTAGTGTTCTACTTCTTTATTTCTTACGAGTGCCTGAAAACATACCTTTATGTTTGTCTAATATTTATTTACTGTTTACAGGCCTCGGGTTTCCCTTCCTTATGTGTTATAAATGTTTATACAATACCAAAAACCTACCCTCTGTCCTGTACTTACTGTTCTTAGTCTTCTATCATTTACTAGACACACTATTAAGGTCTTTGTCTTGTGTAGTCTGACCTATATAGGCTTACCATACGTCCCGGTTTGACCGGGACTGTCCCTGTTTGAAGGTATGGTCCCAGCGTCCCGGCTAGTTTGTCATTTTGTCCCGGTTATTTGGAAAAAATTAAAAAGTGCCGAATATACACGAAGTCACAAAGTGCAGCCTCGGAAAATGGCAATTAGGCAACACGAAAACCCGACTTTAACACTGGCCTAGTACGCAGCGTCGCAAGTCAGTTGCGCAGCCGTCGCGCATGCGCAATCTTAGTTGAGTTCTGTCAGATTGCATAGGTAATTTACTCGAGTCGGTGTTTGTTTTCGGCGTGTTGTTTGCGATTATTTTGTACTGTACATTAAATTAATTTAACCCCCAAAATGCCAAAAAGAAACTGTATTTACGGATGAATTAAGAAAGGATTATCCATTTTTGAAAAAAGTTTGTGGTCATATTGACAAAGTGAAATGCGAACAGTGTTCTTCAGAATTTTTGGTGGCTCATGGTGGGCGTTCGGACATAAAAAATCACATGAAATGTGCAAGACATAAGGCTAGTCTAGCAGCGGCAGGAACTTCCTCAAAAATATTGTCATATTTTAAAAGTGCCAATCCATGTGACAAAGAATTTTTAACAGCTGCTAAAGAAGCAACTTTTGCATTTCATGTTGCTATTCACAATCTCAGCTTCAAGTCTGCCGATTTTTCATCTAAATTGATATCAAAGTTTTTTGAAACAAAGTTTAGACTAGCCAGAACAAAATGTGAAGCTGTCATTGTTAATGTGATTGAGCCACTGTTGTTTCAGCAACTTTGTGAAGATTTAAACAAAACAAATTTTGTGATAATATCAATTGATGCTTCCAACAGTAAAGAAATTAAAACTGTGCCATGTGTTGTGCTGTATTTTGTACCAGATTGTGGAGTAAAAGTTAAACTTTTAGACTTTCAATCAGTTCCCGGTGAAACTGCAGAAATATTGACAAACTATTTAATGTCAGTTATCAAAAACCATAATATTAAAAAAAAAAATTTTTGGATTTTGTGGAGATAACTGCAATACCAATTTTGGAGGTGTAAAACGGGGAGGAGTGATAAAGGTGATAAAGTTGGATTTCCGTTAATGATATCCACCAAAAGGATAAATATAAGTGGATGGAAGCAGACATCATCATCATCAGTTGATAAGATCTCTATGGTGTTGTTTGCTCCACTGTAGTGTATGGAATGTCAACTTGACCTACGCAGTGGTGTGTAGACATGGATTGAGTGTATAATGTGCGAATGATAATAAGGGTTCGTGGTGTTGACAAATGTTCTTTCCTCACACTCATGTATGGCTGGAAGTCATCGACACCAACGACTGTGTACCTTTACTAAAGTTTAATTGGACGTACACACTCGACAGCACAGATAGTGACAAATCACAGGTTGGCATAATACATCATAGTACAGTGGATAAATGGTCTTGCAATGTTACATGGGCACTCATGTAGAATAATTGTATAATGGACTGTCAGTAGCCAAGCACTCAGTATCGCCCATACATATATATCATCTGACTTCACTGACTGAGCACGTCAGCTTATAAACAATATTTCAGATGGCTTCTAAACCTAATCTCGTTTAGCGACGATTCTCCCACATAATGTTCAGCACATATTTTTTTTCATATAATAATATTGAACCGCTGATAAAGGGTTCTCATGTGTAGCAGTGATCTCTGGACTAAACAAGCGATAATACGGGCATCCCCTTTTCTCTTCTTGAAAGTCACTACATGTTTGGATCCAAGATGGCTTCACTCGTGAGCTGTCACTCACGTTTGGATACAGATAATGAATCTGTCCTAAAGTTAGTCATTCATAAAACATTGCATTGCTCTGTAGATTTGATCATGAACAATTGACTGCATTCTACAGAATATAGTGCTGCTAGGAATCGAAGTCGTTTTCATCGAGTCAAATATATTCTCTTATCGAAAATGGTGGCTTCGTACGAGAGTTCATAAAAGTATCTTGGATTACCTTGGTATATGAAATATGAAACTGCCATTCCTTGGCAATACGAATAAACACTGGGGTAAAGCATACACGATAGGTCTAGACGACTATCACTTTCCCCACAAATACTGAGATCACTTTTTCCCCGGCGACAGGCCGACATAGAAGACACAGTCCCTATCAGGACGAAGCCAAATCACACCACACTCTAGCGACACATCCGCCGAATAGCCTTTGACCTCCCTAGAGACAACAGAACATATAGTTCGACTTAGATATGTAAAGATATACAGATATAAGACAGACTCGTCCTACTCAGACAAACAATACACATAAATTCAGGCCATAGATATTCTGAAGCAAGAACAATCTATTACTACCCAAACAACGAATAAATCGCAGAAATAATGGATTCATCCGCGGAGTTTGATCGAAGAGACGGCACAACTTTCAAGGGAAGTAACTCAATAATGACTTTCCCTTAAGCACTAAAAAATTACCTATGTATAATATTGTAAGATATCAAAGACTGCACGTAACAGTCTTACCACACCTCCCGGGAAAAAAAAAAATGGAACATTTTTTTTTTTTTGAAATACATCTAGGAGCAACGTACAATAGGCTCACAACGCATGAATAATGCGCAGATGAAAATATCAGGAATACCTATAACGCCTAATATGAGGCTAAGTCGACTTATGGAGCGACTGGTGAGAATGTGTCTCATAAACTGAGAGAAATTATTTCTCTACAAGTATATTTTTCCAGGAAGGTGTCATCAAAGTATAATACAATTCTGGCAATTACACAATGCCTAAAAAATTCATATCATCATTTCGTATTAGATATCTTAAATTTATGATTTCTGAAGAAAAAATCATCAAAGCACAGCGGTGAATAAACATCAATGAACCGCTATGTAGTGATACAATCATTATATTATTAAATTACAAATGTGTATCTATCATGATATAGAAAAGGAACTACTATAGAACTAGACATATCAAGAAGTCTAAGCCCTAATAGTTATGTGGAATCATGTGGGCATCTTGACAGAATGTCTGCCATCACATTATCTGATCCACGAATAGCTCGCACAGAGAAATGAAAAGGTTGAAGAGCAATTGCATATCGAGTAGACCTCGAGCTCTTCAAATTCTTACTCTGTATAGCAGTAAGAGCTTTTTGGTCGGTTTCTACTATGAAATGTGCGCCTAGAAGGAATCTCTGTAGTTTGAGGATCGACCAAACCATAGCTAATAGCTCACGGTCTAAAACCGAATAATTCCTTTCTGCAGCATTAAGTTTTCTGGAAATATACATTACAGGATGCAGAGTTCCAGAGTACTCTTGCATTAGTGCCGCTCCAATCCCAGTGGATGAAGCGTCACTACGAAGAACGAATGTCTTATCTTTAGTGGGTAGCACTAAAATAGGTGGTGTTGAAAACAGTGTTTTAATCTTATCCAGAGAGCATTGGCATTCCTGAGACCAGTGGACCACATTAGGCGAACCTTTCTTTAGAAGTGTTGAGAGAGGTGCCATGATAGAGGATAGATTCTGAATGAATCTGCCATAAAATTGAATAAGACCTAACAGACTTCTCACCTGTTTTTTAGTCTTAGGAATTGAGATGTTAAGTATCTTACTAGTATTATGGTCCTCTGTCTTTAGGAAACCATGACCAACTCGGTGGCCTAGGAAAGAAATTTCGCTAAAACCAATATAGGCTTTAGAGGGTTTCGCTGTCAGGTTGTGCTCACGCAAAGTAGACAGCAATTCATCTAACCCTGAATAGTGATCTTCCCAAGTATCGCTGAAAAGACAGATGTCGTCTAGATATGCAATGACATCTGACCGATAAGATAGGATTCGGCGCATCATGCGTACGAACGTAGCTGGTGCGTTCATAAGACCGAAAGGCATAAAATTCCATTGGAACAAACCTCTAGGTGTTGAAAAAGCCGTGAGAGGTTTGGCGCGTTCAGATAAAGGAACTTGCCAATATCCTTTAGACAAATCAAGTTTAGTGAAAAAATGAGATTTGGAGAGTCGAGTAAGTAGCTCTTCCAGTAAAGGCATAGGTTCGGCATCGAACTTCGTTACTTGATTCAATTTTCGATAGTCAACGCAAAGACGTATGTTATTGTCTTTTTTACGCACAATAACCATCGGCGAATAACATCGGCGAAGAATATGCAGAGGTGGATGGTTCGATTATTTTCAAATCTATCATCTCATCCAACTCTTTCTCGACCTGTGCTTGAAAATGTATAGGTATAGGATAAGGTCTAACCCTAATAGGAGTATGGTCAGTTAGAACAATGTCATGTTCAATGACATGCGTTTGTCCAGGGATGTCAGTGAGTACATCCTGAAATGTTTGCAACATAGTTGAAACTTGTCGCTGTTCTCCTAGAGATAAATCAGGAGAGACAGTAACGTTCTTCCATGATTCACTGGAATGAAGTGGGATCATTGGAAGAGGAAGATTTACATCTGAAAAACTTGTTTCCTCATCCTGTATCACGGACAGTGATGAGTAATGACCATGTTGTACTGGAGAATTGTCCGTTGCTTGGAAAATGGGTTGCAAATAATCCGGACGTTCATGGAATTCAGTAAGCATATTGATGTGGAAGGTTTTATGCTTCCCATCAATATCGACAATATAGTCGACATCGGAAATTTTCGATATTATATCGTACGGACCTTTCCAAGAAATAAGTAATCTGTTTTCCCTACAAGGTAGTAATACAAATGCTTTGTCACCAGGACAAAGTTGTCGTAAGCATCTCTTCTTATTGGCAAATTGCCTTGCCTTCTGTTTCGCAAATTCAGAAGAAGAAGTTGCTAATTTGCATGCTTCGATAATTTTTTGTCTCAACGCGATGACATATTCGTAGGATGACTTTGTGTCATCGTCAATATTGTCAGATGTTATGAGATCGTGAAGCAACGACATAGGGCCACGCGGACGCGCGCCAAAGACGAGTTCAAAGGGAGAAAATCCCGTATGTTCATTGGGTACCTCTCTGTAAGCGAAGAGGGCCGCAGGTAAAACTCTGTCCCAGTCTTGAGGATGATCCTCAGTTATCTTCCCCAGTAAGTTTTTAAGTGTTCTATTAAGGCGTTCGACCATACCATTAGACATTGGATGGTAGATACTACTTAAAGATCTATCTATCTGCAGAGTAGACATTACTTGAGACATGGTATCTGATATTAGTTGGGTGCCATGGTCTGACAATATCTCTCCGGGGAACCCCAGACGAGAAAATATAAGCCAAAGAGCATCTGCAATATCAGCAGTAGTAATGCTCTTCAGAGGAATAGCCTCTGGCCAACGTGTGCACATATCAACACACGTCAAGATAAACTGATGTCCTCTGGCAGACTTGATCTTAAATGGACCAATAATGTCTATGGCCATTTTTTGAAACGGCCGAATAGGAATGTCCGCCGCCTGAATGGGTGCAGCATGCCGTGGACCTTTGGATTTAACTTCCTGACATACTTTACAAGATCGACAATAAATACGTATGTCCTTGTTTACCAATGGCCAAAAGAAAGCCGCAAGGACTCTTGACTTAGTACGGGAAAAACCCATGTGTCCAACACACTGAGAGTCGTGAGCGTGCTGCAAAATTTTAACTCTCAAATTCTTGGGAACCAGGATTTGAGAATGACTTGACGTAATGGAGTCTTGAACCATACGTACAAGTACGCCATTCTTCTTTGTAATCCACGATTTACGACTTGTGTCTTTATTCGGATCACCTTTAGTTGCAAGAATGAAGAATTTCTTCAGAGTGGGATCATCTTCTTGCTGTTTTATAAACGAGTCACGAGAAATTACCAAGGGATTATCTTGGTTATGCACTTCATTATCTTCAGTAGATGAAGTTTGAGGCATATTAAGAGCCTGAGCTCTAGTGACTACAGCGTTAGCAATCTGCATGTTTTGCCTTTCCCACGTGGAAATTTGTTGCGGAGTGCATTCCTTGACTCCATGAATGCGACCGATGATGAGGTCAGCGATCGGATTCGGAAGAAGACATGCGTGTACATCTCCTGTAAAGAAAGGAGTAGCAATTCTAATGATAGCAGTAGAGTATTTCTCTAATGTGCCGCCAAATGTTACACATTTGACTACTTGTCCAGTGGCACGGGAAGGATCTACGAGTGACTGCCTAACACCAATTGTGGTGCATCCAGAATCAAATAGCACAGAGACTGGATTGTTATTCACCAAACCCTTATGTAAGACAAGAGAACCTCTTCCATCATGCGCGACTGATGCTGGAAGAGCAGGAAGAGGATGGCCACAGCTTAAAGTAGACACTGTGGTTGGCTCAAATAACGTTTTGCATTGGGGGCACTGAGATGCTCTCCCAAAATCAAAAGCGGCACATGCCATATTACTAGCATCATTATTATCTTTACTCTGTTTATAGGCTTCATGGGACTCTTGTTGTACAGAGTTTGCCTGAAAATGTGGTTTATGTCTTTTGTTTTGAGATCTACCTCGGTTATTATCACCTCTGTAGTTATTGTTACCTCTATTGTAACCCCTATTTGGGTTTGAGTCATAGTTCCCTTGGTTACCATTATCATATTCATTATAATGAGTATCTCTGTAATTATGATCTTGTTGACTCCAAGACGGATAACCCTGATAGTTTCTATAATTACTTCCTCTACGGAAATTCCTATAATTATGACCACCCCTGTGTCGAGAGCTATCAGGTCGTCTCCAGTTCTTTGAAGAAGAACCCTGAAATGATTGGTTACCTTGGTTTTGATAACTATTATGGTTACCTTTTTTATCAAATCTGTTTTGAGGTCCCTGAAATCTGTGTGAATAATTGGGATTGTATGGTGTTGCTGAAGCAACTGGCATACTCTCCTTAATCTTAGTGTTGCCAAAAGTCACGTCGGGGTGTGCAGTGACATATTGGGAACAATATTCTTCCATTTCTTTTAGAGATTTGGGTTTACGCTCATGTATAAATTCAAGGAAAGGTTTGTTCACACATGACATAATCTTATCTCTGTGCAACAAATCCATAAGTCCTTCATACGTTTTTTCTGTTTTGGAAAGCTCAATCCAACGATCAACTGTGAGACGTGCCTTTGCAGTGAATTCTGAGAATTCTACACCCGTCTCAGGTACCATCGTTTTAAATAAAAGGCGATAGCCTTCCTCACTTAGCTGATATTTTTTTATCAAAGCCGCCCTAATGACATCATAATTATCCTTATCTGCTTCTCCTACAAGGCATAATCTAGTCAAAGATTCACCTTTCAAGTTTTCTGATAATTGATTAGCGTATTGTGATTTATCCACATTATGTGTACGACAAGAACGTTCAAATCTATCCAGCCAGAATGTAATATCGTCACTGGACTGATTGAACGGTGGAACCTTAACCTTGTAAGTAGAAGGTTTACCATTACCACTAGATGCCTGATTAACATTACTCATACTTGTCAATCTCAATTTCTCCAACTCAAATTCATGTTCTCTTATTGCTTTTTTCTCTTCAGCATCTAATCTTTTTTGTTCAGCCTCCCTGTCTAATCTTTTTTGTTCAGCTTCCCTGTCTAATCTTTTTTGTTCAGCTTCCCTGTCTAATCTTTTTTGTTCAGCTTCACTGTCTAATCTTTTTTGTTCAGCCGCAGCTTCTCTTTCTAATTTTTTTTGGTTCAGCTTCAAATCTCCTTTCCTCCACCTGCATCTGCAATTTCTTTTGTTCAGCAGCAGCCTCAGCTTCTCTTTCTAATCTTTTCTCTTCCGCCATAGCTTTTCTTTCTTCTGCAGCTAATCTTTTCTCTTCTGCCATAGCTCTTCTCTCTTCTGCAGCTAATGCTTTGTCATATTGAGCAACTGTCCATTGTTCTAATTGTTGACCAGTCTTATCAAGGGCTTTCCCTTGTGTAATGAAGTATTCTAATGTAGCCATGATGTCTAACAATAATACTAATCACCTGAACCAATAATAATACCACAAGTTCTCAATGACTTGATTAATCAGTATACTATCCCAATATCTGTGGGTCACAAGCCTTTAATAAGGTCTTGTATAATAGTAATAATAATCAGGTACTGGTTTATACCATAATCCAAGTGCAGTGCACAGGCAATTGTGTCTTATGAAATATACCTATATAAAACATATGTCAACCAACAGAATACATAAAGTACAAATAGGACTGACATTACAAGAACGTTTGCATAAATCAAAATAAATCAAATAGGGAAATCAATGAAAATAATCACTGAATCTGCAAAGAATAACAACACAAATGACGTCACAATATATGAATATAAATTATGAATAGAACTGAAAGATAGAAAAGGTTAGACCAACAAATTACAAACAAATCAAAACAAAACTAAAGAACAAAGAAATATTACAAAAATAACAATAATTACAGACCTCACAGCTAACACAAAAGCAACAGTTGTCGCAGCAAATTTTCAATCAAGAAAATTGCACCTATAGAAAACGCCCACAACGGACCCTCTATGACGTGGGATATTCTGTTGTGAGGACGCCGCCCAACCTTAAACACAACCCGCTGACATAGAAACTAACATACTATACAGACAAATAACATGTAAACATAAATATATATAAATTATGTGTATGATAGTATGTGTTGCAAAATAGGCTCAGTTTTACAGTAATGGCAAAGTTATTTTTATGAAAATAAACAAACTGCCACTTTATTCAATTAAACATTCTGGCCTTAAATATTAAAGTTCATATATGGAAAACAAGAAGATCCATCGATGAAAATAGGACTTCTTAGTTCACAAATACTGTCTTCCTGTTAACATTGACAAGAATTGATCCAACTGTTCTGTGAAACTCTGTAATGTCTAATGTAAAAAATGTCAACAACGCTGACCTACATACTGCATTCACTTGACAGGTCACGTGACAAAGTGTTGACAAAGAGCAAACCAATACTGCAAGTGTGTCGTATCAGCCACAGGAAACGGTCTGGTATCGGTAATCTGTTGACTTCTGAACTTCTGCGAGGTCAAACCCAGAAAGCTGGTCCACCAGTTGATAAAGGTGATAAAGTTGGATTTCCGTTAATGATATCCACCAAAAGGATAAATATAAGTGGATGGAAGCAGACATCATCATCATCAGTTGATAAGATCTCTATGGTGTTGTTTGCTCCACTGTAGTGTATGGAATGTCAACTTGACCTACGCAGTGGTGTGTAGACATGGATTGAGTGTATAATGTGCGAATGATAATAAGGGTTCGTGGTGTTGACAAATGTTCTTTTCTCACACTCATGTATGGCTGGAAGTCATCGACACCAACGACTGTGTACCTTTACTAAAGTTTAATTGGACGTACACACTCGACAGCACAGATAGTGACAAATCACAGGTTGGCATAATACATCATAGTACAGTGGATAAATGGTCTTGCAATGTTACATGGGCACTCATGTAGAATAATTGTATAATGGACTGTCAGTAGCCAAGCACTCAGTATCGCCCATACATATATATCATCTGACTTCACTGACTGAGCACGTCAGCTTATAAACAATATTTCAGATGGCTTCTAAACCTAATCTCGTTTAGCGACGATTCTCCCACATAATGTTCAGCACATATTTTTTTCATATAATAATATTGAACCGCTGATAAAGGGTTCTCATGTGTAGCAGTGATCTCTGGACTAAACAAGCGATAATACGGGCATCCCCTTTTCTCTTCTTGAAAGTCACTACATGTTTGGATCCAAGATGGCTTCACTCGTGAGCTGTCACTCACGTTTGGATACAGATAATGAATCTGTCCTAAAGTTAGTCATTCATAAAACATTGCATTGCTCTGTAGATTTGATCATGAACAATTGACTGCATTCTACAGAATATAGTGCTGCTAGGAATCGAAGTCGTTTTCATCGAGTCAAATATATTCTCTTATCGAAAATGGTGGCTTCGTACGAGAGTTCATAAAAGTATCTTGGATTACCTTGGTATATGAAATATGAAACTGCCATTCCTTGGCAATACGAATAAACACTGGGGTAAAGCATACACGATAGGTCTAGACGACTATCACTTTCCCCACAAATACTGAGATCACTTTTTCCCCGGCGACAGGCCGACATAGAAGACACAGTCCCTATCAGGACGAAGCCAAATCACACCACACTCTAGCGACACATCCGCCGAATAGCCTTTGACCTCCCTAGAGACAACAGAACATATAGTTCGACTTAGATATGTAAAGATATACAGATATAAGACAGACTCGTCCTACTCAGACAAACAATACACATAAATTCAGGCCATAGATATTCTGAAGCAAGAACAATCTATTACTACCCAAACAACGAATAAATTGCAGAAATAATGGATTCATCCGCGGAGTTTGATCGAAGAGACGGCACAACTTTCAAGGGAAGTAACTCAATAATGACTTTCCCTTAAGCACTAAAAAATTACCT
The DNA here is from genome assembly GCA_024509875.1 of Oreohelix idahoensis. Taxonomy (NCBI): domain Eukaryota; kingdom Metazoa; phylum Mollusca; class Gastropoda; order Stylommatophora; family Oreohelicidae; genus Oreohelix; species Oreohelix idahoensis. Next base: position 1,042,549 of record JAMPIV010001648.1, on the reverse strand, counting down.
ATGTATAATATTGTAAGATATCAAAGACTGCACGTAACAAGGAGAAAACAATATTTACAGTCGAGTGAAGAAGGAACTAGGAAGAAATATTGTGGGCATTGGTTGCGGGGCTCACATCGTTCACAACTGTCTTCAAACTGCAGTTGATGTTCTACCTATTGAAATAGAAGCTTTAGTGGTCAAAATTTATAAATATTTCCACATTTATATGGTTTGAGTAACTCAACTAAAAGAGTTCTGTGAATTTGTAGATGTCGAGTATAAAAAGGTTCTTCAACATGGCAACACCCATTTTCTTTCACTACTTCCAGCTATCGACAGAATACTTGAAATCTACGAGGGACTGAAATCATATTTTATTTCACAAGAACACTGTCCAGTGTTAATAAAACAGTTCTTTGATAATGATTGTGGTGAAATGTATTTGTGGTTTGTGCAAGGGTAACTCACATTGTTTAACAAATCTACCTTGATTATGGAAAGTACAAAAGCAAGTGCAACTGATATTGTCAGTGAACTTGAGGAAAGGCGTGATAATAAATTTATACCTCAAGAAGCAAAAAAGCTTTTTAAAATACTGGAAAATAATGGAATTATTAATATTAATACAATCCTACAAGAGTTTACCAAATTTTATGACCGATGTCTTTCTTAATTGAGCTATGGGAAAATAGTTTTTGTGGAGCAGAATCTTTTATTTGGATAAACAACAATGAATTAACATGGTCTGAAATTGAAGCATCAGGTGAAAAAATTAATGAAACTCTTGCAAATAGTGCAATAAACTTGGATGAACTGTTTGATGAAGTGGTGATTGCAAAAGGTTTTTGGTCTGCAAACTATGACATTTGGAAAAATACAAGTTGCGAAGAAAAATGAACACAACTATTCAGTCATTTCAAAGAAAAGAACATTTCATTGCCCAATCTTGTCCAAATTATAGAATACATTTTCAGCCTGCCAGGCACATCTGCACCTGTTGAAAGGATATTCTCAATAATGAATAACATATGGTCTGAAGAAAGAGGTAGAATGCAGTGGCGTATCCTGGTAATGCGAGCTAGGCATGCTTCTACTTAAAATGGATATGTACGCCTACTATTTAACCCCTTCCCCTCTTAATTTAAAAACCAACTATATTCAATTACGCAACGATAGTTATTCGGCTGGAAGAAAAACATTAACTAAATAATACATTATTTTCACTTACAGGTTTCACTTGAAGATCAGATCTATTCTTCTTTCCTTTTGCAGAAATTTCTCTGTTACAGCATCGTAAAATGTATTCTGGACTTGGACACAGCCGATTTTTACAACCCGAGAGCTGCAAGATGACCGCACGCATGTTCGTATTGTATTGACGTATCTGGCCATGACCCCGATCCACACAAACCAATCTTCAAACGTGAAACCGAAAGGTACAGCACGCATTGTGACAGAATTACCCGAGAAACTTCAGGCGATTGCTACCAACCAATAAAAACTGCACTATAAAATGCGTCTGGGAAACTGAAACTTGATATACTCGTTGATTCTATGCGGGAAAATCCGTTATCCTGATGCGTGCGTTCCGAAAGCAGAACATTAGAAGAGAAATATTTTATAGAATAATAAATTAAATTTTTATTTTCCTTCGGGCATAGGTGTGCGCAGCACGCACAGCACACATAGAGAATACGCCACTGGTAGAATGGCTGAATCAACTGTAAAAGCTTTATTGCACTGCAAAGTTAATTGTGAACTAAATTGTAGTGAATTTTTCGACACAATTAAAAATAACAAAGAATTTTTAAAGAAAGTTTAAGCTGGTGATAAATATTAATAACTTTTTAATAATAAGTTATGTTCAGTTAAGAGTAATTAAAAATTATTACTACATAATTGTTGTTTTTTGTTAACCACTCCATTACTTAGCCTTTTTGAATCATAAGTACTTAGCTGAATATACTTCTCTCTTTCTAAAATCGCATAGAAGGCGCTCACTTTCTGTTTCGAGCAAACTCTCGAAATTGTCCCGGTTTGAGAAAAAAATATTATGGTAAGTCTGCCTATACTGTATAATAGGGCAGCAGTTTTCAACCTGTGCGCTGGGGCGCCCTGACTGACGGTCAGGGGTGCCGTGGGTGGGCATGGATTTTTTTGTATTTAGCTGTAAAGAAAACACAGAGCTGTGGGAAATGTCATTTTTGGTGTTTGTCAACCTCCGTGACCATGGAGAAATTTCACTTTTGATGTTGGTCAACCTTTGAAGTCCTGCTCCCCTGACCAGCCTATCAACTTTCCGCGCATTATCCTCGTGCGACCAGAGTAGGTAACACAGTGATTTTCTGTTTTCAAACGTTTTTGATTGTGTTGTGAGTTTTATATAAACTATGGAAAGATTTTTTTTAATTTGGCAAGTGTTACTAAAGAGCGAGAACTTGTTCAGGATGACAAGGAAAGTGGTAATGAGGAAAGGAAACGTAAGTATAAAAAAATACGACGAAGGTTACTTAGATTTTGGTTTCACATGCACTCTTGTGAACAATGAAGAGCGTCCACAGTGTGTTTGCTGCCTAGAAAATTGAAGCGCCATTTAGAAAGTGTTCATAAGAATGACGTGGGCAAACCAAGAGAATATTTCTCTAGAAAGCTGAGTCAAATGAAAGAATAAAAATCAGACAATGAAATAGATTTTATTGCAGATATTGTTTCTATAATTCAAGGACACTTATCTCAACTCAGTGTTCATTTTGAAAAATACTTTCCTGAAAACTATGACAGGTTTCAGTGGGTTCAAAATCCCTTCAGTAGTGATGCTCCTTCGGACTTCAGTACTGCAGAAGGGGAAGAACTGATAGAACCTTCATCAGATTCTTCACTACAAGCGAAGTTTCCATCCATGGCATTGCCAAAATTTTGGTATACAGTAAAACAGGAGTTCCTAAGCTTGAGCAAGAGAGCACTGAAGATATTAATTCCTTTTGCAACCTCCTATCTCTGCGAGGCTGGGTTTTCAGCAGTGGCTGGCACAAAAACCAAGTTCAGATCAAGACTTGATGTAGAGAAAGAAATGAGGGTAGCTGTATCTCAATTGGTGCCAAGATTTGACAAGCTGTGTAACAACAACAAAAGCTCAAGTTTCACACTGAGGTGACTAGTACTTTATTCATCATATTTTTTTTTTAGTTTTACTGTACAAGTTTTATGTTATGGAGATTGAATCATGAGTGCAGTATATCAGTGAATGATTTTCAGGCAAAAATTAAAAAATGTTAGAAAGAAACTACTTTATCTGTGCTGTTTTCTTTTTTATAGTAAGGGTTTTCAAAGTGCAATTTGTGTATATTTTTTCTTTTACATGTTATTCTTTCACAGATTGTCCAGCTGCATTTAACAAAAAATTATCTTTAAAAATTACATTGTTTAAAAGCCTTTCCAAAGCTCCCCTGCTAAAAAAATGTTAGGCTAATTGTCGGAACATTACTAGAGTTTTTACCAGTTATCCCACAGGGGAGCCGCAGAAAAAAATGTAATTGGTCAGGGGTGCCATGGACTCAAAAAGGTTGAAAACCGCTGTAATAGGGAAACAACAGAAGTGATTGTGTCATTAATAGGCTGGACTGCCCATGGTAAATTTCCTGTGTTATGTCTTGCGGGTCGTACTAATGACCCGTCATCGAAGCATCATTTATGGTGATGCCTAGATGGCAGGGAGGATAGTGTGATTCGCTTGCATAGCTAGGTGGGGTTGTCACACGGAGGGTCCTGGGTTCGAGTCCTGGGTAAGCCACTCATGTCTTGTTTTTCTGTTGTCTATTGTTTTTCTGTTGTCTATTGTTCTACTTCTTTATTTCTTACGAGTGCCTGAAAACATACCTTTTGTTTGTTTAATATTTATTAACAGTCCAGTATGCTTGAAGCACATCACAGCCCTTTGACGTACACAGTGGCGTTAAACAGCTCTGCGTCCTGGCTCTGACCCTCTTCGGGATCTTCTTTGCCTTGCTCTTGAAACATGCATTCAGAGATGCAACTGAAGGAATATGCCTTCACGCTAGGTCAGATGGACGACTTTTTAACCTCGCAAGGCTGAAGTCAAAAACAAAAATCAGAAATGTCACTATAAGAGACTTGTTATTCGCTGATGATGCTGCAATTGTCACTCAAACTCAACAGGAGCTTCAGAGCTTGATGAATCGCTTCACCCAAGCATGCAAGGACTTTGGCCTCACATTGGCAGAGCTGCAGCCACATTTGCCCGCCTCACAACGTGTGTTTGGAGAAACTCTAAACTCACAATGAAGACCAAAGCTGCAGGATATAATGCCTGCGTCACCAGCACACTTCTGTATGGCAGCGAGACATGGACAACCTATGGCAAGCAAGAAAGAAGGCTCAGTACCTTCTATCTACGGTGTGTGCACCACATCCTCGATATTTCATGGAAGGATAAAGTGACAAATGTCGAGTTGTTGTCATGTGCTAGCCTTCAGAGCATGTATACATGCTTGGCCATGTCCGCCGCATGGAAGATGGTCGCATCCCAAAAGATGTCTTCTATGGACAACTGACAGATGGCTAAAGAACAGTTGGGCGACTGCAGCTGAGGCTCAAAGATGTGTGCAAGAGAGACATGATAACACTGGACATAAACCCAGCAACCTGGTAGGATGAAGCTGCATCGCACCAAGTGACGATTTTCTCTACGGTGCCACCTCAGATTGGACGAAAAGAAGCTCTCACTGCAAGCAGAATGGAGGAGAAAACATCAAAAAGAACTCCAGAAAAAAACAGGTGAGGGCTGTCACCTCAGGGGTTGATTCCCATAGTCAGTTATGACTGAAAGCGCTATTAATATTAAGTCAAATGGCAGCTATTGCTCCTTGTTTTGACATTTGTTTCATGTATCAATCAATACCCTTTAGCTCCCCAAGGAGCATAGGCCTTCAACAAACACATGCCAAGTCTTCCTGTCCTGTGCCATCTGCTCGAGTTCTTTCCATGTTTTCCTCATCATTTTCACCTCTGTTTCCAGTTCTCTTCTCCATGTGTTTTTTGGACTACCTCTGTCTCTCTTTCCCTGTGGATTCCAGAACAAGGACTGCCTTGTAATGCTATCAACAGGTTTCATCAATGTGTGTCCTATCCATTGCTAGCGTCTTCTTCTCAACTCTTGTTCCTCTGGCACTTGTCTGGTTCTTGTCATCAATTCCACATTTGTGGCTTTGTCATACCATTTCAGTCCTTCTATTCTACGCAAGCACCCGTTTATAAAAGTCTGTAGCTTTTTGGTTGTTGTCTTTGTTGTTCTCCCTGTCTCAGAGCCATACAATAGGACTGACTTCACATTTGAGTTGAAGATTCTTATTTTCGTGTTGGACTTGATTTCTCTTGTTCTCCATATGTTTCCCAATGCAATGAAAGCTCCTCTTGCTTTTTGTATTCTTATTTTGATATCACTGTCTGTCCCTCCAACTTTGTCTATATTACTTCCAAGATATGTGTACGATTCTACATCTTTTAGTGGTGTTTCTTCAAGTTCAACCTTGTTATCATTTTTTGCATTTATTCTCATAATCTTTGTCTTTTCCCTGTGTATTTTCAGGCCCACTTGTGACCTCTCATCGAGAATGTTCATTTTCTCTTGCATCTGATTATGGTTATGGGACAGAAGAGCCAAGTCATCTGCAAAATCCAGATCATCAAGCTGTTTAGTCACTGGATTCCATTTCTGTTGTGTGTTGTCGATGTTCTCGTAACCCAGTCTATTGCTAGTAAGAAAAGAAATGGAGACAAGAGGCATCCCTGTCGCACTCCTGTTCTTATCCCAAATGGTTCTGTAAGCTGTCCTTCATGAAGAACTCTGCATGTCATGTCTTCATATGTTTTCTTTATTAAATTAATGATCTTCAGGGGAACTCCATAATGCCTCATCAATTTCCAAAGTGATTCTCTGTCTACACTGTCAAATGCCTTTTCGTAGTCCACAAATCCAATGTATAGTGGTGAATTCCATTCCAGAATTTGTTCAACTATTATTCTCAAAGTGGCTGTCTGGTCTGTACATGATCTGTTTTGTCGAAAACCTGCTTGTTCATCTCTCAGTTTCTTGTCTATGGACTCTTTTAATCTTTCAAGGATAATCCTGTTTAATACTTTTCCTGGCACTGAAAGTAACATTATTCCTCTATAATTTGTGCACTCTTGTAAATTTCCCTTCTTAAGCAACTTAACCAGATATCTTTCCTTCCATTCTGCTGGTATCTCTTCCTTTTCCCAGACTTTACCAAGTAATTTATATAACATCTCTGTAGCCGTGTCGATATCTGCTTTGATGGCCTCTGCTGGAATGCCATCAGGTCCAGACGCTTTTCCATCTCTTAGAAGCTTTATGGCTTTCTTTATTTCTTCCTTCGTTGGTCTTTCACCGTTAATTTGTAGCTCTTCTTCTGCTGGCTGGATGTCCGGGGGGTTATGTGGAGCTGGTCTATTGAGAAGGTCCTCAAAATATTCTGTCCACCTCTTCATTTGCTCTTGTATATTGCTGAGCAGTTTTCCATTCTTGTCTTTTATGAAGCAACTTGTTTGCTTGTATTTCCCCGTTAGCTTCTTTGTGCTGTTATACAGTTCTCTCATATTCCCTTTGGCTGCAGCATCTTCTGCCTCTCTTGCCAACTCCTCAATATACTTCCTCTTGTCTCTTTTGATACTTCTTTTTACTTCTTTGTTTGCTTCTGTGTACACTTCTTGAGCCTTGGCTTTGGAACTTCTGGTTTTGCTTGTGTTTAAATCTGCTTTCTTGTTTTTCCTGTCTTTTATCTTATTGATGGTTTCTGTTGTTATCCATGCTTTTTGTTGTCGTTCCCTTTTCCCCAGTATTTCTTCACATGTCTCATTGCATACCGTTTTGATTTGCTGCCAATAGTCTTCTGTATTCTCTGCATCTTCCAGCTGTTGGAGCACTTGGAATTTGTTGGATATTGTGACCGCAAATGTGTCTCTTGTTTCTTGATTTCTTAGATGTCCTACATTAAATTGTTGTCTATAATTTTGCATTGTTGCATATCTCATTTGAGTTTCATTTTTACTTTGGCTATCAGAAGGTGGTGATCTGATGCCACATCTGCTCCTCTATATACCTTTACATCCTGCAATGATGATCTAAACTTCTTGTTTATGCATATATAATCAATCTGATTTTCTGTTCTATGGTCTGGTGATATCCATGTTGCCTTGTGTATTCTCTTATGTGGAAACATGCTTACTCCTATAGCCAGTTGATTTGAAGCACAGAAGTTTGAGATAGTTCCCCATTTTCATTCACTATTCCTAGCCCCTGTTTTCCCATGACTTCTTCAAAGCCGGTGTTGACTTTACCTATCTTTGCATTCATGTCACCCATCAAAATTGTGATGTCTCTTCTTTTTACTTTTTCCATAATTTCCTGTAGTCTAGTATAAAATGCTTCTTTCACCGACTCTTCTTTGTCATTAGTTGGTGCATAACATTGGATGACATTTACATTTATTTTCTCCTTAGCTGTTTTAAAAGAAGCTGTTATTATTCTGGATCCAACAGCTTCCCATTCAATGAGTGCTTTCTGTGCTTCTTTAGATAACATAAGAGCTACCCCTTCACTGTGGTGTGAACTTTCGTCTTCATGTCCTGAGGACAGTACAAATTCACCTGTGATGTTTTTTCCTGTCTACCCCCTTCCACTTTGTTTCACACAGTCCCAGAACCTCGATTTTATATTCCCTCATCTCTGCACTGGTTGGGAAAAAAATTTCATCAAATATATTCCCTGTACTGGGAACTGAACCCAGTATCTTTAGAAATCCAGACACCATATCTCTTAGGTCCCCCCCCCCCCCAAACGCACAGAACAGTAGCCACTCCGACCCTCCAGAACAATTTGAAGAAAGTCAAGAACAGAACTGATAACTTGCACTGAACTATTTGATTTACTTTGGTACATTAATGGTAAAATGCTAATATTGATTTTATTTTACATCTTTTTACAGATAATACTTGTGGCATTAGATCTGCTCAATTTTCACCAAGAGGCCATCATTCAGAATTCATATATTAGAGAAATGAATTCAAGCAGACAAAGATGTTTCATTCAAGCCATGAAATTGACAAGGCATTTTGTGTATGTTAATCATTTTGTGACTAGAGTTCTCATAAAGAACAGGATGTATTTCTTTCAAGAGTGTTATTTCACTTAATGATTTGTAAAGCACATAATTGACCTAGCCAGTTTGAAGGAAAACAAAGAGGATTTTAAATATTAGCTATGAAAGTTAGGCGACATATTGACAAAAGTCACATTTCACTATACGATTGAAAAACCCCTTCATGTAATTTTTATTGTTAGAATTATGTAGAAATGGTGCTCAAAGCCTAGACTTAATATTCTCTTTATTTTATATAATTCTACAATTTTAAAAATAATTTAAATATTTCACTGAAATTTGAAATCTTATCAAGTGGTTACAAGCTTTAGCCTACATTGTTTTGAAACTTTTTACCATATCATTTACTAACATAATTACAGAGTGCTTGGGAAAATAAGTCAAACTGTGATAGGGGGATCCATAGAAAAATCCCAGGACCCATTATAAGTTGTCCTATGTTTTATTATTTTTGTAAAAACAATTTGATGCTACGTTATGTGGTAACATTTGAGGGGAAAAAACAAACAAAAATAAGACAAAATGATTTCCCATACACACATTGATGTGAGTATTCACAGCAACTAATGATGTGTGTGTGAAATGTACAATACTTAATTCAAGTAGCTTAAGGTTTGTCCATTATGAACTCACCATCTCTAGGCTCAGAGAATGTGACTTCCAAAATTACTTCACTTAAAGGAAATAACCAAGGTAAGGGCTTGTCTCAATTACATGACACAGATGGAGGGACATTTGACTCAGAGTCACGCCCAGTGTCAAGTCTGGCATTCTTGCCTATTCTTGGCATAATTATTTTTTTAATCTGTTCCTTGCTGAAGGTGTATAAATGGTCACGAGACAGTGCTAGATGGAAGGCACGGGGTGATGTGGAGTTTGGTGATGAAGCAGAAGTGAATTATGGCATAATCAGTGTAGGAGACAAAGACTTCTGCCAGATTGACATCCGCTCTGATGGAGCCTCAGTTTATGACACTGTGAATTCTTTCAGATTGTTTGGAAATGGATATGCTACTCAGCTTAGTGAAACTTACCCATACCATGATACAGTCACATCTTACAAATCTCTGCTGATGCAGAAGGCTGATGGAAACCAGTATGATAGTGTTAAATCTTATAAAGCCTTTTTACAAAAAGTCACACAAAACAAAGATCTGGCAGTGGAAGTGAAACTGCTGGAAAATTATCCTGTTCACAGTAAAAGTGCTGAACACGACATCTTTCAGGAAGTAAGTTCTGAAAGATCAGAGGTTGTTGCTGCAAGGATGCTGGGCACTCTGCCTTTGAAGAAACAGTTGCACAAAGATGGCCAGTTCTGTCAGTTTGAGAAAAAAAGACCAAAACGCAGAAGAGCCAGCGGTGACTTACCTACAGCAGCGAGGAAAAGATCATCATCAAACAAAAAATCACGCAGAGTAACCAGTCCAGCTTCTAGCTTGCCATCTGTGCGTAACCCATTGTCTTTATCTGGTGACTCAGAAGAAGATATTGATATCCAGCAATCTTTTAGAATAGACGGAAAAAAATATGGGACTAAGAGAAAGAAGATTCTTCCTCAGGCAGCTTCAGGTGGGAAAATGTTCAAAGTTCCTGGTAGTGCGGCCCAGTCAGCACCTGGTGGGCATAGCAGCATTGGAGTTGTAAGTATTCGTAAACGAAAAAGACATTTTTCTGCTGACAGTGTGGGAAGTTTGAAAAAGACAGAAATTATTTTGAATAAAAACAGTAGTAAATTTATTAATAATGAAGCAGGCCTCAATGATTCTTTTAAGATAGCAGCTGACAATAAAATCATGGCACAGTCTAAGCGACCAGGTAATATGCGAATGGAGGAATCATCATCAGAAAACCCTAACAGTTTACACTCATCAGATACGGATGTTCCATCAGATGTAATTGTATCAGGGAGTGATAATGATGCCAAGAAAAACATGCATTTTTCCACAGTGTCTTATGATCAAGCTTTAGACAATGATGTCTTTGTTAGCTTTGACTCAAGAGCTGAGATTCCTTCCTCATCAGAAACGTTTCAGAACTCTCCAAAACGATCCTTATCAGAGACCAAAATAATAATTGCTCATGCTAGAGAAGAATTCTTCAAGAACAAACTAAATAATGCATTTTCCTTAATGCCTTCAGACATAAGTGTCTCATGTCCATCAGCTGCATTTCTAGATAATCAGAATTCAGGCATTTTATCGAGGGCTAAAACCATACCAATTGACTTTATCCAGATCTCAGGCCATGAAAATCATTCCATTTCTACAGAAGAGAAAAAAATTATAAATTGTCATTGTGCAACAGGACCTACACTTGGATCACCAGGTGAAAGTATATGTGTAATGAGCAAATCTTTAATATCCTTAAACACGCAACAAGCATCAGACATATTAAAGGAAGGTGCTTTGGACATCAGGAATATTGAAGGTAGGAAGTCACAAAACTTGTGCAATATTTACAAAGTGCAACGTTTCCATGTTACATTTGTCAATTCCAAAATTTCTAGTCCTAATTCTGACTGATGATACAAGATCAGGAAAGAATTACCGTAGTTTTAATGATGTCTTTTATTTAAACAGAACTCTTCATGTTGTCAGAATTAAATGGTGAAAGCGTAGATTGTGTAGAATTATATTTTTTTTAAATAGTGTAGAATTGCAGCTTATTCTTTTTTATAGCCGTTTGTCTGATGGATCATTATTTATATAACTGAAATACTTTTGTATCTAAACTGGTACAAATATAATTTTTCTGCATCTAATGTGTCTTGTTCACAATGTGATCATGGTCTGTGACTAGTTGTGTAAGACTGATAAGAGTAGTGTGTGAGAAAATAGAAGTAAAATACTTATTTTCTGACATTTCTTAAAACATATTAATTTTTCATTTGTGGCATGTCTTCCAGTCTTGAGCAGAAGCATTAAAAAAACTTTAAATATAAATTGTGCTAATATTTACTAATAATATTGACTTGAGTCAGTTTTCTGCAAAAGAAAAGGACTACAATGCTCGTTCAGATGGGGGAACAGATATGCAATGTGTTGTTCAGTCTTTATACAAAGGGTAAAGATAATCCCATAGCATATACTGCTGTAGGGGAGTGAGATGTTTATGAGGTGGGGTGACCAGTTCTTTTCCTTCTTGCCTTTGCTTTCCCTAACTCAAGATTAGAGTCAGGTACCCATTTATATGGAGTAGAGAAGCAGAAACTTAATTGTCTTATCACCTTCATTGGGGGTCGGAGTAGCTAAGAGGTATGGTGTCCGCCTCGAGTTGTAAAAGTACCGACTTTGATTCCCAGTAGAGGGTATATAATTTATGAACATTTTTTTCAGAACCATTGGTCCTAATTATGTCATACTCCACCCTTGTCTCCTGGGTAGTGAGATTGGATGCCTAGGCTTCTCAGATAAGAGCGAAAAAAATATGAGAGGTCCCGTGTGCAATTTGTGCATGCAAAAAATCCTACTGCAGTTAGAAATCGTAAAGAGTAGGCCATAAGGCCGCTGCCCTGGCAAAATTAAACAAAACATGAGAAACCTACCCACCACAAAAATATTTATAGAATGTGTGAGTACTATATACACACATTGGGATTCTCGCCGGTGTACAATATATTGTACTGACTTGACATTTGAATTCAAAATTCAGATTTTTATGTATGAACTAATTTTTCTATTGATCTCCATATATTTCCCAATGCAATGAAAGCTCTTCTAGCCTTCTGTATTATTTTTTTAAATATTATTGTCTGTCACTCCAACTAAGTCTATATTGCTGCCAAGGTATCTGTATAATTCTACATCTTGTAGAGGTGTTTATTCCAGTACAATATCATTATCTTTGTTTTCTCCCAGTGTATTTTCAGACCCACTTGCTGTGATCTCTCATCAAGTACCTTCATTTAGTCTTGCATTTGATTACGGTTATGGGGCAGAAGTGTCATGTCGTCGGCAAAATTTAGATCATCAAGCTGTTAGTCAGTCCACTGGATTCCGTTTCTGTCGGGTGAAGTCGATGTTTTCATAGCCTTTTTTACACAATCTATAGCCAGTAAGAAGGGTAATGGAGACAAGAGGTGGGTGCCTCTGTCACACTTCAGTTCTTATCCCAAACAATTCTGTAAGTGCCTTTTCACTGTCCACAAATTTCAAATAATGAACATGAATTTGGAGGCAGAACTTAAAATGTTGGCTGAGGTCAGATATGCAGGCAAATTCAGACGGAAAGATTGCAAAGGTTTCAGTCCCATCCTGACTAATAACCCCAATTCCAAGACTTCCAAAAGCCCTCCCAAGGAAAGATCCCTCTGTTGCCGCGACAGACACATACAAAGGACCGCGAAAATAAAAAAATAACAAGCTGGGGAATCCGTACGTAGGTTCCCCTACCTACCATGTACCATATATGGCAGTCCCATAAGATCCGCCGCTGTGTGGGGGTGTGGGTGTTGGGTGGTTGGGGGGTTGATTAGAACATACCAACGCCGTCTTCGCCCTGCTACAACACACCAGGCATTCTGCCGGCCCCAGTGTGCAAAATTTTCCCCACGAAAGTGCAGGCGTACCGGCAATAATCACCCATTTGTCATTGGGTCCTGACATAGCATCTGGTCCAAGAAAATAGGCAAAACTCACAAGGCTTCCCTGCCCTGCAAACCCCCCCAGTTCGGCTCCCCAACGCCCCTCCCCTGCAGGACGCACGGCCCGAGCCGGCGTCCAAACAGACACAAGATGTTGATTCCTGATGTCGACGACACGCCAATATCATCTTGGGACCCTCACGACACGAACAATGTAGGTATACAGAAGACGACCCAGTGGCACAAGAGAAAAGGGGAGGACTAGAAGTTGGAGAAGGAATTAAGTACAAATAGAAGTGGTATGCGGAAACCTGTGTTAAATGTAGATGTGGAGGGTAGCAATACAATAGGCAGTTCTTTATCTATGCACTTGCAAGTCAACCGTACGGTAAAAGATGATAGGTAAGAGGAGGACCCAGGACGTCAAAAAATCCTCCTCTCCCATGGCGCCGCCATGGTGCTTTTTCCGTACTGCCCCTTCATCCCTCCTTTCCGCATTTCGCCTCTCAAATTCGTGTCATGGTCCAGTGATCTTTTGCCTAATGCGCTCTGCTTTGTACTAATTTACCACCTAAAAATAATCGGCTTACACATGCGCAGTCCTATTTGTGGGGCCTGATTGCATGCAACCACACAGACAAAACCACAATGCAACCCCCGGATAAATTAAGTCTGCGCCGCCCTCCAGGATATCATGCTAACGCCTTGGTTGAGGATCCTGGGTTGTGGATGGGTGTTTCGCTCCAAGTAGAGATTGACCAAAGAAGGAAAAAATTGATGGGAAAGACTTAGGCCGATTTTGTCAAAGTAAAAAGATGACAACAACAAGGTCCGAAGGGAAGATTATATGGCCCACGAATATACATCCAACATGCAGAAAGGAATGGATAAGTACGTGAAAAGAAGATAATTAAGAAAATTGGTAGAAGGCCAGTTAACATTATAATAGGGCAGAAGGTAAAACACCAGATTGCTAACAACACTGTCTGTCTACAAAACGTCTCCAATCCCAAGAATTAAAGAAACAGGGGGCAGTAGCAATTGAGAATCGTGCAAATTATTCAAACGGAGCATAGGTTTGGTGGGGAACATGCCGAGTGTCTTATGAAATCAAATTTCAAAGTTCGGGCACGGCATAGAGTGGATGCCGGGGGACTAGGTAGACCATGATGCTTATACGTGTGGCAACAATTAAGTGTTTTACCGAGGGACCTGCTGACTCTAGTGGATAGCGCATGGGTAATTGACATGATAGAAAAATCCAGGGACTTACAATTAACAGCTGGCTAATAATAATCATATAGCAGAATGAAACAGATCGAAAATGCTCTGCCCAATATCTGATAGTTCCAGTAAGAAAGGAGAAGAAATGACCAAGAAATTAGCTTTGACCGCACTCTTTGGATAGATAGCATTCTGTTTGAGATATCCAATGATTGTGCAAACATATCTCGATGCCGCAGTGGGGTGCATCACAATCTCTCCAGAGTGTACACAAACCTCTCAATGAGCGAATTACGCAGGGAAATTGTAGGTACAAAGGAGACCAGGTCACGGAGAAAATAAAGTAATTGAACATTTGGGAGTACCTCAGTACTGGTGAGTGTCATGCCCCGTAGATACCTCATGAAAAACAGTGCTCCGGAAAACGTCGCATTCTGGTCCTTCCCTTAAACCCTACAAACTCTCCACTGCTTGTTTGAGCCGCTGGCATTAAACCCTACCACGGACCCTCCAAACCTAAACAGATTAAAACAAGTCAATGGTACAACGGAGGATATAATAAGAATAAAAACATAAACCTATAAATCTGAGTACGATTTTTCGTAAAAGTAATGTTGAGGTCTTGGAAATGTAGGGTTTAAAACAAAGATTCAGTGAACCTATGCACACAAATTTTCTTGAAGTTGCATGACTGAAAATGTTATTATCTGTGTATATGGAACTTTCGGCCATTCTAAAAATTAAAAATAGAAATCACAAAATCCACTTTGGCCAGAGGTTAGACCTTACTTTTGGCTGTACTGAGAGGGCGTTTAATGATAAAGATTGGGACTTATGTAGTGGCTTTTGTAATTGTCATGTTTTCTTAATGTTATGGTGGTTTTTTGGTTTTTGGTAATTACCTAAGGAACATGTGAAGCATCAACAGAGGTGCTCAAAAACAGTGTTAAAGGCAACAGGTTGTGCTTTACAGCATAAACAGGGGTGAGAGCCCAGCCCTCTATCCTGCGTCTCGCTTCCTACATCTGGCCTGGTTTCTCCTCGCTCCCCTAGCCTCCTCTGGCTGTAGTTTTGGACGCCGCCGATCCCTGAACAAGCCGCCACACACGGTCTACTGGACATTAACAGTTCCCGCAGTCCAGTGGCCTGGGAAGGGCCGCCAAACTGGGGGCGGGCGCGAGGGCCACACAAAATTACTTATTCCATCCTGGCGAAGCTAGCAAAACAAGGACTTGAAGGGAGTGGCGGCGCAGAGTGAGATTGAACAAAGCACAGTATAGGGAACAAAATAACTAAACTCATCAGCGGGAAAAACAAGGTGCATAACAAAATTGACAGTATTTGTGATGCGTGCCCTGCATATGAAATTCCACCTCAAGGCACGCGGCAGGTTCAGTGTGTACCTTGCCCCCCTCATATGCCCTGGGGGGTCTCCCAACATTGAGACAACGGTCGGTCATCCCCCTTTTTCCCAATTACCTGATACATACCGGACAATAGAATGAACGCTGGTAGGGCAGTACAATATCTAACAATGCAGATTACAATCCCTGACAATTGCCACGAAATATTGGAATAAATCACTTGCGACAGCAATGACAAGAGGGTGATAACATTAACAGTGAAAAAGGTCTCCGTGGCCAATGCTGCACCCGAGACTCCAGCGCTCTTCACTATACCTCCATGGACCCTGATGTAGCTAGTGTCATCGAGAACTAAAGCAGATACCCACTATATGTTGCACAAGTGGTTTGGACAATCTGTGTGTACTACCACCGAACGAGAAGTGTCACGCGCTCTACCAATACACCAGATGCCGTCACTACTTTGATAACAGAGTGCCGGACCGGAGTGGCCTAAAGTATAGGTAAGAGGGTAATCCAGCACTTGTCTCTCGGGCTTACGAGTTTTCCCGGGGGAGCATAAATAGCTAGCAGGATAATTTCTAAGCGGATGAGATTTTCAAAGGTCAGTAACTTACAGAATCTGGAGGAAATAAACAGAGCAGGGATTTTGAAAAACAGAAGGTAGTTGTGAGGAGCCATATATTCAACGTGTATCGCTTCGGAATAGACATTATTATGTAAGCCATGTGCTTCAGAATATGTGCATAAGCCTCTCAAACCCACCCATAAATTAATGCAAAAATAGTGTTTGGTAGCAAATCCCTGTTTTCCAGCCCACATTGTCGCCGATAAAAACAATTTCTTTGATGTTGATCAATCTTTTCAGGTATCATTTTACAGTCCGAGGTCATCAAAGGTTGGACAAACATAAAAAGCCTCTAATGCCAACAAAAAACCGTGAAGTTTTGGGCAAGCAGAACCTAACCTTCGAGGTGAAGGTAACATGGAAACGACAGGGGGATTGGTGCCCCTTGATCAACCACTACTTTATTTGCAGTCATAGACAGGGTGGATAGGAGCGCCAGAACAACAGAGGGCAGTCCAAGAGGAATAAGATGGACTACATTTTCTACATTGGGAGAGATTCTGGAATATGCAGATGACATTGCACTGCTGGCACATTCACATCAACACATCCAGGAAAAAACGGATAGACTTAATAAAATTAGCCAGCAGGTGGGCTTGAACATCAATTTAAAGAAGTCTGAGGTCATGACGCTCAATGTGAGCAACCACTGCTCCCATTATTCAGGTAAAGGAAACAGCGAACTGGTACAGGACAGATACCATTCACTATACCTAGTGAAGCTGTAACTGTTCTTTTTTCTCTTGTTTATGAGATCAACTGGCCCAAGGCATAATACATGTGTTGTTAGAGATGTGTGGTAAGTGCGAGCGTATGATGAACTAGTGTGGGTGCGAATGAAGGCGCGAATGTGTTTAGGCTCGTATAGATGTAGATCCTGCAACCCATACTCTCACATGCACTAGAACACACATAGTATCAACAGGAACAGTCAGTGTAACAAGGTCATGCTGACCTGAAATCGATAGGTATACATTTGGCATTCAAAAAGGTAAACATCAGAATAGACGTGCATGGTCAATAGCAAAGTTCTTCAATAATGACAGTTCGTAGCGTCGCCCTTGGCATCTCTGACTAAACGCGTCAGATGCCTTAGTCACTTTGACACACAGGTGCAACTTGGCACTCCCCGCCAATTGCACATTATCAGGCTGTAGTATAATAGCCGAAAGCACAGGCCTCGTTCTGACGTCGGCCGTGTACTTCTGTTAAATAGGTTATCATCAACCCTGCAGTAATACTTATTGTAGACATAAATCCCGCCAATCTGCGGTTCCCACAATATATCTTCGTCACTGGATTTCTGGACAATATAAAGACTAACAGTCTTGGATGGCTACCTCGAGCACAAAAATATAAGTTCTGAAAATGGCGGATCGGTGAGCTGCAGTTCACACTAAGTAATCCTTTTACATGTTCTGCCACCGAAAAGCGTAATAATGCATAAAGGTCGGTATTACCTGGAAAATGAATCCTCAGAACATAACAAGGAATTCTGTCGTCATCCCGACGCACAGAGATTCACTGGGGAAAACTGCCATAGCAGTTACTTCGAAGATTCTCCCCCGAAAAACAATGGACTCTTGGTCCCTTCAGAAAAACAGGACCTCCCGGCTTCCCGGAAGTATATCTCACTCCCGCTTAAAAAACCTTCCCATAGGCCTACGCCCGAACTGTCAACCTTTGACCCTAAAGGTCAAAACACAATGAATGAATAAACAAGGGAAGACAACCCCTAATCAACCTGACATCGCAGGTAAAGACACAATTATACTTATGATAAAACATAAGCAAATAACTTGACAGATGACTCCGTCGAAAATGACAGCAACATTACTACCACCCCCCCTGTAAAAAAAAAAATGAAATTTTTTTTTTAATATGTCCATGAGCAAGATAGCACCAGTATCACTTCTGTGCTCATGCAAACAATGAACCTAATATCAGGTACAATAGAAGAGGGTACAAATCATCTCTCAACATAGGAGAAAATATTTCCTTTAAGCCAAACAAACTAAGGGATACCATTCAAGAAACCTAAGTTGCTGGCAATACCAATCATATATCAAACATTACTAAATAATATAATCATAGCAATATACAAATGTCAATGCTATTTTAGCAACATATCACTGATGGATGGACAAAATGAAATTTGTTAAATTATCTAAACATCATCCAAATACATTTGTATTACAACATATTATGATATTAAGGACAGACCTAAGTCTGAAAGTATATCAGGAAAAACTAGGACACAAGATTTAACTGGAATCATGTGGGCATCTAGACAATATGTCCGCCATCACATTATCCGAACCACGGATAGCTCGCACCGTGAAATGGAAAGGCTGAAGAGCAATAGCATAACGAGTAGATCTCGAGCTCTTCAAATCCTTACTTTGCATAGCCGTAAGAGCTTTTTGGTCGGTTTCCATAAAGAAATGCGCGCCCAGAAGGAACCTTTGTAGCTTAAGAATGGACCAAACCATAGCCAACAATTCACGGTCCAAAACCGAGTAATTCCTTTCTGCCGCATTTAGCTTCCTAGAAATATACATTACAGGATGCAGAGTTCCTGAATATTCCTGCATTAGTGCCGCTCCAATCCCAGTGGAAGAGGCATCACTACGAAGGACAAAAGTCTTATCAATCGTTGGTAGTCTTAAGATAGGATGAGATGAGAACAAATTCTTAACCTGATCCAATGAAGATTGGCATTCTTGGGACCAACGCACCATATTAGGAGAACCTTTTTTCAATAACGTTGAAAGTGGTGCCATAATGGAGGACAGATTCTCAATGAATCTTCCATAGAATTGTATCAATCCCAAGAGACTACGCACTTGCTTTTTTTTCGTCTTCGGAACCGAGATATTTAATATCTTTGAAATGTTTTGGTCCTCTGTCTTCAACAGACCATGACCAACTCGATGACCTAGGAAGGAAATTTCACTAAACCCAACAAAAGCTTTAGAGGGTTTAGCAGTCAAACTATGCTCACGTAGAGTAGATAGCAATTCCTTTAGACCCAAATAGTGTTCTTCCCAAGTATCGCTGAAAAGACAGATGTCGTCTAAATATGCAATGACATCTGCACGATCTGATAGAATTCGTCGCATCATGCGCACGAAAGTCGCTGGGGCGTTCATAAGCCCGAAAGGCATAAAATTCCATTGAAACAGACCCCTAGGTGTCGAAAAAGCAGTGAGAGGTTTGGCGTGTTCCGTTAGTGGGACTTGCCAATAACCTTTCGACAAGTCTAGTTTAGTAAAGAATTTAGCTTTAGAAAGTCTAATAAGTAGATCATCTAATAACGGCATAGGTTCAGCATCGAACTTCGTAACTTGATTTAATTTGCGATAGTCAACGCAAAGACGTATGTTATTGTCTTTCTTTCGAACAATAACTATCGACGAAGAATAAGCTGAAGTGGATGGTTCAATTATTTGTAGTTGAATCATTTCATCCAATTCTTTCTCGACTTGTGCTTGAAAATGAATAGGTATTGGGTATGGTCTTACTCTGATCGGATTACGATCAGTAAGTATGATGTCATGTTCTATGACATCTGTGTGTCCAGGAATGTCGGTAAGGACATCCTGATATGATTGTAACGTAGAGGATACTTGACGCTGTTCCTCAAAAGACAAGTTGGAAGAGACTGTAACGTCTCTCCACGATTCCGTTGAAGTAAGTGGAATCGCAGGAAGAGGTAAGTTCACGTCAGAAAAAAATAGTTTCCTCATCCTGTATAACGGACAGGGATGAGATGTGACCATGTTGGACTGGAGAGTCGTCCGTCGCCTGGAAAATAGGCTGCAAATAGTCTGGACGTTCAATAAACTCTGTTAGCATATTTATATGGAAGGTTTTTATGCCTTCCATCCACATCGACAATATAGTCGACATCGGAAATTTTTGAGACTATAGTGTATGGACCCTTCCAAGAAATGAGAAGTCTATTCTCTCTCTTGAGGGCAGTAAGACATATGCTTTGTCTCCAGGACAAAGTTGACGTAGGCGTCTTTTCTTATTAGCAAATCGCCTAGCTTTTTCTTTCGCAAATTCGGAAGATGAAGTTGCTAACCTGCACGATTCGATAATCTTTTCTCTAAGAGCTATGACATATTCATATGACGATTGTGTATCATCGTCAATATTATCGGAAGTTATCAAATCGTGTAACAAGGACATCGGACCGCGCGGTTGCGCGCCAAAGACAAGTTCGAAAGGAGAAAACCCTGTATGCTCGTTGGGAACCTCTCTATAGGCAAAGAGGACTGCAGGTAAAACCCTGTCCCAATCTTCAGGATGATCCTCCGTTATCTTGCCAAGTAAGTTCTTTAGTGTCCTGTTAAGACGTTCTACCAATCCATTGGACATTGGATGATAAATACTACTGAGAGACCTTTTAATGTCTAGCGTAGCCATTACCTGAGACATAACGTCCGAAATTAACTGAGTGCCGTGATCCGACAGTATTTCTCCGGGGAATCCCAGACGAGAAAATATGAGCCAAAGAGCATCAGCGATATCGACAGTTGATATGCTCTTCAGAGGAATAGCCTCTGGCCAACGCGTGCACATGTCCACGCAAGTGAGGATAAATTGGTGTCCTCTGGCTGACTTAATCTTGAACGGACCAATGATGTCTATAGCCATTTTCTGAAACGGCCGAATCGGAATATCTGCAGCCTGAATAGGAGCAGCATGTCTCGGACCTCTAGACTTGACCTCTTGACAAATTTTGCAAGATCGGCAATAAATTCGGGATGTCTTTATTCACGAATGGCCAAAAGAAGGACGCAAGGACTCTAGTTTTAGTTCTGGAAAAACCCATGTGTCCAGCACACTGAGAATCGTGTGCATGCCGAAGAATTAAGGCTCTCATACACTTAGGCACAAGAATTTGCGAGTGCATAGACTTGTCCGAGTGTTGTACCATTCGTACCAATATACCATTCTTCATAGTGATATACGATTTGTGATTCGTATTTTGATTGGGATCCCCTTTCTTTGCAAGAAGGAAGAATTTCTTCAAAGAAGGATCCTCTTCTTGACGTTTAACAAACGAGTCATGGGAAATCACCAAGTGCTCGTCTTGGCTATCAACTTCATTACTATTATCAGATGAAGTTGGGGGATTAAGAGCTTGAGCTCTTGTCACCACTGCATTGACCGTTTGAATGTTTTTTTTCTTCCCAACTAGAAATTTGTTGCGGGGTGCATTCCTTAACCCCATGAATACGACCGATTATAAGATCCGCAATAGGATTAGGAAGAAGACATGCATGGACCTCTCCTGTGAAGAAAGGAGTGTCAATCCTAATAATAGCAGTAGGATAACTTTCCATAGTACCACCAAATGTAACACATTTGATTGTTTTTCCAGTGGCACAGCAAGGATCTATCAGAGACTCCCTAACCCCGACGGTAGTACATCCCGAATCGAAAAGTACTGAGACTAGCCTATCATTTATTAGACCTTTATGTAAGATGAGAGATCCTCTCCCATCATGCGCAACTGTAGCAGGTAGAGCAGGAAGAGGGTGACCACAACTTAGCGTAGATACAGTCGATGAGTCGAACAATGTTAAGCATTGGGGGCATTCAGTTGCTCTCCCAAAATCGAAAGCACAACCAGTGATAGCCCTAGAGTTACCACTATCATTTACTGTATTACAGGCTCCATCAAACTCTTGTTGTGCAGAGTTCGCCTGTTGGAAAGGTCTTTTCTTGTTAAATCTAGGTCTGCCTCGATTATCATTTCCCCTGTAATTATTTCGACTATCATTTCCCCTGTAATTGTTATCATATTGTCTACTGTAATCATCATTCCGGTTTGAATCCCGGTTTCTAAATTCACCATCGTCATAATCTTGACGTCGAGAATGATTACCTCGAAAGTTCGAATAGTTATTATTTGGATAGCCTTTGCGAAAGTGTCTCAAATTATTACCACTAAAATTACGAGAACTACCATCTTGTCTCCAATACATAGACGAAGAACCATCATGTGTTGGATTACTCCGCTTCTGGGTGTAATTTTGATTACTTCCCCTATTCCAGTTTTGTTGAGCACCCTGAAATTTTTTTTTGAAATTAGGGCCATATGGTGTTGCCGAAGCAGCTGGCAACCCTTCTTTCACTTTAGAATTGCTAACTGTAGCATGGGGATGTGCTGTGGCATACTGACAACAGTATTCCTCCATATCTTTTAAGTTTTTAGGCTTACGCTCATGAAGGAATGCAAGAAAAGAATCATTAACAGATGACAAAACCTTATCTCGCAATAATAAGTCCATTAGACCTTATATGTTTTCTCAGTCTGAGACAACTCAACCCATCGTGTAAATGTACGACGTATCTTTGTAACAAAATCAGAGAAATCTACTCCATTTTCTGGCAACATTGTCCTAAAACGAAGACGATAATCTTCTTCTTTTAGTTGGTATTTTTTTTAGCAATGCTGCCCTGACAACATCATAATTAGTCCTCTCATGTTCGACTATTGTCATAAGAGTAGTCACTGTGTCACCTGTAAAAAATGGCATCAGTTGTTCAACATATTTTTCCTTTTTTATGTTATGCGTATCGCACAAAAATTGGAATCTATCTAGATAATCTGCTACGTCATCCTTTAAAGGATTGAAATGAGGCAATTTAATCCTACTAACAAACTCCTTTGTCGTACTCGAAGTTGTTTGCTGAGCACCCGTACTCGCCAATTTCAATTTCTCTAACTCCAAAGTTGCGAGTCTTTCATCAAGTTCCATCTTCTGTTTTCTTTCCTCATGTTCCATTTTTCTAATTTCAGCCTCAGCTTTCCTCTCCTCTGCAGCAGCTTGAGCTTTCCTCTCCTCTGCAGCAGCTTCTTTGTCTAATCTCTTTTGTTCCGCAGCAGCTTCTTTGTCTAATCTCTTTTGTTCAGCTTCAAATCTCCTTTCCTCCACCTGCATCTGCAATTTCTTTTGTTCAGCAGCTAATGCTTTGTCATACTGAGCAACAGCCCATTGTTCTAACTGTTGACCAGTTTTATCAAGGGCCTTCCCTTGTGTAATAAAGTACTCCAATGTAGACATCTTGTCTAGTCTAATGAGATCAGTAACTTGCAGAAGTAAATATATTAAATTATCCCACTTTAATGGGAGACAAGTCTGAAATGATAGACTTGTATACTCACTTCACTTTATTTCACTCTCTTAGTCTTAGACAAAGACTTTGTATGGTCCTCTTGTTTATAATGTAACCAAAAAATCACTTGAGTACCTGTGGAAAAAAAATTCTCTTATATCCCACTCACTATGGGCACAAGTCTTTTTTATAAAGAACTTGAATATGTATTTCACCTTGTCTCAATCTTTGTAGATAACAAGTCTTTTATCAAAGAACTTGTATAAATATCTTATATAATAATATTTTATTAACAAACTCTATATGAAGAGTCTACCTTATCAATAATAATAATACATGACCAAGTATATGTATGTAGACTGTGCATGACAGTAATGTAGTACAAACAAAAAAAATATAAAGACAAAGATACAAAACAATACAAATGGCAACACTGTTTTAACCAAAAATGTGTAGAGAAATACACAAAAGAAAGGAGAGACCTACAGAATACAAACAAAACAAATCGAAAATCAAAACTGAAAAACAGACAAAAATATTACAAAAACAACGTTAAGTACAGTTACATCACAGCTAACATCAATAGCGACCAATTGTCACTAGCAAATTTTCAAATTAAGAAAATTTGCACCTACAGAACGCTTACAGTAAGCCTCGATTAAGTGGCATATTTACTGTAAGACCCACCAACCGAAAACCCGCTGAAAAATACACAAAAACAGTAGAAGTAACATAAACATATAGCAATCAATTTCAATGTGTTGCAGAACAAGTTCAGTCACAGCTGAAACTAAAATAAATTTCTTGCTCCTTGCGAACACAGAAACAAAATGTCAAATGCGCACTGAATGTCAAATCCACTGTAGCATAAAGTGGTATTCACGAACCAAAGTTACTATGACCTTCTCGAGTTAGGACTTGCACATTGAATGTTTACAATTTCCACGTACTGTTTACAAATACTTGACCTCGAACAATGTAGCTTGAATGCTCGCACATAGAAAAGTCTGTTGTTGACTGAAACGTGTAACAACCAGCAGTACTGTTCACAATAGGAACCCGCCTTCTATGCAGTTATGGTCCACGTAGCAAATGCCTAGATGTTAACTTCAGTACTTGTCTTGTTGTGGTTTATGTAGCATTATAATATAAATGCCCGCACTGTTTATCTAGGTCAACCGTTGATGACCTATTTCTGTCCTGTTGTAGCCAAAACTTGCAAGTGTAGAATTAGCGCTGTGTGTTACGGCTGTCCCGTGTGTAGCTTAGACCCACAGATCAGAAATGTAATGTGTACTTGTCCTTCCTGTAACTTTCTGGACAAAACTGGAGACATCATACATGTAACAGCCAACCAGGAATGTAAATTTCTGGATCCATTAATGTCAACAATAATGTCAAATGCTCGCTCTGTTCTTTTTAAACCCACAGATCTGGTCCATCAGAAATGTAAGTTTCTAGGCCACATTGGCGACAAGAAATGTATCTTAAGAGCCCACGTAACTGGTCCACCAGAAATGTAACTGTCTTTTTCTCTTGTTGAGGTGATCACTGGCCCAAGACAGTATACTTGTTGTTAGATGTGTAGTGCGAGCGTATGATGAACTGAGTGTGGGTGCGAATGAAGGCGCGAATGTGTTTAGGCTCGTATATATGAAGACCCTGCAACCCATACTCTCACATGCAGTAGTCAAGGATGCTTGGACACTGCAGGCATGTTTCAAAACATTTATTGACGAGAACACACATAGTATCAACAGGAACAGTCAGTGTAACAAGGTCATGCTGACCTGAAATCGATAGGTATACAGTTGGCATTCAAAAGGTAAACATCAGAATAGACGTGCATGGTCAATAGCAAAGTTCTTCAATAATGACAGTTCGTAGCGTCGCCCTTGGCATCTCTGACTAAACGCGTCAGATGCCTTAGTCACTTTGACACATAGGTGCAACTTGGCATTCCCCCGCCAATTGCACATTATCAGGCTGTAGTATAATAGCCGAAAGCACAGGCCTCGTTCTGACGTCGGCTGTGTACTTCTGTTAAATAGGTTATCATCAACCCTGCAGTAATGCTTATTGTAGACATAAATCCCGCCAATCTGCGGTTCTCACAATATATCTTCGTCACTGGATTTCTGGACAATATAAGACTAACAGTCTTGGATGGCTACCTCGAGCACAAAATATAAGTTCTGAAAATGGAGGATCGGTGAGCTGCAGTTCACACTAAGTAATCCTTTTACATGTTCTGCCACCGAAAAGCGTAATAATGCATAAAGGTCGGTATTACCTGGAAAATGAATCCTCAGAACATAACAAGGAATTCTGTCGTCATCCCGACGCACAGAGATTCACTGGGGAAAACTGCCATAGCAGTTACTTCGAAGATTCTCCCCGAAAAAACAATGGACTCTTGGTCCCTTCAGAAAAACAGGACCTTCCCGGCTCCCCGGAAGTATATCTCTCCCGCTTAAAAAACCTTCCCATAGGCCTACGCCCGAACTGTCAACCCTTTGACCCTAAAGGTCAAAACACAATGAATGAATAAACAAGGGAAGACAACCCCTAATCAACCTGACATCGCAGGTAAAGACACAATTATACTTATGATAAAACATAGGCAAATAACTTGACAGATGACTCCGTCGAAAATGACAGCAACAGAAGCATAGTAACACCAGACGGTGGGGCAGGCAAAGACATCAACATCAGAATGAATAAGGCAAGAACAGCCTTCTTTAGCCTAAATAACATCTGGAAGTCCTCCCAATACAGCACAAGCACAACATTAAGATTATACCAGAGTTGCGTGCTTTCTGTGCTTCTCTATGGTGCGGAATGCTGGAGAGTCACAGAGAAGGAAATGTCAAAATTGTCCTCTTTTCACACAACATGCCTAAGAAAAATTCACCGCATCTTTTGGCCGAATACCATCACCAACCAAGATCTGCTTACTCGTAGCAAGCAAGAGGACATGCACACCATCATAGCTGGCAGACGCTGGAGCTGGGTTGGTCATGTCCTCAGAAGAGACCCCGATGCCATCACAAGAACAGCTATGTTTTGGACCCCTGAAGGAAAGCGAAAGAGAGGCCGACCAAAAACAACTTGGCGGAGGACTGTGGAGGCTGAGATGCAAAGAATGAACCAGAGTTGGGGCACTGTACGAAGGATGGCCACCGACCGTGCAAAGTGGAATCAATTTGTTGTTGCCCTACAAGACGCCACTAGGCATGATGGCCACTGACTGCTTTGACGGTCGGTGGTTAAGGATCGAAGAAGAAGAAGTAAGCATACATTCTAGCACAGAATAAAAATTGTTATGTTGGACAAGAATTCCATCCTTCTAATTATGTGTTCTTTAAACAGTTTAGCTCCTTGTTAACACATTATAAAAAAACAGATTTATATTGTGACAAGGACACAGAGAATTGATATTTCTGCAGTGGAAGACATCACCAGAATGAATGATCTAAACATCTGTTTCATTTATTATCCTTCCCTGTGGACCATAGGCCTTCAGAAAATTCACGCCAAGCCTTCCTGCCTTATGCCATCCGTTTAAGGTCTTTCTGTGCCTCTTTCATGTCCGTGTCCAATTCCTTTCTCCATTTGTCTCTTATACTTCTCTTACTCTGCGGTTTGCAAAACCAGAAACTACCTTGTAATGCTATCTCACCAAGAGCTCAGTAATTGTCATGAATTGCCTTCCCAGCTTTGCAGTAGTGGTTCACCAGTGGCCAAAACTCAAGTATCTCAAATGGGTCGTCAAAGGTGTCTACCTTCGCACAAGATTACTCTTGGCAGAGTTGTCGATACACGCTTCTATCTCAAGGGAGTGTTCATAAGATATTTCCAAAGTCAAGAACAAAGCTGCATTGGCTGAGCAATTGTTAACTTATTATCGGTTGGCTGCCTTTTATGCAAAATTAAGCAATGGTGATAGCCCCTTCAAGACCCCAGATGGTGTAAATCCAGCAAAATTCCCTTTTTATAAGAATTAGCTCTCTCTCTCTCTCTCTCTCTCTCTCTCTCTCTCTCTCTCTCTCTCTCTCTCTCTCTCTCTCTCTCTCTCTCTCTCTCTCTCATACATATGCTTTCACACTTATAATAACCGAATCAACTATGATTGTTATGTTTTAAAATAACGTAACAAATTTAATAATCAATTAGTTTTAACAGGTTAAAACAAATAGAATGATGATGAATTTTAAATGAAAAATCAATTTTTGTCTTCCCGGAGAATTAGGTGAGGATTTAAAATTAAAATTTAATGTCCATTTGCTGGTGCCTTTTAGCTGGTATAAGTGAGTCCTTGTCAATACCTTGTCGAGGTATGGCGGCTTGTGTACCCTGATTACCCCCAGAGCTATGCCAGCTGGAGTTTTACTCCTGGAAGGTTCTACCAAGCTGGACAGGTTTGCGCGGGCAGGGGTCAGACTAAAGCAGACACCCTGGTCCTCCAGGTTGGGGGTTTTAGCATAGGGCTGACACCCCTGTCTATGTAAAAAAAAAAAATTGAAGTTACAGAAACAACAACGAATAAACAAACTTTGCTGTGGGACGGACATCCGGAGTCTGAGGCTCGTATGACTGTCAGTGGTGAAAGCCGAAAGGAAGCCACTGACCGCAAAACATGATACAAGAATAGGATTTTGGAATGTCAGGACAATGAATGAGACGGGTAAACTAAAACAGGTCATGGCAGAAATGAGAAACTATAGGTTACACATTCTAGGGATAAGCGAGAGCAGATGGACAGGGGCAAGAAAAGTTAAAACAGCAACAGGAGAAACAGTACTTTACTCTGGAAGAGAGGATGGACAGCACAATGAAGGTGTAGCCATTATTCTACAGAAAGGAATAGAAAGGACATTACTGGAATGGAAACCCATCAACAACAGACTGATAAGATTAAGATTGAGAGGTAGATTCACCAATAATACAATGCTACGCACCAATGAATGACAGCGATGAAGAGGTCAAGGATGAATTCTATCAACAACTGCAGAAAGAAATGGAAGACACACCTAGATATGATCTTATTATAGTAATGGGAGACCTCAATGTGAAAGCTGGTACACACAATACATATAATGAAAGAGTAATGGGGAAATGCGGCAGCGGAACAGCAAACGAAAATGGGGATAAATTAATAAGTTTCTGTAGTATTAACAACCTGGTCATTCGAGGAACACTTTTCCCACATAAAGAAATTAACATGGGAATCACCAAATGGTCGGGACAGAAACCAGATAGACCACATCATGATTAACGGTAGATGGAGACATGCATTACAAGATGTGAAGGTAAGAAGAGGTGCAGATGTGGGAAGTGATCACCATTTAGTAGTAGCAAAACTGAAAGTGAAACTAAGATGGGCTGGACCAACTGTAACTACACAGAAAAGGTTTGAAATCAGCAAATTGAAGGACCCCCTTACCAGAACAGGGAGCCGCGGTAGCATAGTGGTTAGTGCACTGGCTTCCTAGCGCAGTAGTCTATGGTTCGATCCCCAGATGAGGCGGGAATTTTTTAGGCCACAAACGGCTCCTGGGTCGACCCAGCCCCAAATGGGTACCAGAGCAACTCTGGGAAGGTTAAGGCGGCCGGCGTGATGCCGACCACATCACCCCTCGTGTGCCGACGGTCAAGATAATATGGGCCTAACACCATATTCCCAATATGCCTCAATGGGCGTGTAACGGGTTCCTTTACCTTTTTACCAGAACAGCTTTTGCGGCTGACATAAAGAAATGATATCAATTTGCCAAAAGTCAGGAAAAGACATTGACTGATGATATAGACCAGAAATTCAACACCATTTCAACAATATATAAGGAAAGCAGCAAATTATGCTTGGGATTCCAGCAAAGGAAGAAGCAAGACTGGATAACGCCAGAAACATTAAACACCATAACACTGAGAAAGGAAATGAAAAGAAAGAAAACAGAAGCGAAGTCCCCCAGGTTAAAGCAACTATATAGCGAACAGTACAGTCAGCTGGACGTTAAACGCCAAACCCGAACCAACAAAAGGAATTTCCTAGACGATCTTGCAAGACAGGCAGAAGAGGCAGCTTTGAGAAATGAACAAAGCACAGTATACAAAACAACAATTCATCAGCGGAAAACGAGGTGCAAACAACATTACATTAGTAAGAGATAAGCAAGGAAATCTCATCACGACAGCAGAGGGACAGGAAACAAGATGGGCAGAGCACTTCAGAGAAACTCTGAACAAGGAACCACCAGAGACACAATTGAATGTTCCTGAGGCTGAAAACGATCTAGATGTTAATACAGACATTCCACGAAAAGAAGAAATCATCACATCAATCAACGGGTTAAAGAACGGAAAAGCTCCTGGCCATGATAACTTAAATGCAGAGCTATTTAAGACAGACCCTGAGCTAGCAGCAGAACTATTAGAACCACTATTTGCACAAGTGTGGAAAATGGGGACAACACCTATCATAGTGGAACAAATGAATAACTGTCAAATTGCCCAAGAAGGGAGATCTTGCAGACTGCAATAATTGGAGAGGAATCACTCTTCTCTCAGTTCCCAGCAAAATACTAGTCAGAGAATTTCAAAAGCAGTAGACCACAAACTGAGGAAAGAACAATCAGGATTTAGAAAGAACAGAAGATGTGTAGATCATATATTCACTCTCAGGAACATTATAGAGCAGTGCTCAGAATGGCAAAGACAGCTGTACATTTATTTCGTTGATTTTGAAAAGGCTTTTGACAAGCATACATAGGGACAGTTTATGGAAAATACTGAGGGCTTATGGAATTCCAAGCTGCATAGTGTCAATCATAAAAAAGCCTCTATGCCAACTTTACGTGTAGTGTTGGGCAGAGCAACCTAACCTTTGAGGTGAAGACAGGAGTACGACAGGGATGCCCTTTATCAACCACTCTATTTTTAACAGTCATAGATTGGGTGATGCGCCAGACAACAGAGGGCAGTCCAAGAGGAATAAGATGGACTACATTTTCTACATTGGAAGATCTGGAATATGCAGATGACATTGCACTACTAGCACATTCACATCAACACATCCAGGAAAAAATGGATAGACTTAATAAGTTTAGCCAGCAAGTGGGCTTGAACATCAATTTAAAGAAGTCAGAGGTCATGACGCTCAATGTGAGTAACCCTGAGCCCATATCAGTAAGGAATCAGCAACTGGTACAGACAGACACCTTCACATACCTAGGACATCAACATCAGAATGAATAAGGCAAGAACAGCCTTTTTTTAGCCTAAACAACATCTGGAAGTCCTCTCAATACAGCACAAGCACAAAATTAAGATTATATCAGCTGTGTGCTTTCTGTGCTTCTCTTTGGTGCGGAATGCTGGAGAGTTACAGAGAAGGAAATGTCGAAATTGTCCTCTTTTCACACAACATGCCTAAGAAAAATTTACCGAATCTTTTGGCCGAATACCATTACCAACCAAGATCTGCTTACTCGGAGCAAGCAAGAGGACATGCACACCATCATAGCTGGCAGACGCTGGAGCTGGGTTGGCCATGTCCTCAGAAGAGACCCCGATGCCATCACAAGAACAGCTATGCTTTGGACCCCTGAAGGAAAACGAAAGAGAGGACGACCAAAAACAACCTGGCGGAGGACTGTGGAGGCTGAGATGCAAAGAATGAACCAGAGTTGGGGCACTGTACGAAGGATGGCTGCCGACCGAGCAAAGGGGAATCAATTTGTTGTTGCCCTACAAGACGCCACTAGGCGTGATGGCCACTGACTGCTTTGACGGTCGGCGGCTAAGGATCAAAGAAGAAGTGAGTCCTGCAGCCTGGGTTTCGTCAAACCTTGTGATGATGACACTTCACAGTCTGATAGCTTTGTTCTACGAACCGTCTGATAGCTTATTACCACGATCTGTCTGATAACTTAGTACCATGATCTTTTAGACAAAATAAAAACAAATGCCTCTGCTAAGAACTCCGCCTAGGCCGGTCCCAAGCCCAGCTGAAAAAGGAGGAGGGCGGCCTGCATGGAGGCTGTAAGGAGGCAGCCCCTCCACCATGCAAAGGCACAACAGGCCAATCACCTGTTTGCTTTAAACTTTTGATTACGAGAACTACAAGAGAGAAAACTGGACTGATTCTAAAGGCGACGAACTGGAACGGACTACGACTTATGGAACTTGGAACACAAGAAGTATAAATGGGAAAGAAGAGGAGCTGGTGGAAGAGATGAGGAAAGCAAAACTAGAAATCATGGCTATAACGGAAACAAAGAAAAAAGGACAAGGAGTCATGGATCTCGATGGCAACATGCTGCTCTACAGTGGTGTACCCACATCTGAAAGAGCTAAAGGGGACGTGGGCTGCATTGTGGCCAAAAACCAAAAAGATAGTATCAAGGCATGGAACTTTGTGTCGGAGCGCATTATGGTTGTAAAACTAAAGGAAGGAGACACCATAGTCAACCTAGTCATAGTGTATGGGCCAAATGAGGATGAGAGAGCAGAGGTCAAGGAGGAATCCTTGAGCTGCTTCAAAGGATAGTGGATGACTGCCTAGATGAAATTATCATGCTCGGAGATTTCAATGCCAGAGTTGGAAATGACCATGCTAGATGGGGTGCAGTTATCGGAAGATATGGAGAAGATACTCTCAATGACAATGGAAATTGACTCCTTAGATTCTGCAGTGAGCAGAATCTGATCATTACAAACACAAAGTTCCTCCATAAGTGCATACATGCATACACTAGATGTGAACCAACAAAGAATGAGAAGTCAGTGATCGACTTTGCCATTGTTAGGAGGAGCTCATTGTCACGGGACGCGAGTAATTCTATATTTAAATTCTTAAAACCTATTGCAGATATTTTGTCGATAAATTTCTCAAGGTATGAGAAAGCAGTCGGTTGTCTAAACCCATTGTTCACAATAGACAGCGCTCGGCGTAAGCCCTGGAAACGCATCAAATGTCGCATGGAATGTTTTTACAACAACGATACATTAGCTAACCAGGTAGTCGCGAATACGACTCAGTGTGTTTACACAACGGCAGTCATACACAAATATTATTTAGGAAATAGCCAGCGGCATGTGGACACTATAAAACCCAACGAAATTTGTCTCTCAGTAATGGTAAGAAATAATTTCTTGGTATATTTCACGGAAACAAAGGTTAGTGTACTATAGTTTGTACATTATTATTATACATCTATCTTAACTTCAGTTATATATATACATAATTTCCATAAATATAACACTGTAAATACCAGTCACGTTTTATTATAATATTATATTTTACACTAATAAGTACAGGTTGAAACTCCGCCTATGCCGGTCCCAAGCCCGGATGAAAAAGGAGGAGGGCGGCCTGCATGGAGGCCGTAAGGAGGCAGCCCCTCCACCATGCAAAGGCACAACAGGCCAATCACCTGTTTGCTTTAAACCACGATTACGAGTAACACAAGAGAGAAAACCGGACTGATTCTAAAGGCGACGAACTGGAACGGACTACGGACTACGACTTATGGAACATGGAACACAAGAAGTATAAATGGGAAGGAAGAGGAGCTGGTGGAAGAGATGAGGAAAGCAAAACTAGAAATCCTGGCTATAACGGAAACAAAGAAAAAAGGACAAGGAGTCATGGATCTCAATGGCAACACGCTGCTCTACAGTGGTGTACCCATATCCGAAAGAGCTAAAGGGGGTGTGGGTTGCATTGTGGCCCAAAATCAAAAAGATAGTATCAAGGGGTGGAACTTTGTCTCAGAGCGCATTATGGTTGTGAAACTAAAAGAAGGAGAAACCATAGTCAACCTGGTCATAGTGTATGGGCCAAATGAGGATGAGAGAGCAGAGGTCAAGGAGGAATTCTTCGAGCTGCTTCAAAGGACAGTGGATGACTGCCTAGATGAAGTTATCATGCTCGGAGATTTTAATGCCAGAGTTGGAAATGACCATGCTAGATGGGGTGGAGTTATCTGAAGATATGGAGAAGATACTCTCAATGACAATGGAAAGCGACTCCTTAGATTCTGCAGTGAGCAGAATCTGATCATTACAAACACAAAGTTCCCCCATAAGCGCATACATGCATACACTAGATGTGAACCAACAAAGAATGAGAAGTCAGTGATCGACTATGCCATTGTTCAGAGAAGCTCATTCAAATATGTCCGAGATGCAAGAGTCTGGAGGGGGCCAGAGATTGGAAGTGATCACTACCTGCTAACAATCAAACGAACAACTGAAAGAGTTGCTCAGCCTAGGAACTGCTCAACATCACGCAAGAAACCAAGTAAACGAGCAGGAGAAATGAGCATTAGGACCTACAAGCTGAGAGAGCCAGAAATTAAGACCAGATATCAGGGGCTTATTGCTGCAGCGGTGAGCAACACAGAAGAACAACCTGATGACTTGGAAACCCTCTGGATTAAATTCAAGGATGTCATAAAGACAGCTGCTGCAGAAACATGTGGTGAAGTCCGACTTGGGAACCAGAGAAAGAGGACACCTTGGTGGACAGAGGAAGTCAAAGAGAAAATAAGAGAGAAGAAAATTGCATGGAAACAATACTTAGGAGCTAAAAACACAACAGGACAAATGGAAAAATATAGAGAATATGTGACACTCAGAACAGAAGTAAAGAACAAAGTGCTAGCAGCAAAACAAAAGTCCTGGGAAGAATTTGGAGAAAAGCTAGAAAAAGATGCACAAGAAAACCAGAAATTGTTCTATAAGACCCTAAAGAACATGAGGAAGGAAAAACAATGCCCTCTCAAATTTATAAAGGACAAGCAAGGCAAATTGCTTACTGCCCCGAAGGAAGTAATGGAAAGATGGAAAGAATATTTCTCAGAACTCCTTGATGGTGAGCAAGGTAGAGCATCAGAAATGATAACCACTAGCACAGAAGAGGAAACCAATGGTGATGAAGATGACATAAAGATGGAAGAACTGAAGGCAGCACTGGAGAAAATCAAGATGGGCAAAGCAGCAGGGCATGATGGTATAACACCAGAAATGGTTAAGTACATGGGAGCATCAGGCGACCTGTTACTCTTAAGGGTCCTACAGGCAGCATGGTGCAACAAGACCATACCAAAGGATTGGGAAATCGCCATCATAACACCAATTTTCAAAAAGGGTGACAATCGACAGTGTGGAAACCATAGAGGCATATCCCTTCTCAGTGTCCCTGGAAAAATCTACTCTAGAATCCTAGAGCAGAGACTCCGACGCCTAGCTGAGCCACAATTGGATGAGGTCCAGTGCGGATTCCGAGCAAACCGAAGTACTCAAGACCTAATCTTCACACTCAGACAGCTGAGTGAAAAGGCCCTTGAGTATAAGAGTGAGATCCATCTTTGTTTCATAGATCTGGAAAAGGCGTTTGACAGGGTCCCTTGGAGCAAACTTTGGGACTGTTTGGCAAGGAAGAATATTCCAGCACCTCTGATTCATGCTATACAGAGCTTCTACAAGTCTTGCAGAAATTATGTGAGGACAGCAAACCATAAGTCAGAAGAGTTCAGGACCACCACTGGTGTAAGACAAGGTGATATCCTATCACCTTACCTCTTCATACTCCTTATGGACGATGTCATCAAGGCATGTAAGGAGAGAACAAGAAAGTATTCAGTGGGGTACTGGAAGATGAGACAGGTCTATATTTCAGAGCTGGCATTTGCTGATGATGTTGCCCTGATTGCTAAATCAGAGGCACATCTCCAATCCAACCTGCAAGTCTGGAAGGAAGAGCTGGAGAAGAGAGGGATGGTCATAAGCAGCTCTAAAACAAAATCCATGGTGATATCACGAGAAGAAAGAAGACATCAGATTAAGCTGGGAGAACAGGTCCTGGAGCAGGTCGACCACTTTAAATACCTCGGAGCTATTATAGACCGAAAGGGAGGCATCAAAGAAGAGTTGGCCACTCGAAAAGCAGCAGCTGGGAGACTTTTTCAGGCCATACATCGAGGATTCCTCAGCAAGAGAGAGGTTGGTAAGAAAACGAAGATGGCTGTATACCGCTCCACCTATGTCCCAGTCTTGACATATGGATGCGAGTCATGGGCAATGACTACAACCCATAAAAGCCAGATCCAAACCTCAGAAATGAGGTATCTGAGGAAGGTGGTTGAAGTAACAAGAAGAGACATGGTACGCAACCAGACGATACGTCAAGGCCTAAAATGCCACCCCCTACAGACCCAAGTAGAACAGTCCCAACTAAGATGGTTTGGCCATGTCTGCAGAATGGGAGAAGATCGGCTACCACGACAAGCATGGGAAACAAAGAGCCAAGGATCCAGACCCCGAGGACGACCCAGAGTCCGCTGGGAGGACAACATTAGACAATCTTTGAAGGACCGAGGACTAGAATGGAACCAGGCCAGGAGGAAGACAGACGATAGAATAGTCTGGCGCTCTCTCTTCCAAACCTCTACACCTCACGGTAGAAGGGGAACGACTAAGTAAGTAAGTAAGTACAGGTTGCAATAAACACCGTGCAGAGAATTATTAGAGTTATAAGATTGCACAGTTTCCAGTAACTATAACGAAGTAAATACTAGACACTTTTATTTTGCTTCTTACATTACCCGGTAAACAGTGCAGTAAACACCGTGCAGTCATTCATTATAGTGATAAAATTTCACATACAAGAACACACCACATGCGTAACATAGATTACGGGGTACTTATAAGGGTTTGTTATTTTATCCATCGCAATGGTAGAGACAAGGGACCGTGTGAGATAACTATGCCTTCGTCTTACTACCCTGTTGGCGTAAATCACGGGACAAGCTAATGAGTAGGGCTAACCAAAGATGCTGCGACGACACATATCTCACAGATATTTAACGGCAACAAACCTACCAACACTCAACGGGGGTTAGACAGGAATTTGCCAGGCGGCGAAGGATACTTTCTCTCATCAACCACCCCCACAGAAAAGTAAGCAGAAAATACATAGAATAATGACTGCATTACTAAGAGCTGTCTACGTGAATTATTATCAGAAGTAGCAGTAGCCTACGGACGATTGTCATTACAACAAGTACCTTTGAGAGATCGTGATTAGAAGTTGCAGGAGCAGACAGACGATCTTATAAACCCAGTGCCTACGAAAAGTATTGAGATCCTAAATGACCTGCGGTAATGGACAGACTCGCCAAGTTAAACTGATGCGCCAACATATACAAATATATAACATATTCATATCATCACCACATGAGAACAATATCATCACCACAAACGGATACCTGCATACCAGACGAAGTTTCCACCATTTAACATTGTTTCAACACAACATATGAATAAGCCACTGCAGCTGCTCGTGGCATTGTCAACACTCGCATTGTGAAGAACAAAAGAACAGGCCGCCGACCCTGACGGAAATTGAGTGGACCGTCCAGTGTTATTGAATGCAGACAAAGACTTGTCCATTGTATACAAATACCCAGAGTTTTATTGACCGTCAGTCAGAGACCAAGAAACAAGATATCCTTTTTTAGTGTTTAGGATTTGCTTAAATTCATCATCATCATCACATAGTATAGACTTAAGATTCATTGGTGTATATTGCATTAACTATTATCTTATTTTCCAGGTATAGTTAATGTTAGTTTTATTGCATTTGTATTATTGTAATTGGATGTTGTTACCTTGAAGTAATTCAATAAATGTTGTAGTTGTGTTTGCATTACCAACACACGTTAATTACATATATAGAGAAGGAAAGAAAGTGTGCGAGAGAGACATACTGTTCTTCCTTTCATCCTCTTCTGTTCACTCAGTGTAATAGGGGAGGTGGGGCTCGTTAGCATTATAATATAGAGAGGGGGATAGAGTGGTAGGAGTGACAGTGTCACGAGATTCAGAATCACTGGGACTATCTGCTGGGAACTTATCACGAAGTCTTACATTCACCTTCTCCACTCCTGCTGCCCATCTTCAAGTGGTTGCCAGGCAAATTGGAGCCACTGACCATGCCGGCACCTCATCAAGAACTCTCTTTGGTTACCCTTTGGGTTAACCCTGTGACATTAAGTGGAGGCTGCAGTCCGGGATAGTACTTTGGGGCTTGCCCTAGACTAAAACATTAAATAATTCTTTTTTGCAATTTTTGTATAAACCTATTCACTGTCTTCTATACTGTTACTTATTCTACTTATGTAGAGGGAAAGAATACAGATTAGAATATTAGATAACTAGATATTCATATTAAATTAGATTAGATATTCACATTACATTAAATAAGACATATGTTAGAATACTATACAATATTAATTTATATACACTTGATTACTGCATCTTGTTACCAATATTGATTTGGCTTCATCACTATAAATTTACCTGGATTTTCGGCACACGTGGTGTACCACGTGGGTCATTAACAATAGGCATGGTTGAAGTCGGACGCATCGAACGAGCGAACCAACATTGTATAGTCCTTTTGTTCTCAAGTGAACAATAGCGGCTAAGCCACTGAGACGAAACATTTTGTTATTGTTTTCTTGGTAGGCAGACTGTTTATGTTCAGAAATATTTGACTGGTATTCTTAGCAAGTCTGAGAATTTTATTGTCAAGTTTTTCTTTAATATTGTCATTTATCTGTACGGGTGTAAGGGTTATAGCAAAGCAGATAGACTATGGTCGTAGAGCTGGCTGTGTGATCCTGCACGCCTGCAGATGACTGTCTAATCGCATTGGACTGCGGTACTGAGTTCGGTTTTCCCTTATTCGAGTGCCATGTGGTCGCTCGTGTCGGGAGGTTTGCCGGTTCCGTTATGGGTCCATCTAAATATCTCTTTAATAGACTAATATTATATATTTCCAGCTGATTCTCCACTGGAATCCTATGATTGGTTCGAGATGCCTTCTCGACCACTGTGTATGGCCTTTGCCATCCAATCTGTAACCTGTTCTGTTTGCTAGGCATACACAGTAAAACTTGTGCGCCTATCTCTAGCTCACATCTGGGAGTCTCCTCAAATTGGCTGTCATGTTGACGCCTCCTCTTCCTCATATGTGGTCTGTTTACCTTAATAGTGGCTTCCTCCGTTTTTCCATGATTTAATGCCCCTCTCTGGCATTCCGAGCAGGATCTGATAAATTGATTAATGTCCGTTGTGATTCCCGGCCCCTCATAATGGCGAGTGATTCTTTGTGTCGTGATGCATTGTACGACATGACAACTAGATTTACTAACATGTCCCATTCCTAAGTTATAAAATATATATTGTGCTGGTATTGCTCGTTGAGTATACTCATGTCCGCGCTTTCCTGCTTTCCTAAGGAGTAGTCCTTGCTGCTCAAAGAAGTCTCCTGGTTGCGATGGATTGTCTCTCTTCAGTCTCTTCTTAAAACAAGGTTCTACCGATTTACCGTTCTTTTGAGCTTGTCTCAGCTCTTGCGGATGGAAGTCAAACTCGTCTCTTTGTCTCTTCTCCTTCGCTTGTTCCCCTGTCTGCCCTGCAGCTGTGACTCTTGATTCATGAGGGTCTCCCAAAACCCCATCTTTGAAGCCTAGAATGAATTCATACATACGATCTTCTGGGACTGCTGATCGTATTTTTTCCTTGACAAATCTGTATTCAGCGGGAATCCGGTCGATATCCGCCATCATTGGAGGATCGCCTTTAACTATACCCTGAATTTTGCAGGAGTCTTCGCAAGCTAAGACTTGGTGCGGGTGACATATGTCACGGGATGTGAGTAATTCTGCATTTAAATTCTTAAAACCTATTGCAGATTGTTACGCACAGAACTTCATTTTTTCTAAAGTCTATGATAATATATTTAATTTCGTAGATTTGTATGAGAATAATTTGACTTTCATTATGATATTGCCATCACTGTGGCGTGTGTTGGTGACACCTTCCTGGAATATATACGCGTATACTTAGGTAAATTTTTGTTTCTCTAAGGATCTGAGATATAATCTCAGTTTCGCTCCATGCGTCGAGCAAGCCTCATTTTTAGGCAATATATCCGCGCATCATACGTGCGTTAGGAGCCTAGGGTTTTTCCCGGTTCCAGGATTCAAAAAAAAAGTTTCTTTTTTTTTTTTCTCGGGAGGGTGCGGTAATGTTACGCACAGATCTTCATTTTTTTCTAAAGTCATTATATGATCTTTTTTTTTTCTAAAGTCATTGTATGATCATTTTTTGCTAAAGACATTGTGTAATTAGATTGACTGAAT
This sequence comes from Oreohelix idahoensis, assembly GCA_024509875.1. Lineage (NCBI taxonomy): Eukaryota > Metazoa > Mollusca > Gastropoda > Stylommatophora > Oreohelicidae > Oreohelix > Oreohelix idahoensis. The sequence goes on along the minus strand of JAMPIV010001648.1, from coordinate 1,003,220 downwards.
GTACACTTTAATTTGTCTCGGTCAAAGCTACATAACTCTGGATAATTGAGATTATCATTTAATATGATGTTACCTCCTTTTGTGTCGAGACACGGTCGGTCCATATTTTTATTAACGAAGTGTGACCATTCTCCTTATTTGGTAGTATCGGTCAACTGTTGTTGGAATGTCTGAGACCTGTGTTGAGGTCTCTGTTCATGTCCAAATAAGGCTCGATCTAGTTAAATCTTTGTCTGGAATGTTCCTAGATCATCTTGTTTGATCGCTATTTCAAGTGTATGGGTTCTGCGCATGTCCGGACGCGGGGCGTCTGGGAAGTTTCTTTATCTTGAGAGACGATGTAAAGCTGTGAAGCAGAAAGGACGCGTTTTGGCGTCTCTGTGATTTTGTTAGGGATTAGAAGCCTTATTGTGAGATAGTTAGCTTACAAGGTCCTTCCCTTGAGTATTCTAAAACGCCTGGAGGCGTATGTTTTCTGTGGTGTGGATTTTCGAACGAAGGTAATGCCTCATTTACATCCAATCTGTAACTTTACTTATGTTTGACAATGGTCGATCTCTGCTCACGTATGCATTACAGAAAGGAAGGTTCTTCTAATAGATGTCATGCCCCAGGTATCTTCATACCTGAGATCTATATGTAAACGGGTCATACTCAGCCCGAAGGACAGTTCTTTGTTATATGAACGTCGCTGTGTGTCAGCGATTATGCCTACGTCAAGGTTAGACTTAGGAATGCCTGTAAAGGTCAGTTTGACCTGCACTCCTGGAATGCCATCCTCGTGCGATTTATGATTTGACTCGTTTAGCACATCTGAACAGTAAGAGGATTCTTTGTTGATGTACTTTTGTGTTTGGGGCCAACCATTTAATACCTTGGCGCCATATCATCATCTTTAGAATATGCCAAATGCATTGATAAACTATGTAAGCTGATGTTTGTGAATGTCATGACTTTGCTCTATTGTGAACTTGATGTACGTTCTTGTACCTGTGACGTCAAAATAAATGATGAAAAAACGTCCAGAGCGGTTTACCCATTTATGACTTCACATGTCGTACCCTACGTGCTGTAACTCTGTGAACTACATCACTACTGTATACAGCAACAACAACAACACAAAACCAGATAGGACACCCTACATCTACAACTATAATTTTACTGGTGTCGATAGGGGTGGTAATTGAAGTCAGCCTAAATCCACCCTTATCACAGATATTTTGTCGATAAATTTCTCAAGGTATGAGACAGCAGTCGGTTGTCTAAACCCATTGTTCACAATAGACAGCGCTCGGCGTAAGCCCTGGAAATGCATCAAATGTCGCATGGAATGTTTTTACAACAACAAGACATTAGCTAACCAGGTAGTCGCGAATACGACTCAGTGTGTTTACACAACGGCAGTCATACACAAATATTATTTCGCCTAGTAACAGAGCATAATGGACGACCAGACAGAGAGGCGAGGTAACCGTACAATGAGTATGGTGGTCAGTCGGACTTCACAGAACAAGCGAAATAATATTGGATTAACGGAGACCCAAAGTCGGAGCGAAGATCAATATGAAAGAATAAATTATAAAGAGAATAACAACACTGCACAGACACCCAAAAGACGAACGCAGACAGATTGTCTGGGCGAGGAAAAACATGAAAGCGACCATAGCAAAATATTACAGAAACTTTACAGAGTAATGGAGACGGGTTGTCTGACTGAAGTAAGACGAACGAAACTCCACATGACATCAGAAGCGAACATGAGAAATAGCCAGCGGCCATGTGGACACTATAAAACCCAACGAAATTTGTCTCTCAGTAATGGTAAGAGAAATCATTCCGCCAACCTACTTGGTTCTATATTTTGCGAGGAAGAGTCAGGACTTGTGTCAGTGATTTCTTTATATGGGAAAAACCATAATCAATAATTAAAAAAAACCATATAAATTCTTGCAAAATTATTAAAAAAAAAAAAAAAAAATTAAAAAAAAAAAAAAATTTAAAAAAATAATTTATAAAATCTAAATTTCTTTAAATTATTAAAAAAATTTTTAAAAAAAAAAAAAAAAAAAAATAATTAAAAAAATAAAAAGATAAAAAGTAAACCAAAAAAAAAAAAAAAAAAAATTTTTACTAAAATAAAAAATTCACCAACCACCTTATTCAAAGAAAAAAAAAAAAAAAAAAAAAAAAAAAAATGAAAAAATAAAAACGTGGTAAAATTTTTAAAAAAATAAAAAAATATTTGGTGTCTTCCTAAAAAAAAAAAATATTTATTTGGGGTTGGGGTGAAAAAATATAGGGATAAGGTGGTTCGGTTTAAAAAAAATAAAAAAAAAAATAAATATAATAAAGTAAAAAAATTAATAAAAAAAATTCTTAAGTTATCCCACAGCTAAAAAATTGATTCTGCATCTGTAAACTATATATTAATTAATATGAATACATGAGTCTGAACTATTTAAAGTGCATTTTATGAAAGCTCTTTATACATGTTTCTTTTCGAGGAATTTTAAGACTATAAACTAGTTTCTGCTAGTCCGGACATTTCAGTACACCATCAGCTACTTTAGTTAAGGTATTTTCCGGTCTCCTAGCCTTGACTCAATATGTCGGCCACTGGCATCGGGCCTTGCGATACCCTTCGCTTTTGAGATCATAATTCCCCCTATTATGTTGCACAAAAAACCTTCATTCAATTACAAATTAACCAAAACATGCATTTTTTATTCATATCGGTAACTTTCTTAGCTTTTCAAGCTCGTGAAAAAATTAGATTGATGTGCGAATGTCTGAAATGGTGATAACACATTCAATCCACGCTGTTACAACAGCTGTGCGATCGTGTTAAATTGCTAAATAATATTAAAACTATTGTAAATTTTACATTTGAAGTTCAAAACTTTGTTAGTAAGTGATATACTTACGTATAGTCATCCTCAAATCAGATGTGTTGAAGTTTGAACATGAACCAACATAAGTGGCGTCCCAATCTTGATCGACATCGGTAGTGACCCCGGTCGATGGAACAGCCTCGCGCTCCATCCTTCGCTAAAATTCTTGAGCGTTACTAAACTTACTCAAAGTCAATTCTCTCGACCAGCAAATATCAGAAGTCTTTGAAATTTTACAGGAATAAAGAAAAATGGCTCCCAAATCTTCTCATACCATGCAAGGAATTATAACACCACTTTCAAAGTAAAATCTTGTGAAATTTCAACTTCACTTCGAAATATCTACGTCTTCCACTTTGGTTTCTATATTTTGCAATATACGAAACTAAAGAGAAATCTCTCTTCTTTCTAATAGTGAAAACCGTATGCAAATTAGAGATTTGCTGGCCAAGAGCCAGCGTTTGGAAATAAGCAAGGTGATACAAAAACGTCCAGAGTTCACAGCGCGACGGGGCAAACCACTCTTAACACTGCTGTTTGTTTTTATTTGTAAAATAATACTTCAATAACTTTTATTATTTGGCAATTAATACATTTCAAAAGAGAAGAAGATAAAGAGTATCGTCATATGAATTTTATTGCAATCCGCTTAATAGCAACGGGACAGTGACGACTTAAACTTGACGAATTTCCTTCGGTTTTCTCCACTTTCGTCCGTTTTCAACAGCACGAAGCGGGCACTTTGTGGTATCTACATAGAGGCATATCCCTTCGCAGTGTTCCTGGTAAAATCTACTCTAGAATCCTAGAGCAGAGACTCCGACGCCTAGCTGAGCCACGATTGGATGAGGTCCAGTGCGGATTCCGAGCAAACCGAAGTACTCAAGGCCTAATCTTCACACCCAGACAGCTGAGTGAAAAGGCCCTTGAGTATAAGAGTGAGATTTATCTTTGTTTCATAGATCTGGAAAAGGTGTTTGACAGGGTCTCCTGGAGCAAACTTTTGGACTGTATGGCAAGGAAGAACATTCCAGCACCTCTGATTCATGCTATACAGAGCTTCTACAAGTCTTGCAGAAATTATGTGAGGACAGCAAACCATAAGTCAGAAGAGTTCAGGACCACCACTGGTGTAAGACAATGCGATATCCTGTCACTTTATCTTTTCATACTCCTCATGGGCGATGGTATCAAGGCATATAAGGAGAGAACAAGAAAGTATTCAGTGGGGTACTGTAAGATGAGACAGGTCTGTATTTCAGAGATGGCATTTTCTGATGATGTTGCCCTGATTGCTAAACAAGAGGCACATCTCCAATCCAACCTGCAAGTCTGGAAGGAAGAGCTGGAGAAGAGAGGGATGGTCATAAGCAGCAATAAAACAAAATCCATGGTGATATCACGAGAAGAAAGAAGACATCAGATTATGCTGGGAGAACAGGTCCTGGAGCAGGTCGACCACTTTAAATACCTCGGAGCTATTGTAGACCGAAAGGGAGGCATCAAAGAAGAGTTGGCCACTCGAAAAGCAGCGGCTGGGAGACTTTTTCAGGCCATAAATCGAGGATTCCTCAGCAAGAGAGAGGTTGGTAAGAAAACGAAGATGGCTGTATACAGCTCCACCTATGTCCCAGTCTTGACATATGGATGCGAGTCAGGGGCAATGACTACAACCCACAAAAGCCAGATCCAAACCTCAGAAATGAGGTATCTGAGGAAGTGAAGTAACAAGAAGAGACATGGTCTGCAACCAGACGATACATCAAGGCCTAAAATCCCACCCCCTGCTAAACCATACTCCCAACTAAGATGGTTTTGCCATGTCTGCAGAATGGGAGAAGATCGGCTACCACGACAAGCATGGGAAACAAAGAGCCAGGGATCCAGACTCCCCAGGACGACCTAGAGTCCGCTGGGAGGACAACATTAGACAATCTTTGAAATACTGAGGACTAGAATGGAACCAGACCAGGAGGAAGACAGCCGATAGAATAGTCTGGCGCTCTCCCTTCCAAACCTCTACACCTCACGGTAGAAGAGGAACGACTAAGTAAGTAAGCCTCCGCTAAGTGCATTTGTTGGGTGCAAATTAACAGGCGCATTGTCTCGCTGTCCATCAACCAATGTTAGTATCTTTGAATAATTATTCTTTGAGTATACACAGCGTAACTCAGGGGAGATGATTAGAAATCACCAATATTCTTCTTCTGGGTATTAAAATGGGGAAAATGTGTCTGGACAGTGCGAACTGCAATGATTTGCTAGAATGGAACCAGGCCAGGAGGAAGACAGCTGAAAGGATAGTTTGGCGCTCTCTCTTCCAAACCTCTACACCTCACGGTAGAAGGGGAACGACTAAGTAAGTAAGCCTCTGCTAAGTGCATTTGTGGGCTGCAAATTAACAGGCGTATTGTCTCGCTGTCCACCCACCAATGTTAGTCTCTCTGAATAATTATTCTTTGAGTATACACAGCGTAACTCAGGGGAGATGATTAGAAATCACCAATATTATTCTTCTGGGTATTAAAATGGGGAAAATGTATCTGGACAGCGCGAACTGCAATGATTTGCCTGAATTACAAGTAACAAGGTACATATATCTCACAAAATGATATGATACACTTGAGGCCTATGTGATGTAATCATCACTCATCACTGCTCCAGTCGGAGTCTGGGGTCACCTCTGCTGTCGGTTGTCTGTACGACTAGCAGGAAGAAATCACCAGCGCTTGCTGTAGTTGTTTATGAATATGCTCTTTTCATATGTTGAGGTAGCCAGCCTCATATATAACCACTTAGCAAGAAAAACATGTCAAATTCACATTTGTAAAATAAATGTTTACACTTACCCCAAAGTAACTTTTGGGAACACAATCTCCTCGCACAGTTTAGAATGGACACAGCACTTTATTAGATGCTTCGAATCACTTGGTCTGGGAAATTATAGTAATCCTCTTATGGCGGGTGTTCTGCGAATCACTTGGTCTGGGAAATGTTAGTAATCCTCTTATGACGGGTGTTCTGCGAATCACTTGGTCTGGGAATTGTTAGTAATCCTCTTATGACGGGTGTTTTGCGAATCTCTTGGCCTAGGAAACTTTAGTATTCCTCTTATGACTGGTGATCTGATTCCTTGGGTATCCAGACTTCGTATTTAACATGCGGGTTTACTTTTAAGTTTCAGAGTTGCCGAAATACTGTCCTGGTCCCTTAAGTTTCCAGTCTTTGTATTTATAAATGCGGGTTTACTTTTAAGTTTTAAACTTGCCCAGATACTTCCGATCTGTCACTTATACGAGGGACTGTCAAAAAGTAATGCCTCGTAATTTTTAATTTCATTCAATAGGCAAGAAAACAGATAAAATTAACATTGAAATGTAGCCCCGAGTCTGAACTTCAAAAATTTATTTCTCAATGTAGTCTCCGTTATCTGTTACAGTTTTTGTCCATCTTCTCACAAGGGCATGTATCCCCGCACGGTAAAAATTTGTCCTTTTTCCTAAACCACTGGCCTACGGCGCGTTTAAGGGTCTCGGTGTCCTCAAAGTGATGTCCACGAAGATCTTCTTTCAGTGGTCCAAACAGATGGAAGTCAGAAGGTGCAAGATCAGGACTGTAAGGGGGATGTGGTAATAATGTCCAGCCAAATTCTGCAATCGCATCAATAGTGCGTTTAGCGGTGTGTGGCATGGCATTATCGTGCAACATTAGTGCAGTTCTCTGATCTTTTAATGGGTAAAGTCGCCGAAGACGACCTCTAAGCTTCTTCAAAGTTTCAATGTAACGGTCTGCATTCACCGTGTTTCCCTGCTCCAAGAAGTCGAGAAGAATCACACCCTTCTCATCCCAAAACACGGAGGCCATAACTTTCCCTACAGATGGTGAACTTTTGAACTTCTTTCTTGTCGGCGATGTTGTGTGGTGCCATTCCATTGACTGCCTCTTGGATTTTGGTTCAAAAAAATGAACCCAAGTCTCATCACCTGTCACAATATTCGATAAAAACTCTTCTCCTTCAGTTTCGTAACGGTGCAGGAGGTTGATGGCTATGGTTTTCCTTGTTTCTTTATGTCTGTCTGTCAACATTCTGGGTACCCAGCGTGCACAAACTTTTGAATAACCCATATCTTTAATGATGTTCTGGACACTGCCTTTACTAATGGACAACATGGAAGAAAGTTCATCCAGTGTTACCCGACGGTCACTACGAATGATGCCATCAACTCGATGAATGTTGTGTGGAGTCACTGCGGTAGACGGACGACCAGTCCGCTTTGTGTCAACCATTGAGGATTGACCTACTTCAGCTTCATCACAACGATGTACCCAACATCGGACAGTGCTAACATGCACTGTTGAATCTCCATAAACATTCTTCAAACGTTCGTGGATGCGAATTGGGGTCTCGCCTTCAGCATTGAGGAATTCTATGACATAACGTTGTTTTAACCGAACTTCTTTGGCAGCCATTTTTAAACTGTTACAGTGGTGCCACCTGTTACTGAAACAGGTTGGTAATGCTATACAGTGCAGAAGAGTGTTTGAGGAATCCTGCTAAATTTACAAATTGCACACCGATGCAGTATTTACATACATAAAAAATAGGAGGCATTACTTTTTGACCTTCCCTCGTAATATAGGAATTCTTAGTCCGATCCTTCTCTCTCTGGCTTCTGGGAGTTGCTAGTTTGACGTTGCGATGCAGTCTGATTTGTGACTCCTATTTCGCTGTATCATATTCCCATTTCTCAGGTCAAATCCCAGATTGTACTTCCGACGAATTTTCCAATGAAAGTCAATGTATATTTCTGCTCTCAAATCAAACCAATGTTAAGCTCTTTAGCACTATCTGGGTAGGGGTGTTTAAATTCATAATCTCCCCAGCGTGTTTTAAAATATTAAATTTTAAAATTCCATCGCGTGACCTCTTTATAATAATGCTGTAATACTTCCGCCAACTCACAAACAAATCTGTGAACTTATTTGATGTCCAGATGCTACCGTCCAATATTGTCTCCCCCAGACTGGTTATTTGTAACAATTACACATGGGTGGTCCCGTGAAAACGATTATCTCCTTATCAACTGTGTTTTCGTCCCTCCGTCAGACGGATCTCTCAGACAGACAATGTGGCATTCTTTTCATCACTCGTACGAGACCATATTGTGTCAATAGAGGATCGTCTCTAGCAAAGGATGGCTAGACGACTTACGTGACAAACGTATCACCTGCTGACCTGTGTAATTAACTGGATATTGTTACAATTCACCTGGCGGAACGTAAAACGTCTGAGGTGCGGTCACAGCAAAAGAATATAAGGGCAATAAATATGCCAAACAATCGGACGATGAATGAAAAAAAGGAAGAAAAGAAGTGATACTGCCGGAGTGGATAAGAGTTATGAAGAGTGCAACACTATGTACTTGTATAGGCTAGCTAGTACTCACACTAGTCACAAACCAATGACATCATTTGTCATGGTACTCATGAGTCCATGATGTCATTAAATCTTGTGTGGATTTTCATACAAGATATACCGGAAAGTCCATAAACTGGAACTATGATTGGTCAAAGTCCCTTGGTAATAATAAATTTGGTAGAGACATTTTGTAGTTAGTTAGTTTTGAGATTAAATTAACTGACTGTAAACAAAAAGACCAATCATTAGTTAGTTTCCGGTCAAGGATTGAAAGGATAACATCCGCTCAAGCTGAGATCCCAAGAAGTCGATGATTAGAATTGGATTTTTATATTGGACCTAGAGAGCATATGGTATGCTCCATCATGTAATGTTTTTCAACGAATCTTCAATCGAAATAAACATCTTTTATATAATTTTGACTGAAGTGAAATCTGTACTGTATGCGAACGAAAACTAAAGTAAGACTTGTAGTTTTTGATGAAACCTTAAGTTAACTAACGGCCATCAAACTTCTCCTACTACCACTAATACGATCTACACTGCCACATAAACAACGTTTTGGTGCCCGTGACCTTTCACACACCAGAGATTGTCATTTTTGGTGTGGTACAGCTTATGCATGATGGATCCAAACCTACACCATCAGTTTGAAAATCAAATACAACTGCTCCAACAGCAAAATCTGTTGTTACAACAGCAGATACATGACATGCAACAACAGCATGCGTTAAGTCAACCATTGCCAGATAGCGCTGAAGTTCCTAATAGTTCTCTACAAGCTATTGCTACCACCCTTAGCTTGGTTACACAGAGTGCAAATCTGCACAACATCAATAACATTGTTAAGCCTTTTCATGGCGATCCGTCCACTTTTCATCAGTGGTTACGTGACATTGAGAAATTTTCTTCATTGATTCCGTCAGCCACTGATGCCGATCGCAAACGTGTTGCTTTCTTATCATCTCAGTCACTTGTCACTGACTATCTACGTCGCCGTGCACAGTTATTTCCAGACGAGACCTTCGACTCTCTACAAAAGGAGCTCATCCGCCGTTACTCTTCCGTTAAGGATCACCAACATGCTTGGACTTTGCTTCGCGGACTCCATCAGGACCGTCACGAGTCGGTTCAAATTTTTTCCGATAGGTTGTTAAACCTAGCTGAAGATGCTTTAGTGGAACCTTCCTCTGCGTCTACTGATACGGAAAACCAACTTGTTGGCATTTTTATAGATGGTCTCCAGTCAGGCGCGTTGAAACTTCATTTAATAAGGAAAGACCCACAGACAATCCTTGATGCCATTCAACTAGCAATAAATGAAGACAATGTGAAGAAAAGGTTTACCAATAGACTTGGGCGTGAACCTCGTGCATACGATCACACAGATGAAGAGCCAATGGACATCAGTCATTACCGTCAGTCTTGGCAGCAACCATCCATGTTACAGGCGTGTGATACTCCAGTGCCGGGATCTTATCGCCAACAGTTTGGTCAGCGCACTCAACACCGACGTCACCCATCTGCTCTACAGGTTCAACAAGTAGCTCCAGTTATTTGCTACTTTTGTGGTTTGGCCGGACACACATCAAAATGTTGTGTGCAGAATCAACATAATCTTAACAGGACCTTGAACGCTTCGTGTGGCTTTAACCCACCTCTTTTGGGCACTAGATCCTCTCGTAAAGCAAACTCATTTAGTCACTTTAACATGTCTTGTGATAGTCTGAAAAAATTTTCTTCCTCTTCTACGGTCTTTCCGGCTATCATATCTTATATCTCTCCCCCTTCGGTCACTCCTGACCCTTCTTCTTGTCTAATTGCCATTAATAAAAAGAATTATCGCGCTCTTGTGGATACTGGTGCTACTGTTAGTTTAATAAGAGAACAGTTATTTCGCCAGATCCGCAAACACGTCCAATTCTTTCCTTCTTCCACTTCTTTAACTTCTGTCACTGGACAACCTTTGCGTTCTATTGGAACGGCTATCATTCGCCTCCAGATTGGATCTCAATCTCTTGCGCATCCTTTTATTGTTGCTTGTGGGATGACTAGGAATTTCATTCTTGGTCGTGACTTCTTTCTTCATCACAAAGTGCGCATTTACTTTGACTTGAAACAGATCCGTGTCAATGGTGAGTACATCCCTCTTCAGGATGTTATTCACATTGCGTCTCTTGTTCGAGTTATTGCTCCTGTTAACCTTAAAACAGTGTTTCTCAACCCTGATAGTTGCAACGCCCCCTTTTGACAACTAATATTTTAAAAAGCCCCCCCCCCCACCCTTTTAACACCCCCTTGCTCTTTATCGTGTATACACAAACACACACACACACACATATATTCCACCATACTTTTAAAAAAGCAATGCAGTTAATGAGTTATCTTTTCTTATAATATAAAGAAAAAGAGAAAGCACATTTATAAAAGCAAAGTTATATTAAATATGTATTTAAGTACGGAATTATATACACCACAAATTCATTATCCTTGAATTACAAATTGGCGGAGCAAATGATATAAAATTAGTTCTTACAACTCTATAACTATCATAATCATATCATTTTAATAGCGCCTAAATGACTGCATATATGTCTTCAAATGTGAATATTTAAGCCTCTCCTTGTGTAACCACATGAAAAAATTGGAAAAATTATTAGTTGATAATAATGATATAATTATATAAAAATTCACTTACTAATGGAACTTAATGAGATCCTTGCGCTTGGTGTGACTCAGACAGTTTTGTAATATTTGGTTCTAAGTTTGTTAAAAGAATTCTCAAATCTCCTCTGTTACAAATCTGTAGTCGGTTTCGTTGCTTTTGTAGTGCCAACACTACTGCACTGAACCCCTTCTCCACAAAATACGACGTTGGGAATGCTGTGATTAGCAACTTAGTTTCACGCCAAAGAATGGGATACGCAAGCCTCTGCTGGATCCACAATTTTTCGTAATGTGTGTGACTGAATTGTGCTTTTGACTCGAAGTCATTTTGTAGCTCAATTAATTCTTCTTGTAAATGTTGACTAACTTGTTCCACGCCTGATTCAAACGGATTAATCACCTAATCCGGTATTATTAATTCTTGCAAGTCTTTAAATCTTATGCTCATATCATTTTTAATAGCGTGCAAATGACTGCAATAAACCTCTAAATCTGAATCTTTAAGCCTGTCCTCACCTAACTGCAGTAAACATGGACAATGAGAAAGTTCTCGGCGACTAAGATTATTTTTATATAATGTCAATTTGTTGATGAACCCCATGATAATTCCTTTCACTTTAATCAGACTGATCTCATTTCCTTGTAGCTTAAAAAGAACCTCATTTAACTTTTCAAATATATCGGAAAGATAGGCCACATCGTTTCGCAATATTTCTCTTTCGATGCTAAATTCTTCTTTGATTCTTATTTCTTCTTCTTTCGAAAAGGACGGTGCTAAAAGCCTTTTATCTTTTCGGTCGATTTCTGCAATTTTTTTTCCGGGTCCTTCTTTGATTGAATCCAAAAACTCTACAACAGTATCAAATAATGCCCATAATCTTTTTAAACAGTTACCGTTGGACAGCCATCGTACTTCCGTGTGTAGGAGAAGACGTTCAAACTCTTCACCATTATCACAACAAAGTTTACGAAATACTCTATCGTTCAACGAATGCGCCTTAATTTTGTTAATAACACTGATAACAAAGTTCAATGATTTGTGGAGTCTGTCACTAAGACGCTTGGCGACTAAATGTTGTCGATGAATAACACAATGAATTGTTAAAACACTAGATGCCACATTTTTTAAGTAGGCCAGAAACCCACAGTGACGACCAACCATATCTGGTGCTCCGTCTGTCGCACATGCGATGACATTGGAAAAAGGAATTTTTTTTCCAACAAAAATTTTTCAAGGGTTTCAAAGATTGATAACCCCTTTGTATCTGCTGTCAGTAGTTTTGCAAATAACATATCCTCTATGATATTTTCATTCTTTATGTATCTCACATATGCGAGCAGCAAAGCTTCGTTATCACGCACGACGCTTTCATCCAACTGTAGCAAAATTTCATTAGACTGCAAATCAGTACACAGCTGATTTTCAACATCGCTTGCCATCTCATCTATTCTTCTTGAAACAGTATCATTGCTCAATGGAATAGAAGAAATGAGGTCACTTAGATTTCTTTCCATCATTGTGCTAATTACCTCCCGTACAGCTGGTAAAATTAAGTTTTCTCCAATGTTGTGAGGTTTACCACATTTCGCAATCATGTGTGCAGTTTTGTGAGATTCAGTGAGATATTTATCATTGTAATTATACATTTTCTTAAACATACTAGTGACAGTGTTGCGGCTTTCAAACTTTTGTTTTAAATCCCGGAAGTAAGAAATATCTTTGCCAACTTTATCTGAGTGTTTCTTGGTAAAATGCTTGTTAAGCCGAGACGGTTTCATTGCTTCGGTAGAAAACACTTGCAGGCACAGCAAACACATTTGTAATTGTTCATTTACGGCCGAAGGTACAAAACCGAATTTCAAATATTCAACTGAATATTGTCAACACTTTCTCTTTACTGCTGACATATTGACAATTTTAGTATAATATCACTGCACATACATCTACACCTCGTCAAGCCTCAAAACTGACTGAGTTTAATTCTCTACACTCGAAACATCCAAAGATGCATTAAAACTAAGCCACAACTGCCCACAACTTCCCTGTTGCGAGAAGGCATTTACGGTGCACTCGCATCAAAGAGAGTTGAACACAAAGGTCACACACAGTTCTGTGTCGTGCTGTGACTGTAACGTCAACCTCGCTAAACAAAGAGGGGTTCTTTGGCAGGCACACGTGGGACACGTGATTGTGCGGAGAATGTGTAGGGAGGGAGTCGTGCTGTGGAAGTGGACAGAGTAGGGAAGGGACTGTGATGTGTTCATGGGCTAATCAATGTTTGACGGGAATGTGTTTCCAGAAAACAATATGTGTCGAGAGTGGAGAGAGAAGGTTAGCTTGGCTGTGTCGGAAGGCTAACGAATATTTCGAGTGTTGAAGGGACATAAATCTCCGCCTACTGTCTCCTGACAATGGTAACATCCCAGGTATTACAATTTTGCGTTTGGAATCCTTGAAACACTTCATGGGACGCAGGGCAAATAAAAACTATCGAGTTACAAGCTATGCGAAGGGGACTATCTTTTGTAATTGTTTCATATTGATTCTTGTCAAAATGTACACAATGCCCTCCTGAATGGAAGTAGCGACCCCCAATCGTTGCGACCAATCAGAACGCCCCCAGACATCTTGAAAACGCCCCCCCCCCCAGGGGGCGGTACCGCCCCCGTTAAGAACCACTGCCTTAAAACCTCATTGTCTTACTATCGTTACTGGTCGGGTCAAACGGTCCGACTATATACCCTCGGGTCATTCTGTTTACGTGGAACCTCTGCCTGACTCCGACATCATCGATGATCCCTGTATCCATGTCGTCGATGGCATTGTCACTGTGTCCACAACACGTGACTTTCCCCTCATGCTCCTTAATTCCTCAGGAAAACCTCTTACAGTACCCAGAGGTACTATTGTTGCACGTGTCACCAACCACTCCCAACTGTCTTCAAAATCCCCAACCCCTCATACATGTTCTCTCAATGCTACCTCCCGTCTGCATACTTATCCTCCCCTGGGGAATGATGGGCGATCTTCTTCCTCCAAGAAGTCTTTTCCTTGGAGTTTGAATACCATTAGTGCTGTTACACATGCGCGTTTACCACATGGTAACTACCCTCCTCAGCACTACTTATCTTCCTCTCCTACATTTTCTACGCCACCCCCTCCTTCACATTGGATGAAGGAAACGACATCTTCTCCTCCACCTTTCCTTCCACACCTTACTCCTGCCTCTACCTCCTCTGCATCGTCTGTGAGAATAGCTCAGTTGTTAGAGCAAATATCGATTGACTCTCCTTATGCTAATCGCATTAGTCAGTTTGTGAGAAAGCATAATGATATTTTTGCACTCTCTGATATGGAGTTGAAGAAAACTCATACCGTTGAGATGACCATTGATACTACTACCGAAGTGCCTGTGTCTTTGAAACCATACCACACTCCACTAAAGAATCGGGAGATAGTGGAAAAATCCATTACAGAAATGTTGGCAGCAGGCATTATCGAACGGTCAAGATCCTCATGGTCCTCTCCAATCGTGATAGTCACCAAGAAGGACGGCTCACATCGCTTCTGTTGTGATTACCGTGCATTGAATGCCATCACCAAGGCCATCTCATACCCTCTTCCAAGGGTTGATGATATCTTGTCCACGATTGGAAAATCCAAGTGGTTTACCACCCTTGATGCCCGTTAAGGATTTTGGTGCATACCAATGTCTCCAGAAGCTAAGATCAAGTCCTCATTTTGTACACACATTGGGAGTTATGCGTGGAACGTTATGCCTTTCGGCTTAAAGAACAGCCCTGCTACATATATGTCCCTTATGGACGAGGTATTGAAGGGCATGCAGTCTTACGCCTTGGCTTATATTGATGACATTCTGATCCACACTCCAGGAACCCTTGAGGATCATTTACTCCATGTTGAGAAGGTTTTCACTCGTTTGAGAGCATATAATGTAATGCTCAAGCTGAGCAAATGCTCGTTCCTTCAGACCGAAGCCAAGTATTTAGGCTTCATCATCAACCAAGATGGTGTCCGTTCGGATGATGCTAAGATTCAAGCCATCCGAGATATGTCTCGTCCTACCTCTGTCCGCCATGTTCGTGGTTTTCTTAGTTCTTGTTCTTACTATCGAAAACACATCCCCAATTTCTCTCGAGCTGCTGAGCCTCTTATCTCTCTTACCAAGAAATATGCTCGTTTTCATTGGACTGAGGCATGCCAACAAGCTTTCAACTACCTTAAATCAGCTCTTTCTGACATTCCTCGGTTGGCATACCCTGATACCACACGTCCAATGATCTTATACACTGATGCCTCTTATCGAGCAGTTGGTGCTTGTTTAGTTCAATCCAACGTTTCTAATGCTCCTCCTGTTTTTCACAATGACCCTAATGAGATTCCTATTGCTTTTCTTTCTCACTCACTCAGTCGGTCACAACAGCGATGGACAGTAACTGAAAAGGAAGCATTCGCCATTCACTGTGCGCTTCAAAAGCTTGATTTTTACCTTCGAGGTACTAAAGTGTTAATTAGGACTGACCATAAACTTCTCCTTACATGGCTGTCTAAGACTTCTGAACAACCTCGCAAACTGCAGACCTGGGCTCTGAATTTACAGAGTTACGATGTCACTATTGAGCATATCCCAGGTGAACATAATACTGTGGCTGACCTCCTCTCTAGGAAACCGTATGAGGCGTGTAAGGATGTCTCTTATTCTTTTCCGGCAGACCCCAAAGCATCATCAGATTTGGATGACAATGCTAAAGAGATTTTGGTTATAAATACTAACCGTCCGCCTCCTGTTCTTTCTTCTCCTGATGTTTTTTCTTCTAGCTCTTCTAATGAATTTCTTCATTCTTCCTTCACTTTACAGGAACAACGTAAGGATGCTGAGCTTTTGAAAATACGAACTCAGCTTCAAAGTGATCCTAAGTTACATCCTAATTATATTCTTTTCCCTTCAACTAATGTCCTCCACTGGATTGATCCTAAGCACCCAGATGATTTACGTGTCTGTCTTCCTTCTCATCTAGTTCCCCGTGTGCTCCGTGCATTTCATGATGACAATGGTCACATGGGCCGAGACAAGACTCGCGATATCATTCACCGTCGCTACTTCTGGCCTACTCTTTATAAGGACGTTGCTCTGTATGTTGATTCTTGTAGAACATGCAAGCAACGCAACATGCGTCCTCTGCGTGTTCCTACGCAACAAATGTCTCTGACACATTAACCCATGGAATACGTCAGTGTTGATATTTCCGGGCCTTATCCTACTTCTCAGTCTGGCAATACACATGTTCTTCACTTTGCTGACATGTATTCTGTCTGGCCAGAATGTTTTCCTCTCCGTGGTTCTTCCTCTGAGGACGTTACTAACATCTTCCTTACAGAGTTCGTTCCTCGACATGGATATCCCAAGTCTGTCCTTTCCGATAATGGTAAACAGTTCACTGGCAAGCCTTTCTCTTCTACCCTTGCTAGACAGAACATCACTCATAAGGTGACTAGTTTCTATAGGCCCCAGTCAAACGGCCGTAACGAAAGAATGCATAAAACTTTACATGACATCCTTTCAAAGTTCACTGCTGATAACACACAGTACTGGGATTACTACCTTCCCCAAGCTCTCGAAACTTTGCGTGTTAACGTGAACGACACCACTGGTTTCTCGCCCTTTTACTTGTTGTACGGTCGAGAACCACGATTACCTATGGATAACCTTCTCACTCTTCAAAGGAGATATATGGGTGATGATCCCATAGAAATTATCCTCCGCAATAAGTGTCTAGCCCACCAGATGGTTCACCACAACGTCACAAAGGCTTTTAAAAAGCGCCAGCGGGTTACAGATAAAAGGTCTCGTATGCCATCCTTCGCCCCTGGAGACCTTGTTTGGTTTAAAAAGAATGCTCGCAGTGGCAAACTAGACCATCATTGGATACCAGGCTACAAGATTGTGTCTCAGAATTCTCCAGTTCAATTTGATGTCTGGAATGAAGAGACTCAACACCATACTAAAGCCCATGCAACCCAACTTAGGAAAGACGAACAACATCCCTGCGCTATCACACCCCCACAGTCCAGCCGTCCCCTTCGTAAGGCTACCTTTCACTACAATTTTTCCTCTACTTCTTCTCTTCTCCCTTCTTCTTCTCCTTCTTCCTCTTCCTTGTCCGATGATCCACCCCACCCTCCCCCAGCAGTTACTTCATCCTCTCCTTTTCCTGTTCCTTCTCCATTAGGTCTTTTTCCTGATGCATCATCCTCCTCTTCTGATCTAGATTCGCTCCCTGGTGAAGATGTTCACAACCTAAGGTCCCGTACAGTCCGTAAGGTCGTTGATAGTCCCATGATGAAGAATAGATGTAGACGATACCGTTCTAGTTCCACCCCTGAAAGTGATATACCCCTACCGGAACTGGATGCACGTGTTCGTTTTCGTGCAGCTAGATTGTCTCCTGCTTCTAGTGTTTTCCTCTCCCCCTGTACATCCGGTACCCACCCCCACCATGGATCTGCAGGATCATGCGGTCGCTCCCTCCTCAGCTGATGCTATGACACATACCTCTCCTCCTCCCTCCGTACACATCTCTTCTAATCCCGTTCTTACTTCTTCTGATTGGTTTCCTTCCCCTACTTCTCATGTCGATACCGCCCTCCCTTCCGTGTCTTCTGACATGGAATCTGATATTCCTTCACACCCTACTCGTTTTCCCACCAAACGACACCACTCTCCTTCCTCCGGGGATTCTGCTCCCCTTCCCAAATACATCCTTCAGCCCATTGCTCATGTCCGTCCCCGTTTTTCATGTCTCCCACGACTTCGTCAGTTCCCTCCGACTCCTCTTCAACCCCCGCCTGCAAAGTTCCGTACATCCCGTATTCCAGTTCGCGTTTCACTGCCCTATACACCTCCTGCCTTTAGATCCCATCGTTATGTTCCATCCCCTCCTGCGGTCAATGACATTTGTCTTCCTCGACGCAAACGGAAAGACATATTACCTCCACCTCGATTGTTGCGTGATGCTAATACGTCATCACCCACGACCATTGCAATCATTGATTCCTTCAACCGTTTACTCCAGACATTGACAACTTGAACTGTTGCCTCCTTACGGATGTCATATCGAGGTCTTCAACTTTTCGTGATCTTTGCAGCTGTCATTTCTGATACATACGGAGCCATGATTTTTTTTCCTTCCTCCACTCCAGCATATTTGGTCTATACTCCGCATGACGAACTGACCAATCCCTACATCTCTCGTGTGAACATTTCGTATGCTACCTCCATGTCATATCAGTTTGATTTCTTTATGCTGCTACTCGTTCAGCCAGTATGGACATATTTGAAGACTACTCTTTTCCTGAATCACGTTTCCTCCGGCATGTTGCTGCTTTACTTGAACCGTCCACAGATTTTGTTGATTCTTCTAGTACCTGGACCGTGACTCTTATGACATTCCTCAGGCCGCTGATGAAGGCGACACACCTACTCAGCATTTTTTTAATGAGTAAAGATTTTATTACTTTTTTTTTCATTTCCCATGCCCTTCATGTGGATATCATTCATGTCTTGATGATTCCATTTTTGTTTTCATGTTTCACTACTTTCCATTTCATCTACCACTAATATAGGTTTTTTTTTACATGCAAGTCGTAGTCACATATTTCATGCCCTTATGATTGTTCCTCTTGTTCGAGTTTTCGGTTATTTAACCCGAATTATTACAGATATGTTTAAATCGGTTACCCATCTCCATTACATAGTTACTTATCCATGCCCATTGATGACCATCCCCATTGACTTTATTTTATGTTCATGTCCATTTTTGCTATTATGTTTACGATATTTTCATGATTTACTTAATGTTTTGCCTTTTGTATTACCACCGAGTTTTCTGGTTTATTTTCATTATGAAGGCCATGTTGTACATCCGCCATTTTGGGCGTCCGCCATATTTTATGGGCACCCGTCATTTTTTTTTCTTTCTTTCTCAGTTTTCCTTTGCGACGTTATTTCGCTTGTTATGTTCTATCATGTTTTATAATTCGCATATGTTTGAGAGATATTGATGACTATCACCCATAAAAGCGGTTTGCTAGTTGGTTGATGATTGTTCAGTCACTTTTCTATTTTTGCCCATTATTAGTGCTAGTTGTCCCTTGACTATGTCCATCAGTCCCTATCTATGTCCCTCGACTATGTCCATCAGTCCCTACCCCTTCATAATTACTTCTTGAAATGTTAATGATATTGTTTCATCCATCATTCCCATCTATTGTTTGTTGTATTCCTTCCGACATGATTTCTGGTGGGATACATGAACCCCGATATTTTAGGGATAATCATTTTTTAGGGACTAAAGTGTCTCCCTACGGGATACACTTTGGTGGCCCCTGGGCGTATGTGGCTGTGTGGCCTACTACGCCATCCTTAGGATAGAAAGTACTTTAGCAAGTCAGATACACTATGTACTTGTATAGGCTAGCTAGTACTCACACTAGTCACAAACCAATGACATCATTTGTCATGGTACTCATGAGTCCATGATGTCATTAAATCTTGTGTGGATTTTCATACAAGATATACCGGAAAGTCCATAAACTGGAACTATGATTGGTCAACGTCCCTTGGTAATAATAAATTTGGTAGAGAGATTTTGTAGTTAGTTAGTTTTGAGATTAAATTAACTGTCTGTTAACAAAAAGACCAATCATTAGTTAGTTTCCGGTCAAGGATTGAAAGGATAACATCCGCCCAAGCTGAGATCCCAAGAAGTCGATGATTAGAATTGGATTTTTATATTGGACCCAGAGAGCATATGGTATGCTCCATCATGTATTGTTTTTCAACGAATCTTCAATCGAAATAAACATCTTTTATATAATTTTGACTGAAGTGAAATCTGTACTGTATGCGAACGAAAACTAAAGTAAGACTTGTAGTTTTTGATGAAACCTTAAGTTAACTAACGCCCATCAAACTTCTCCTACTACCACTAATACGATCTACACTGCCACATTGATTTAAATGGCTTATTCATGTTATTTTTGTTGTCATGAAGTTTATTTAGGGTGGGGTGGCCGGCCCCATTCTAAACTCTCCATAATAGCCTTCTGCATGCCTGGTAGCTGCAGTATTGTGGGCACCTGTGACACAGAGGCAAAAAATGTAAGTACTTATTTGGCAGCTTTTAATCTGGACTTCTGTTCTAAGGAACTAATCATTCAAGTAATTAGATTTATAGTCCTGACTGAAAGCTACTGAATAAGAATCCAAAGTACCCGGTACCAGTAAATGTCACTCAGGAAATGGAGACCTTATAACAGCATATTGTTGTTGTTCTTTTACTTCATACGCTTTCAGATATCAACTTGAATAAGTTTAAATCAGCCTGCAGTTGTTAGTATCTCCATAGAGTTTGTCCAGGACTGGTGCTGGTGTAGGCCATATGTGCTTTTACTGTTCTTCAAATGTTTTGCACTTTTGCCATTTTATCAGTGCCACAGCTACTCATCGGCAGTTCCTACCTTTAGCTTGTTGAATAGATGGTGTGACAACTTGCCCAATCTTCTCTTCATTTTTATTATTATTTACGGGACATCGTTTTTTCTCATCCTCAATGCATGATCGCAAAGTCCCGGGAATTGTCACTTGCGGAAAATCTCCTAGCGTTCGGTATTTTCTCCTCGCTATTTTTAGATACGACGTCATTGTTGACCAATGACCTCGGTAGCGAGAAATCCGTTTTAATTTAGAACTGCTTGAACTTGGGAGAACCAGTTTAGGCCATTTAGGAAGACATCACGTGACTTTTAACATTATTGATTGGAGCGTCTAAAACGAGGCTAAGGTCACATGATGCACGCTACGGATCACGTGTCCAAGCGGAAATGACCCGCTAAAAGGCGGCAAAGCCAGCATTTTGTCACTTGCCCAGGAACCCTCAAGAAAGCTAGGTCTAAGCCAGATCGGCGAATTCTCGCATTAAAAGCACTGAAGCCACGTGTCTAATTGCGGGTTAGCGTCCATCTTTGAGTAGGTAAGTGAAATCTCGCTAGAATATAATGTGATGAAATGTGTAGTACCTTGCAAAATCGACGCAAGATTGGTATGTTTACTTTATTCATATTTCTGTTGTACGATCACATCCAGCCACATGTTATCGGGTATATTTTATGATCCCACGGGATATGTACATGTTCATAATAATGTATAACGGGAATATATATATATATATATATAGCTATTAATTTCCATATTATTTGATTAATTTCGACCCGACGTTTAGACTAACGGAAATTAATATTAACGATAATGTTGACAGACCGTGACATATATTCATTATAAATTATATGACGATGCGACCAGACATGAAGTGTGTGATAATGTTGTCAGACAATTCTAAAACACGGATGTCCAATTAATTGTTAAATTCCTCATAATGACATGACGATTAGGCTAGAGGCACAGAACTAGAATACTGTTGCCGACATTTCTATGATAAAAGTTGGTGGGTTTAACTGACATTTATAATAATTCATCGGGTTAAGCTGACGATAAATCAGTCTAAAGAATTATAATACTGCCACTGGGGCAGAGAAATATAATAAAGGACAGACAGGAGAAACTTGAATTCAAGATTAGACTCTAGACATATGATGTTAGAGACTAAAATCTGAGATGACTGGCAGAGGGACGGCTTAGGGAAAGACTGCTTTCTAAAGCTAGTAAATTAATGAAGCCGTCGTATTTGTCTTCAGTCTATGGTGGAGCCTTGCACGACAGTCCAATCTCAGTGCAGAATACGAAGTCGAGCACAGAGAAGGCAAATCCGAACCATTCAAGACCTACCTGGGGCAACGTCAGGAGACCGGAGAACTAACCTCACTTCACTATCAGCCGGGGGCTGAAAAGCTAAGTCCACGAAAAAGGGAACTCACTACATCAATGCCTAGTTTAGTCATCCATGATGAAAAACACTTGAATTGTGAGACACATAATACATACAGCAGACACTAATTCCATCGACAATACTATCATTCACCATCTATTCATTTTATTGCAATAAACCAATTGGGTGTATATACTGTACCCCACGCTTTGTTCCTTCCATTAGATGTTGAATATTGTCTATGTTTATCTTCCTTTATAAGGGAGGGGGGGGCTCGTAAAATATAATATAAATTAAAGAATAATAATAATAGATAACTGAGAAGGGGACGACGGTAGCGAGAGACCAAATATCTCCTTACAATCTTTTCCAGACCTGTCGAGTTAGGAGAATTTACCCTCTTCGTCACCCTTCGGAAGTGGGAAAACCCAGCAGGGATTCCTTGAGCCAAATCTTCCACATCAGATCTATTATTTCCTCTAAATAATTCTCTTATCCTTTAAACGCTACGTGACACTGGTGTCTGGGTCCGGGATTTGAACTTATGTATTTTATCATACCTCTGGGATAGTGTCATTCATTCAGTCATTACAGTATACCATTTTAACACACGTATTTTCACACAGTGAGCTCTAGAAAGACAAAACATTTTTTCTAGAATTTCAGGCATTGATTGGTGAATCCCTTTATATATGTTGTGTTTAATTAAGTTAGTTCTTGATTTTGTATTTCATTGAATTACAGACCTTAAGTCTCCATAACTGTAGTAATTTCATTCTACAACAGTCTGATAAATAATTAGTATTTACTTGTTGTTAGAAATACTATTGGAAGGTAGCACTAGCTTACTCAGTGTGGACTTTAACTGCAAAAGATGGCTGAAATAGTTAAGCTTAAGGCAGCACTAGGGGAGGCCGGTCGAGATCTAGGTTATAGTGGGGTGGACCTTGCAAATTATGTCAGTGTTGAGACTGATAAGTATTACGCTCGAGAAACAGCGAAAGCTGAAAGAGAAGAGCGAATAAAGTTAGCAGAAATAGATGAGAGGATAAAAGCTGTAGACGCTAGAGAAAGAAGCGAGAGAGATGAACGCGAGCATGCATTGAAGATGAAGCAGTTAGAGATGCAGGGACAAGCTCAAAGAGTTGAACCGGTAGCCGGTGCGACCGCATCTACCTCCTCAGGCAACCTATCGCCACGGTCAGATGATATGCCCTCCTTGCATGCAGTGGGCACAGGACCTTTGCCATCCTCACCCATGTCAAACTTGGGACCCTTGACGTTTCCATTCGAAGCTTTCTCGGAACGAGTTGACTCGGTCGATGTGTATCTGGACAAATTTGAGAAGTTTGCCACCACGTTTGGTTTGGAGAAGAGCAAATGGAACCTGAAACTGTCGCAAGGGCTTAGAGGAACTGCTTATGACGTGTATAGCAAGCTTCCTCCAGGTTTACAGGATGACTACGACTCTTTGAAAAAGGCACTATTGGTTCGTTATGAGCTACATGCTGACGCCTATAGGAAGAGGTTCCGTAACTCTAGGAGGGAAGTCGGAGAGAACTTTGCTCAGTTTGCTGCGAGACTGGATTCCTATGTGGAGAAGTGGGGTGCCCTAGGGAATTTTACTCATGATTGGGAAGGCCTGAAGGAAATGGTCATGATCGAACAACTGAAGGACACCATGACTTCCGACATGAGAAGATTCCTGACAGAGAATGGGGCCAGCACTTTAGAATCCATAGTCCAGTTAGCGGAACGATATCAGGCAGCACTATCAGAGAATCCACCACCCAGACGGAAACAACCAGATTACGTACCTAGACAGACAGCTCAGTCACACATGGACCCCCAAGTGAAACCACCGTATACTAACTTCAAAAAGCATGACAAGCCAGACTACAAGACTACTCAGAGATCTAATTTCCAGCAGCAGAGGCAAGGGGAAAAATGGTGTAAGCACTGTAGAACCATCACCCACAATACGCAGGAGTGCAACCGGAAAAACCCACCTCATCATGCTGCCTGCTTACGTAAAAGTGCCGCAAGGGGAAATGGACCGGAAGAACCTCTGGACAAACCCCGACATCCCCCGGTCGTTGAGACAGTCCTCGTAAATGACCAAGAGGTGACCTGCCTTTATGATACAGGCCTTGCATTCGACGCAGTTGTCTGTGCATCCCTAGTCAAGCCTGACCAGATGACAGAAGACACTATAGAAATACAAGGACCTACTAAAAGTGCAGCACCTATGCGTTTGGCCATAGCCAAGATTAAGGTCAAATCAAAATATGTGACTGGGGAAATCAGTGCAGCGATCTTGGACGACCCTATTTATCCCTTGATCTTAGGGTGTAGGTATGTGTTCTTGGGAGAACCCATTCACCCTCTGGTTGTGGCGGCTGTCACCACTAGAGGACAGGCCAAACGGAATACGGAGTTGGAATCCCCACCCAACATCCTTCCTGAGGAATTAAAAAAGGCACAAACGGAGGATCAATCTCTAGCACCCTGCTACAAAAAACTACCGAGAGCGCACACTCCTCTCCAAAAGGGAGACTTCTACAAGAAAAATGGACTGTTGCATCGGAAAGCAGGAAATGGAGGACAGGAACATGGGCAACTTGTGGTTCCATCAGCATACCGAGCCCAGGTCCTAGAAATGGGCCATGCCCTTCCGTTTAGTGGCCACATGGGCATAAGTGCCACGATTCAGCGTATTTCATGTCATTATTATTGGCCAGGTATCAACGCCGATATCCAGAGATATGTGAAATCATGCCCGCAGTGCCAGAGGACAGCGCCGAAACACTGGACGGCCCCAGCCACTCTGGGAGAAATGCCAATCTTGGGCACACCCTTCGAACGAGTAGCGGTGGATATTGTGGGTCCACTTACTCGTAGCAAAAAGAGAAACAGTTATATACTCACGTTAGTGGATTGTTGCTCCATGTGGGCAGAGGCTATCGCTATGCCCGCCTGTGATTCTAAGCATGTTGCTGAGGCTCTGCTCACCATATTTACTCGGCTAGGGTTTCCGTCACAGATCCTGACAGATAATGGTTCCCAATTCCGAGGAAAACTCACCGAGGAAGTGTTTAGGATATTTCAGGCCCGACATATCCACACCTCTCCCTACCACCCCCAGGCAAATGGCCAGGTGGAGCGGTTTAACGGGACCCTTATTTCCATCCTTCGGAAACTTGCGCAGGAAAAACCAGAGAGCTGGGATCAATACTTACCCGCAGCACTATTTGCTTACCGTGAAGTACCCCACAATTCTACTGGGATGCCACCTGCCACATTGCTGTTTGGTAGACCTATAAAAGGACCTTTAGAGGCACTGTTACGTACTTGGACAGATGATAAAGCTGATGAGACGGTCACCTCTGCATCCCAATACGTGAATGAGTTGACCCAACGCCTTAAAACAGGATGGGAACTGGCAAAGGAAAATGTACGCCGTGCCCGTCGTAAACATGCGCGTTACTACAACCGCACTGCGAAGGATAGGGAGCTAGAAGTAGGAGAACAGGTATTATTACTCCTGCCCAGTAGCAATAATAAATTGCAAATCGGGTGGAGAGGTCCATATAAAATCATTGAGAAAATGTCGCGCACCAATTACAAGATTGCCATAAAGGGGAAGCAGAAAATTTACCACATAAACCTGCTGAAGCGATATTATGAAAGACCAGGTGCAGAACCAGCACATTTCCTGACACTGGCTATTGCGACGGAAACTGAGGCAGAACCCCTGACCTCCTGTGAATACCCTCTTCGTCAGTGCGAAACTCATCAAGATGTTCAGATTAGTTCAACTTTAACGGAGGATCAGCAGGCACAGGTTCAACAGTTGTTGAGAAAACACACTAGTACACTCACGGATAAACCTGGCATGACCAACCTGATAGAATTTGATATGAAGCTAACAGACCTCGCCCCGGTACGAGTTAAAAAACTATCCTGTTCCTTATGCTAAAGCAAAGGCATTGGGTGAGGAAATCGAGTACCTGCTTAAGGAAAATATTATCTCAAAATCAGAGTCGCCTTATAGTGCGAGTGTGGTGTTGCTTAGAAAATCCACAGGAGAACATCGCCTCTGCATAGACTACCGAAGGCTCAACGCTGTAACGGAATTTCAAGCGGAGCCCTTACCGGATCAGAATCAGCTTTTCACCAAGCTGAGTAGAGCACGATACTTTTCGAAGATAGACCTTAGCAAAGGGTACTACCAGATCCCGGTAAAAGAGGAAATTCGACATATGTTAGCATTTAGTACTTCTGAAGGCCATTACGAGTTTAATGTATTGCCATTTGGGCTAAGCAACGCCCCAAGCGTCTTTACTCGTATGATGAGGAAGCTACTGGAACCCCTGAACCACCCTGGGATAAGTAATTTCATGGACGACATACTTATTGCCACGAACACCTTTGAGGAGCACCTGGACGCAGTTTCCCTACTCTTCGAAAGACTTAGAGAAACAGGACTCACCGCTCGCCCTACAAAATGTCAAATTGCCTGCGAGCAACTAGAATTCCTGGGACACTATCTCGCATGGATGCATGTTCCCAGATGCACGTAATATTGAGAAGTTACAGCGGGCCCCACGACCACAGACTAAAAAGGATGTAAGGTCATTTGTGTCTCTATGTGGCTTCTACCAGAGATATATTAAAGATTTTAATACCCTGAGTGCGCCACTGACCGCATTAACCAAGAATGGGAACCCGGACAAAGTAACCTGGACAGCGGAGTGCGAAAATGCCTACACGCTGCTGAAGGAGAAACTCACAGCTAGGCCAATTCTGCGACTGCCTGACTTAACTCTGAACTTTACGCTGCGAACAGATGCTAGCAATATAGGGATAGGAGCCACTCTCCTGCAGCCTAGTGATAGACCTTCTGCAACTCTATTCCCCATTGCATATGCTAGTAGGAAATTGAACCCTGCTGAACAGAACTACTCTACCATCGAACGAGAATGTCTGTCGCTAATATGGGCTGTGCAGAAGTTTCAACCATATTTATACGGGAAAAAGTTCACGGTGCAGTGTGATCACCAACCGTTGATATTTCTTGCAGCGTCGAAGAACCTTAATGCCCGGCTTATGAGATGGTCACTACTGTTGCAGCCATATTCATTTCACATAGAATACATACCTGGGAAGAACAACGTAGGGGCAGATTTTTTGAGCAGACATCCGGACGCAACCTAGGAGATATGAGAAACTGAAAAAGAAGAGGAAGACAGGACCAGAGGAGTTGGACGGAACGTCAAACTTGAGGAGGGGCTTGTGTGACAACTTGCCCAATCTTCTCTTCATTTTTATTATTATTTACGGGACATCGTTTTTTCTCATCCTCAATGCATGATCGCAAAGTCCCGGGAATTGTCACTTGCGGAAAATCTCCTAGCGTTCGGTATTTTCTCCTCGCTATTTTTAGATACGACGTCATTGTTGACCAATGACCTCGGTAGCGAGAAATCCGTTTTAATTTAGAACTGCTTGAACTTGGGAGAACCAGTTTAGGCCATTTAGGAAGACATCACGTGACTTTTAACATTATTGATTGGAGCGTCTAAAACGAGGCTAAGGTCACATGATGCACGCTACGGATCATGTGTCCAAGCGGAAATGACCCGCTAAAAGGCGGCAAAGCCAGCATTTTGTCACTTGCCCAGGAACCCTCAAGAAAGCTAGGTCTAAGCCAGATCGGCGAATTCTCGCATTAAAAGCACTGAAGCCACGTGTCTAATTGCGGGTTAGCGTCCATCTTTGAGTAGGTAAGTGAAATCTCGCTAGAATATAATGTGATGAAATGTGTAGTACCTTGCAAAATCGACGCAAGATTGGTATGTTTACTTTATTCATATCTCTGTTGTACGTTCACATCCAGCCACATGTGATCGGGTATATTTTATGATCCCACGGGATATGTACATGTTCATAATAATGTATAACGGGAATATATATATATATATATATATATATATATAGCTATTAATTTCCATATTATTTGATTAATTTCGACCCGACGTTTAGACTAACGGAAATTAATATTAACGATAATGTTGACAGACCGTGACATATATTCATTATAAATTATATGACGATGCGACCAGACATGAAGTGTGTGATAATGTTGTCAGACAATTCTAAAACACGGATGTCCAATTAATTGTTAAATTCCTCATAATGACATGACGATTAGGCTAGAGGCACAGAACTAGAATACTGTTGCCGACATTTCTATGATAAAAGTTGGTGAGTTTAACTGACATTTATAATAATTCATCGGGTTAAGCTGACGATAAATCAGTCTAAAGAATTATAATACTGCCACTGGGGCAGAGAAATATAATAAAGGACAGACAGGAGAAACTTGAATTCAAGATTAGACTCTAGACATATGATGTTAGAGACTAAAATCTGAGATGACTGGCAGAGGGACGGCTTAGGGAAAGACTGCTTTCTAAAGCTAGTAAATTAATGAAGCCGTCGTATTTGTCTTCAATCTATGGTGGAGCCTTGCACGACAGTCCAATCTCAGCGCAGAATACGGAGTCGAGCACAGAGAAGGCAAATCCGAACCATTCAAGACCTACCTGGGGCAACGTCAGGAGACCGGAGAACTAACCTCACTTCACTATCAGCCGGGGGCTGAAAAGCTAAGTCCACGAAAAAGGGAACTCACTACATCAATGCCTAGTTTAGTCATCCATGATGAAAAACACTTGAATTGTGAGACACATAATACATACAGCAGACACTAATTCCATCGACAATACTATCATTCACCATCTATTCATTTTATTGCAATAAACCAATTGGCTGTATATACTGTACCCCACGCTTTGTTCCTTCCATTAGATGTTGAATATAGTCTATGTTTATCTTCCTTTATAAGGGAGGGGGGCTCGTAAAATATAATATAAATTAAAGAATAATAATAATAGATAACTGAGAAGGGGACGACGGTAGCGAGAGACCAAATATCTCCTTACAATCTTTTCCAGACCTGTCGAGTTAGGAGAATTTACCCTCTTCGTCACCCTTCGGAAGTGGGAAAACCCAGCAGGGATTCCTTGAGCCAAATCTTCCACATCAGATCTATTATTTCCTCTAAATAATTCTCTTATCCTTTAAACGCTACGTGACAGATGGTATATGTCTGTCGTGGCCCGTGCAGAGTCAGAAGATTACCACATGTTCACTTTTGTAAAGCTAGTAATATGCATTGATTTCTGTTGGCCTGGATGCTCTGCTTCCCACTTGTTTCTGTATCTACTTCTGATAAAATTCTTGGCCTCTTTATAAGTTGTGCTCGTGTCAGGCTGAGGTAGCTTTCCACCTTCCTTGGCCACTCTGTTAGCCTTTTCATTGCCTGGAATGCTGTGATGAGATGGGATCCACTGTATCACCCCTCTATTGAATGACTGAATTAATTTGTAGAGTATTGGTCTTGGTCACTCAGGTCTGCATTATTTTGACGTCTCAAGCAGTTGAAAAGCGATGATGATTCAAGATCAGTATTTTAACTTGATCAAAGTGTTTGACAAAAACTTTGATTCACAGAGCCATGTCGAGCCAAAGATGGAAAATTATATGGAAACGGCCAGTTCAAAGTAGAAAGAGTCTCATCTTGCATATGATATTCCCACATTATCATCCAACAGGCAGAAAGTATGATATGTACTGTAAATATGTGTGTGATGATTTTGTAGGCCTGTTGAACTATATAGGCATGGAATACTCCAGAGAGATCAGTATAAGTATTTTCAGCATACAATTTTGTTTTTCAGAAATTCTTTTCGTGAAATTTTCATTCACATCATGCCAGGTCTTATAATCTAATTCATCACACTTTTGTTGCCACTTTGTCATGTGCTGACTGGCAACATTTGTTTCCACGACTGACCTAAGAGCAGGGTATGGTCATAGGAAAAATCCAGACTGTCAATTTACTGCTAAGTTTCATTTCTGATGTTACATTCATAATCCAATCTGAAGCCAGTAAGAAGAGAAATAATGACAAGAAATTACTTTACAGCACATTGATACACTGTGAGACATTGATTGGATTTATTGGAGAAAACTGCACAAATCGCATTGACTCAAACCAGCAATGACATGTCGCAAATGGTAGTTCAAAGAGACCAGTCACAGAAATAAAGTAAGGAACATTTGATAAAGCACTATGAAAATTTGAAGATGTTTATCAATTTTCAATGAGAAACAGGTTTAAAATTAAGAATATCCATGATGTTTCAGAACAAGTCAACATTTCAGATTCTTTATAAATACATCTAAGATTTTTTTTTATTTTCATAAACCATTATCTGTGTAATGCGGAAGTAGGGCTGGAATGTAGGTTTTATTCTATGTTCAGGTACCTTTGCACACAATTTTCTTGCATGACTGAAATGTTTTTATCTGGATATGACTTCTCACTTTCAAAAATTAAAAATAAAATCAAAATTCACTTTGGCCAGTTAACCTTACTTTTGCTGTACTGGAAGCGTTTAATGATAAAGATTGGCTTATTGGCTTTTAATTATCATGTTCTTAATGTTATTTTTTTTGTAATGACCAAAACATGGTTAAAATTGAGCTTTATAAGTAAGCATACATTCTAGCACAGAATAAAAATTGTTATGTTGGACAAGAATTCCATCCTTCTAATTATGTGTTCTTTAAAACAGTTTAGCTCCTTGTTAACACATTATAAAAAAACAGATTTATATTGTGACAAGGACACAGAGAATTGATATTTCTGCAATGGAAGACATCACCAGAATGGATGATCTAAACATCTGTTTCATTTATTATCCTTCCCTGTGGACAATAGGCCTTCAGAAAATTCACGCCAAGCCTTCCTGCCTTATGCCATCCGTTTAAGGTCTTTCTGTGCCTCTTTCATGTCCGTGTCCAATTCCTTTCTCCATTTGTCTCCTATACTTCTCTTACTCTGCGGTTTGCAAAACCAAAAACTGCCTTGTAATGCTATCTCACCAAGAGCTCAGTAATTGTCACGAATTGCCTTCCCAGCTTTGCAGTAGTGGTTCACCAGTGACCAAAACTCAAGTATCTAAAATGGGTCGTCAAAGGTGTCTACCTTCGCACAAGATTACTCTTGGCAGAGTTGTAGATACACGCTTCTATCTCAAGGGAGTGTTCATAAGATATTTCCAAAGTCAAGAACAAAGCTGCATTGGCTGAGCAATTGTTAACTTATTATCGGTTGACTGTCTTTTATGCAAAATTAAGCAATGGTGATAGCCCCTTCAAGACCCCAGCTGGTGTAAATCCAGCAAAATTCCCTTTTTATAAGAATTAGCTCTCTTCTTCTTCTTTGATCCATAACCGCCAACCGTCAAAGCAGTCAGCGGCCATCACGCCTGGTGGCGACTTGTAGGGCAGCAACAAATTGATTCCACTTTGCTCGGTCGGCGGCCATCCTTCGTACAGTGCCCCAACTGTGGTTCATTCTTTGCATCTCAGCTTCTACAGTTCTCCGTCAAGTTGTTTTTGGTCGGCCTCTCTTTCGCTTTCCCTCGGGGGTCCATAGCATAGCTGTTCTTGCGATGGTATCAGGGTCCCTTCTGAGGACATGGCCAACCCAACTCCAGCGTCTGCCAGCTATGATGGTGTGCATGTCCTCCTGGTTACTCCGAATAAGTAGTTCTTGGTTGCTGATGGTGTTTGGCCAAAAGATTCGGAGAATTTTCCTTAGGCAGATTGTGTGGAAGGAGGACAGTTTCGACATTTCCTTCTCTGTTACTCTCCAACATTCCGCACCATAGAGAAGCACAGAAAGTACACAGCTCTCATACAGTCTTAATTTAGTGTTTGTGCTGTACTGGGAAGACTTCCAAATGTTGTTGAGAACAGCAAAGGCTGTTCTCGCTTTATTCATTCTGTTGTTAATGTCCTTGCTTGTTCCGCCGTCAGTTGTTACTATGCTTCCTAGGTAAGTAAATGTGTCTGTCTGTTCTAACTTCTGGTTCCTTACTGTTATTGGCTCAGAATTGCCCACATTTAGTGTCATGACCTCTGTCTTCTTCAAATTGATGTTCAGGCCAACCTGCTGGCCATACTTATTCAGTCTATCGGTTTTGTCTTGAATGTGTTGGTGTGAATGCGCGAGTAGTGCAATGTCATCTGCATATTCCAAATCTTCCAGTGTAGAAAACGTTGTCCATCTAATTCCTCTTGGACTGCCCTCTGTTGTCTGGCGTATAACCCAATCTATGATTGTCAAAAATAATGTTGTTGATAAGGGGCATCCCTGTCGTACTCCTGTTTTCACTTCGAAAGTTACATTACTCGATCCAACACTGCACGTAAAATTAGAATAAAGGCTTTTTATAATGGAAACAATGCGGCTGGGAATTCCATAAGCCCTCAGAATTTTCCATAGGCTGTCCCTGTGTATGCTGTCGAAAGCCTTTTCAAAATCAACAAAGTTAATGTACAGCTGTCTCTGCCATTCTGAGCACTGCTATATAATGTTCCTGGGGGCAAATATATGATCTGCACATCTTCTGTTCTTTCTGAAGCCCGCTTGTTCTTTCCTCAGTTTATGGTCAACTGCTTTTGAAATTCTCTGGATGATTATCCTGCCTAGTATTTTGCTGGGAACTGAGAGGAGGGTAATTCCTCTCCAGTTGTTGCAGTCTGCAAGGTCGCCCTTCTTGGGCAATTTGAC
Source organism: Oreohelix idahoensis (assembly GCA_024509875.1). Taxonomy (NCBI): domain Eukaryota; kingdom Metazoa; phylum Mollusca; class Gastropoda; order Stylommatophora; family Oreohelicidae; genus Oreohelix; species Oreohelix idahoensis. Next base: position 970,627 of record JAMPIV010001648.1, on the reverse strand, counting down.
AATTATTCCTTTACTCCACTCTGTTGGTGTTGTCTCAGTTTCCCAGACTTGTGCAAATAGTGGTTCTAATAGTTCTGCTGCTAGTTCAGGGTCTGTCTTGAATAGCTCAGCATTCAGATTGTCGTGACCAGGCGCTTTTCCATTTTTTAGCCCTTTGATAGCTGTGATAATTTCTTCTTTTCGTGGAATGTCTGTATTTACGTCTAAGTCACTTTCAGCCTCAGGAACATTCAGCTGAGTCTCTGGTGGTTTCTTATTCAGTGTTTCTCTGAAGTGCTCTGCCCATCTTGTTTCCTGCCCCTGTGCTGTGGTGATGAGATTTCCTTGCTTGTCTCTTACTAACGTTATGTTTGTTTGCACCTCGTTTTCCACTGATAGCTTTAGTTATTTTATAAACTGTGCTTTGTTCATTTCTCAGTGCTGCCTCTTCTGCCTGTCTTGCAAGGTCATCCAGAAATGTCCTTTTGTTAGCACGGGTTTGACGTTTTACTTCCTTGTCCAGCTGACTGTACTGTTCACTATATATTGCCTTTAACCTGGGAGACTTAGCTTCTGTTTTCTTTCTTTTCATTTCCTTTCTCTTCGCTATGTTGTTTAGCGTTTCTGGTGTTATCCAGTCTTGGCTCTTTCTTTCCTGGAATCCCAAGCATGACTTGCTGCTTTCTTTGTATATTGTTGAGATGGTGTTGAATTTCTGGTCCACATCGTCGGTCTCTGTTCTTTCCTGGCTTTTGGTAATCAGATATCGTCTCTTTACGTCGACCACGAACGCTTTTCTGGTGAGGTGGTTCTTAAGTTTCGTGATGTTATATCTTTTCTGTTTGACTTCAACTGGTCCAGCAGCTCTGAGTTTCACCTTCAGTCTTGCTACTACTAGGTGATGATCACTTCCCACATCTGCGCCTCTTCTTACTTTCACGTCTTGTAGTGCATGTCTCCATCTGCCATTGATCATTATGTGATCTATCTGGTTGTTGTCTCATCCGTTTGGTGATTCCCATGTTAACTTGTGCACTTCTTTGTGTTGAAAAAGTGTTCCTCCAATGACCAGGTTGTTAATACTGCAAAAGCTTATTAATTTGTCCCCATTCTCATTTACTGTTCCACTGCCGCATTTCCCCATTACTCTTTCGTTATAATTATTGTGTGTTCCAACTTTCGCATTTAGGTCTCCCATTACTATAATAAGATCGTACCTGGGTACAGTTTCCATTTCCTTTTGTACCTGTTGATAGAACTCGTCCTTGATCTCTTCATCGCTGTCGTTTGTTGGTGCATAGCATTGTATAATTGTGGTGTTGGTGAATCTCCCTCTCAGTCTTGCTCTTATTAGTCTGTTGTTAATGGGTTTCCATTCCAGTAGAGACCTTTCCATTCCTTTCTTAAGGATAATGGCTACACCCATATATATATATATATATATATATATATATATATATATATATATATATATATATATATATATATATATATATATATATATATATATATATATATATATATATATATATATATATATATATATATATATATATATATATATATGTCTTGCTCATACATATGCTTTCACACTTATAATAACCGAATCAACTATGATTGTTATGTTTTAAAATAACATGTAACAAATTTAATAATCAATTAGTTTTAACAAGTTAAAACAAATAGAATGATGATGAATTTTAGATGAAAAATCAATTTTTGTCTTCCCGGAGAATTAGGTGAGGATTTAAAATTAAAATTTAATGTCCGTTTGCTGGTGCCGTTTAGCTGGTATAAGTGAGTCCTTGTCAATACCTTGTCGAGGTATGGCGGCTTGCGTACCCTGATTACCCCCAGAGCTATGCCAGCTGGAGTTTTACTCCTGGAAGGTTCTACCAAGCAGGACAGGTTTGCGCGGGCAGGGGTCAGACTAAAGCAGACACCCTGGTCCTCCAGGTTGGGGGTTTTAGCATAGGGCTGACACCCCTGTCTATGTAAAAAAAAAAATTGAAGTTACAGAAACAACAACGAATAAACAAACTTTGCTGTGGGACGGACATCCGGAGTCTGAGGCTCGTATGACTGTCAGTGGTGAAAGCCGAAAGGAAGCCACTGACACGAGAACGGACGTCCTGACCGTAAAACATGATACAAGAATAGGATTTTGGAATGTCAGGACAATGAATGAGACGGGTAAACTAAAACAGGTCACGGCAGAAATGAGAAACTATAGGTTACACATTCTAGGGATAAGCGAGAGCAGATTGACAGGGGCAGGAAAAGTTAAAACAGCAACAGGAGAAACAGTACTTTACTCTGGAAGAGAGGATGGACAGCACAATGAAGGGGTAGCCATTATTCTACAGAAAGGAATAGAAAGGACATTACTGGAATGGAAACCCATCAACAACAGACTGATAAGATTAAGATTGAGAGGTAGATTCACCAATAATACAATGCTACGCACCAATGAATGACAGCGATGAAGAGGTCAAGGATGAATTCTATCAACAACTGCAGAAAGAAATGGAAGACACACCTAGATATGATCTTATTATAGTAATGGGAGACCTCAATGCGAAAGCTGGTACACACAATACATATAATGAAAGAGTAATGGGGAAATGCGGCAGCGGAACAGCAAACGAAAATGGGGATAAATTAATAAGTTTCTGTAGTATTAACAACCTGGTCATTCGAGGAACACTTTTCCCACATAAAGAAATTAACATGGGAATCACCAAATGGTCGGGACAGAAACCAGATAGACCACATCATGATTAACGGTAGATGGAGACATGCATTACAAGATGTGAAGGTAAGAAGAGGTGCAGATGTGGGAAGTGATCACCATTTAGTAGTAGCAAAACTGAAAGTGAAACTAAGATGGGCTGGACCAACTGTAACTACACAGAAAAGGTTTGACATCAGCAGATTGAAGAACCCCCTTACCAGAAAAGCGTTTGCGGCTGACATAAAGAAATGATATCAATTTGCCAAAAGTCAGGAAAAGACATTGACTGATGATATAGACCAGAAATTCAACACCATTTCAACAATATATTAGGAAATCAGCAAATCATGCTTGGGATTCCAAGAAAGGAAGAAGCAAGACTGGATAACACAAGAAACATTAAACACCATAACACTGAAAAAGGAAATGAAAAGAAAGAAAACAGAAGCGAAGTCCCCCAGCTTAAAGCAACTATATAGCGAACAGTACAGTCAGCTGGATAAGGAAGTTAAACGCCAAACCCGAGCCAACAAAAGGAATTTCCTAGACGATCTTGCAAGACAGGCAGAAGAGGCAGCAGTGAGAAATGAACAAAGCACAGTATACAAAACAACTAAATTCATCAGCGGAAAACGAGGTGCAAACAATATTACATTAGTAAGAGATAAGCAAGGAAATCTCACCACGACAGCAGAGGGACAGGAAACAAGATGGGCAGAGCACTTCAGAGAAACTCTGAACAAGGAACCACCAGAGACACAATTGAATGTTCCTGAGGCTAAAAACGATCTAGATGTTAATACAGACATTCCACGAAAAGAAGAAATCATCACATCAATCAACGGGTTAAAGAACGGAAAAGCTCCTGGCCATGATAACTTAAATGCAGAGCTATTTAAGACAGACCCTGAGCTAGCAGCAGAACTATTAGAACCACTATTTGCACAAGTCTGGAAAACGGGGACAACACCATCAGAGTGGAACAAATGAATAATTGTCAAATTGCCCAAGAAGGAAGATCTTGCAGACTGCAATAATTGGAGAGGAATCACTCTTCTCTCAGTTCCCAGCAAAATACTAGACAGGATAATTATACAGAGAATTTCAAAAGCAGTAGACCACAAACTGAGGAAAGAACAAGCAGGATTTAGAAAGAACAGAAGATGTGTAGATCATATATTCACTCTCGGGAACATTATAGAGCAGTGCTCAGAATGGCAAAGACAGCTGTACATTTATTTCGTTGATTTTTAAAAGGCTTTTGACAAGCATACATAGGGACAGTTTATGGAAAATACTGAGGGCTTATGGAATTCCAAGCTGCATAGTGTCAATCATAAAAAGCCTCTATGCCAACTTTACGTGTAGTGTTGGGCAGAGCAACCTAACCTTTGAGGTGAAGACAGGAGTACGACAGGGATGCCCTTTATCAACCATTCTATTTTTAACAGTCATAGATTGGGTGATGCGCCAGACAACAGAGGGCAGTCCAACAGGAATAAGATGGACTACATTTTCTACATTGGAAGATCTGGAATATGCAGATGACATTGCACTACTAGCACATTCACATCAACACATCCAGGAAAAAACGGATAGAGTTAATAAGTTTAGCCAGCAGGTGGGCTTGAACATCAATTTAAAGAAGTCAGAGGTCATGACGCTCAATGTGAGCAACCCTGAACCCATATCAGTAAGGAATCAGCAACTGGTACAGACAGACACCTTCACATACCTAGGATGCATAGTAACACAAGACGGCGGGGCAGGCAAAGACATCAACATCAGAATGAATAAGGCAAGAACAGCCTTTTTAAGCCTAAACAACATCTGGAAGTCCTTTCAATACAGCACAAGCACAAAATTAAGATTATATCAGCTTTGTGCTTTCTGTGCTTCTCTAGGGTGCGGAATGCTGGAGAGTTACAGAGAAGGAAATGTCGAAATTGTCCTCTTTTCACACAACATGCCTAAGAAAAATTTACCGAATTTTTTGGCCGAATACCATCACCAACCAAAATCTGCTTACTCGGAGCAAGCAAGAGGACATGCACACCATCATAACTGGCAGACGCTGGAGCTGGGTTGGCCAGTTCCTCAGAAGAGACCCCGATGCCATCACAAGAACAGCTATGCTTTGGCCCCTTGAAGGAAAAAGAAAGAGAGGCCGACCAAAAACAACATGGCGGAGGACTGTGGAGGCTGAGATGCAAAGAATGAACCAGAGTTGGGGCACTGTACGAAGGATGGCCGCCGACCGAGCAAAGTGGAATCAATTTGTTGTTGCCCTACAAGACGCCACTAGGCGTGATGGCCACTGACTGCTTTGACGGCTGGCGGCTAAGGATCAAAGAAGAAGAAGAAGTGAGTCCTGCAGCCTGGGTTTCGTCAATCCTTGTGATGATGACACTTCACAGTCTGATAGCTTTGTTCTACGAACCGTCTGATAGCTTTATTACCACGATCTGTCTGATAACTTAGTACCATGATCTTTTAGGCAAAATAAAAACAAATGCCTCTGCTAAGAATTCCGCCTAGGCCTGTCCCAAGCCCGGCTGAAAAAGGAGGAGGGCGGCCTGCATGGAAGCCGTAAGGAGGCAGCCCCTCCACCATGCAAAGGCACAACAGGCCAATCACCTGTTTGCTTTAAACTTTTGATTACGAGAACTACAAGAGAGAAAACCGGACTGATTCTAAAGGCGACGAACTGGAACGGACTACGACTTATGGAACTTGGAACACAAGAAGTATAAATGGGAAAGAAGAGGAGCTGGTGGAAGAGATGAGGAAAGCAAAACTAGAAATCATGGCTATAACGGAAACAAAGAAAAAAGGACAAGGAGCCATGGATCTCGATGGCAACATGCTGCTCTACAGTGGTGTACCCAAATCTGAAAAAGCTAAAGGGGGCGTGGGCTGCATTGTGGCCAAAAACCAAAAAGATAGTATCAAGGGATGGAACTTTGTGTCGGAGCGCATTATGGTTGTAAAACTAAAGGAAGGAGACACCATAGTCAACCTGGTCATAGTGTATGGGCCAAATGAGGATGAGAGAGCAGAGGTCAAGGAGGAATCCTTGAGCTGCTTCAAAGGATAGTGGATGACTGCCTAGATGAAATTATCATGCTCGGAGATTTCAATGCCAGAGTTGGAAATGACCATGCTAGATGGGGTGGAGTTATTGGAAGATATTGAGAAGATGCTCTCAATGACAATGAAAATTGACTCCTTAGATTCTGCAGTGAGCAGAATCTAATCATTACAAACACAAAGTTCCCCCATAAGCGCATACATGTATACACTAGATGTGAACCAACAAAGAATGAGAAGTCAGTAATCGACTTTGCCATTGTTAGGAGGAGCTCATTGTCACGGGACGCGAATAATTCTGCATTTAAATTCTTAAAACCTATTGCAGATATTTTGTCGATAAATTTCTCAAGGTATGAGAAAGCAGTCGGTTGTCTAAACCCATTGTTAACAATAGACAGCGCTCGGCGTAAGCCCTGGAAACGCATCAAATGTCGCATGGAATGTTTTTACAACAACGAGGCATTAGCTAACCAGGTAGTCGCGAATACGACTCAGTGTGTTTACACAACGGCAGTCATACACAAATATTATTTCGCATAGTAACAGAGCATAATGGACGACCAGACAGAAAGGTGAGGTAACCATACAATGAGTATGGTGGTCAGTCGGACTTCACGGAACAAGCGAAATAATATTGGATTAACGGAGACCCAAAGTCGGAGCGAAGATCAATATGAAAGAATAAATTATAAAGAGAATAACAACACTGCACAGACACCCAAAAGACGAACGCAGACAGATTGTCTGGGCGAGGAAAAACACGAAAGCGACCATAGCAAAATATTACAGAAACTTTACAGAGTAATGGAGACGGGTTGTCTGACTGAAGTAAGACGAACGAAACTCCACATGACATCAGAAGCGAACACAGGAAATAGCCAGCGGCCATGTGGACACTATAAAACCCAACGAAATTTGTCTCTCAGTAATGGTAAGAGAAATAATTCCGCCAACCTACTTGGTTCTATATTTCACGAGGAAGAGTCAGGACTTGTGTCAGTGATTTCTTTATATGGAAACAAAGGTTAGTGTACTATAGTTTGTACATTATTATTATACATCTATCTTAACTTCAGTTATATATATATATATATATATATATATATATATATATATATATATATAGATATATATATATATATATATATATATATATATATATATATATACATAATTTCCATAAATATAACACTGTAAATACCAGTCACGTTTTATTATAATATTATATTTTACACTAATAAGTACAGGTTGCAATAAACACCGTGCAGAGAATTATTAGAGTTATAAGATTGCACAGTTTCCAGTAACTGTAATGAAGTAAATACTAGACACTTTTATTTTGCTTCTTACATTACCCGGTAAACAGTGCAGTAAACACCGTGCAGTCATTCATTATAGTGATAAGATTTCACATACAAGAACACACCACATGCGTAACATAGATTACGGGGTACTTATAAGGGTTTGTTATTTTATCCAATGCAATGGTAGAGACAAGGGACCGTGTGAGATAACTATGCCCTTGTCTTACTACCCTGTTGGCGTAAATCACGGGACAAGCTAATGAGTAGGGCAAACCAGAGATACTGCGACGACACGTATCTCACAGATATTTAACGGCAACAAACCTACCAGCACTCAACGGGGGTTAGAAAGGAATTTGCCAGGCTGCGAAGGATACTTTCTCTCATCAACCACCCCCACAGAAAAGTAAGCAGAAAATACATAGAATAATGACTGCATTACTAAGAGCTGTCTACGTGAATTATTATCAGAAGTAGCAGTAGCCTACGGACGATTGTCATTACAACAAGTGCCTTTGAGAGATCGTGATCAGAAGTTGCAGGAGCAGACAGACGATCTTGTAAACCCAGTGCCTACGAAAAGTATTGAGATCCTAAATGGCATGCGGTAATGGACAGACTCGCCAAGTTAAACTGATGCGCCAACATATACAAATATATAACATATTCATATCATCACCACATGAGAACAATATCATCACCACAAACGGATACCTGCATACCAGACGAAGTTTCCACCGTTTAACATTGTTTCAACACAACCTATGAACAAGCCACCGCAGCCGCTCATGGCATTGTCAACACTCGCATTGTGAAGAACAAAAGAACAGGCCACAGACCCTGACGGAAATTGAGTGGACCGTCCAGTGTTATTGAATGCAGACAAAGACTTGTCCATTGTATACAAAGACCAAGAGTTTTATTGACCGTCAGTCAGAGACCAAGAAACAAGATATCCTTTTTTAGTGTTTAGGATTTGTTTAAATTCATCATCATCATCACATAGTATAGACTTAAGATTCATTGGTGTATTTTGCATTAACTATTATCTTATTTTCCGGGTATAGTTAATGTTAGTTTTATTGCATTTGTATTATTGTAATTGGATGTTGTTACCTTGAAGTAATTCAATAAATGTTGTAGTTGTGTTTGCATTACCAACACACGTTAATTACATATATAGAGAAGGAAAGAAAGTGTGCGAGAGAGACATACTGTTCTTCCTTTCTTCCTCTTCTGTTCAGTCAGTGTAATAGGGGAGGTGGGGGCTCGTTAGCATTATAATATAGAGAGGGGGATAGAGTGGTAGGAGTGACAGTGTCACGAGAGTCAGAATCACTGGGACTGTCTGCTGGGAACTTATCACAAAGTCTTACATTCACCTTCTCCACTCCTGCTGCCCATCTTCAAGCGGTTGCCAGTCAAATCGGAGCCACTGACCACGCCGGCACCTCATCAAGAACTCTCTTTGGTTACCCTTCGGGTTAACCCTGTGACACTCATTCAAATAAGTAGGAATGCAAGAGTCTGGAGGGGGCCAGAGATTGGAAGTGATTACTACCTGCTTACAATCAAAAGAACAACTGAAAGAGTTGCTCGGCCTAGGAACATCACACAAGAAAGTAAGTAAACAAACGAGAGAAATGAGCATTAAGACCTACAAGCTGAGAGAGCCAGAAATTGACCAGATATCAAGGGCTTATTGCTGCAGCGGTGAGCAACACAGAAGAACAACCTGATGACTTGGAAACCCTCTGGCTTAAATTCAAGGACATCGTAAAGACAGCTGCTGCAGAAGCATGTGGTGAAGTCCGACTTGGGAACAAGAGAAAGAGGACACCTTGGTGGACAGGGGAAGTCAAAGAGAAAATAAGAGAGAAGAAAATGGCATGGAAACAATACTTAGGAGCTAAAAACACAACAGACAAATTTAGAAATATAGAGAATATGTGACACTCAGAACAGAAGGAAAGAACAAGGTGCTAGCAGCAAAACAGAAGTCCTGGGAAGAATTTGGAGAAAAGCTAGAAAAAGATGCGCAAGAAAACAACAATTGTTCTATAAGACCCTAAAGAACATGAGGAAGGAAAAACAACGCCCTCTCAAATTTATAAAGGACAAGCAAGGCAAATTGCTTACTGCCCCGAAGGAAGTAATGGAAAGATGGAAATAATATTTCTCAGAACTCCTGGATGGTGAGGATGGTGAAGCATCAGAAATGATAACCACTAGCACAGAAGAGAAAACCAATGATGGTGAATATGACATAAAGATGGAAGAACTGAAGGCAGCACTGGAAAAAAATCAAGATGTGCAAAGCAGCAGGGCATGATGGTATAACACCAGAAATGGTTAAGTACATGGGAGCACCAGGCGACCTATTACTCTTAAGGGTCCTACAGGCAGCGTGGTGCAACAAGACCATACCAAAGGATTGGGAGATTGCCATCATAACACCAATTTTCAAAAAGGGTGACAATCGACAATGTGGAAACCACAAAGTGATTTTTATTTGCACAGAAACACAGAAAACAATGCAGTTTTGAAGCCCTTGAGAAACCATGAAATTTAGAACTTTATTTTTTAAAATTGGACAACAAATGAAAAAGTTATGACATTTTTAAAAGTTGAAAAAATACATCACATTAACTTCAGCGCACTCCTGTTTTCTTAAATATTATATTACAACCTTCTCTGACAAACAGCATGCAGTCTGCAATATACTGATCACACAAAGAAAACAATAGGGCTTCATCATGAATAATTATCAACATATTTGAGACCAAAAATTGCAAATCTGCAAAACACATTACCGAAAAATGTCGTTTTTTACATGAAAGTCAATTTTCACAACATCATATTTCAAAAAGTATAAAAGATAGAAGCTTTAAATTTGTATACATTAATCTGCATACTACACAGATACATCCCAATTTTTTTTTCAAAGGATTTGAACACCTGTTTGTTCTTTTATAATTTTTTAAAGTATCCAGAGGCCAATTTATCTCAGGGGAAGAAAAAAATGAGGAAATTTTTTTTGTTTAAGATACTGTCCATATTTCATAAAAATAATTTGTAGGCAATAATTAACAACATCTAAATGTATAAAGAATTACATGTACTATTATTATTTTTATATATATATATATATATATATATATATATATATATATATATATATATATATATATACATACATACATACATACATACATATATATATATATATATCGCCTTTATAGACCTCACAAAAGCATTTGACCTGGTTAGTAGGGATGGACTCTTCAAAATCCTCCTGAAAATAGGCTGCCCTCCTAAATTGCTGGAAATGATAAAGTATATATATATATGTATATGTATGTGTGTGTGTGCGTATATATATACACACTGTAGCAAGTGTAATTGCTGGGGAGGTTAAGATGTTACCTAAAAGGAAAGAAAGCTGTGTCTGTGCCAACCGTGTGAGGTCAAGCAAATGTAGGCCCCTGACTCTAAAAGATGATGATGATGATGATGTATTATCAGAGAACCTACCGCTACCTCCCTAGATCTCACATGGTCTGTATTTTATTCTAGTGGCTGGTGTCTGATATGACTAGTGTCTAGGGGTGAAATGACAATGGTGGTACATCAACACAATACACTTTAACTCACTATAAAGAAATGAATAAGACTGTGGTTAAAGTTTTCTTTAAAACTGAATTCTTTTCTTTGTACCAATTTAATCTGCCTGTCCCGCCATCTCTTTTGGACAGGTCTTTAAAAATGAGGAAAATATATTTTACATATACTGATTAACTAAAATGTCTGGACTCTTTGTCCTATAAGTATAATGTCACTATGTTATTCCTGTAGGTGTATTCACAGACTAAAACTTTAATAGCTACTAGTGTTAGTCATTTGTTAGGAGGAGCTGTTGTTTCATCACGCCCCATATAATTCTGTTTATTGTGTATATAGTAAAGGAACCGCGTGCAGAGCGAAGAGGGTTTTTTTTCAAAACGTGGTAGTGTTTGCGTTAATTATTACAGTCGTTTCGTTCTTACTACTGGAAAATGTCCGAGTTACTACTAATTTTAACGTTAAAGTTAAAAGATTACGTTAATTCAGACAGTAGGTTTGGCGGCACAGTTCTGGCAGATCGTTAATTATAAGTCTTGCCGCAGTTTCGTGCAGCAGATCGGGCAAGATGTTAAATTGTTAATTGTACGTCTCGAAACCGAAATTAAAAGGCGTGTTAGATTTTACGGCGGGTCATTTTTTTAAACATTTTCACTGCACACAAGGCAGCGCTCTACTGACGTTGAAGATGCCAATAGTCAGACACCTGAGGGCGGGTCTACTTATCATCACAGGACCAAAATCCTACTGAAATAAGCGATTATCTCACAGATTTCGCTACACACCTCCCTTCCTAAAACATGCATCCATTGCAGGTTACAATCTGTGAGATAACTTAGCGCAAATGAAGTCTTACGTGTCTTTCTGATTCTCATCATAAGGATGTCTACTTAAAAAATCGGCACCGACGTTCTGAGAGCCGGGAATATATTCAATCAGAAATGAATATGGCTGTAATAATAAAGACCATCTTAATAACCTGGCATTTTCATGCTTTGCCTGTGATAAGAATACTAGAGGCTGTGATCTGTTTGGACCACAAATGTCCTGCCATATAGATAAATCTGGAATTTTTTATAGCCGATATTAACGCCAAACATTCCTTTTCACTTGTTGAATAATTTTTTTCCGCTTTGTTCAACTTGCGGCTTGCATAAGCGACTGGGTTCAATTCCCCATCTTGTGAGGAGGACCGTTGCAACAATGTAGCGCCTAGGCCCACATTGCTTGCGTCACTTCTCACGACAAATTCTTGATTCAAGTCAGGCAATTTCAATACCGGCCTGATTGTGAGTTTTTCTTTTAACTCCTGGTAAGCCAATTCACACTGTGCTGACCAATTTATTGTATCTGGTTGTCCCTTACGCGTTAAATCCGTCAGAGGAGCACATATAGAGTTAAAATGTTTAATGTACTTTTGGTAAATACCACACAACGACACAAAAGATCGCACATCTTTCTTTGTTTGTGGCCTAGGTGCTCTTTTCAATTTCTCAATATTCTTGGGGTCAGGGGTCATGCTACCCTGATGTACGGTATGTCGCAAGAATTCCAACTCTTTACAACCAATACAACATTTTGTTGGTCTAGCAGTCAAGTTAGCCTCTCTGAGTCTATCAAACAGCATATTCAAAGAGTTAACGTGTTCCTCAAATGTTTCAGTAGCAATGAGGATATCATCCATGAAATTCGAGATACATGGATTTTTCAGGGAATCCAACAATTTTCGCATCATCCTAGAAAACACACTCGGGGCATTTTTCAACCCGAACGGCAGCATGTTGAACTCATAATGACCTTCCGAGGTGCTAAAGGCTAAGTAAGGTCGAACCTCAGGCTTTACTGGAATTTGATAATAGCCTTTGCTAAGATCCACCTTAGAAAAATATTTTGCCTTGTTCAGCCTGGCAAATAGTTGAGTAGTATCAGGTAATGGATCCACCTGACCTTCTGTGACAGCATTCAGTTTCCTGTAATCTATGCACAGTCTATGTTCTCCAGATGGTTTTCGCAACAAAACCACACAAGAACTATAAGGAGATTCACTGTGAGAAATAATCCCTTCTTGTAACAAATAATCTATCTCCTCTTTCAAAGCTTTTTCCTTAGCGAAAGGAATAGAATAAGGCCTCATACAGATGGGTGTTGGGTCTAGTAGTTTCATATCATATTCCAACAAATTGCGAACTGCAATGATTTGCCTGAATTACAAGTAACAAGGTACATATATCTCCAAAAATGATATGATACACTTGAGGCTATGTGATGTAATCATCACTCATCACTGCTCCAGTCGGAGTCTGGGGTCACCTCTGCTGTCGGTTGTCTGTACGACTAGCAGGAAGAAATCACCAGCGCTTGCTGTAGTTGTTTATGAATATGCTCTTTTCATATGTTGAGGTAGCCAGCCTCATATATAACCATTTAGCAAGAAAAACATGTCAAATTCACATTTGTAAAATAAATGTTTACACTTACCCCAAAGTAACTTTTGGGAACACAATCTCCTCGCACAGTTTAGAATGGACACAGCACTTTATATGATGCTTTGAATCACTTGGTCTGGGAAATTATAGTAATCCTCTTATGGCGGGTGTTCTGCGAATCACTTGGTCTGGGAAATTTTAGTAATCCTCTTATGACGGGTGTTCTGCGAATCACTTGGTCTGGGAATTGTTAGTAATCCTCTTATGACGGGTGTTTTGCGAATCTCTTGGACTAGGAAACTTTAGTATTAATCTTATGACGGGTGATCTGATTCCTTAGGTATCCAGACTTCGTATTTAACATGCGGGTTTACTTTTAAGTTTCAGAGTTGCCGAAATACTGTCCTGGTCCCTTAAGTTTCCAGTCTTTGTATTTATAAATGCGGGTTTACTTTTAAGTTTTAAAGTTGCCCAAATACTTTCGATCTGTCACTTATAATATAGGAATTCTTAGTCCGATCCTTCTCTCTCTGGCTTCTGGGAGTTGCTAGTTTGACGTTGCGATGCAGTCTGATTTGTGACTCCTATTTCGCTGTATCATATTCCCATTTCTCAGTTCAAATCCCAGATTGTACTTCCGACGAATTTTCCAATGAAAGTCAATGTATATTCCTGCTCTCAAATCAAACCAATGGTAAGCTCTTTAGCACTATCTGGGTAGGGGTGTTTAAATTCATAATCTCCCCCGCGTGTTTTAAAATATTAAATTTTAAAATTCCATCGCGTGACCTCTTTCTAATAATGCTGTAATACTTCCGCCAACTCACAAACAAATCTGTGAACTTATTTGATGTCCAGATGCTACCTTCCAATATTGTCTTCCCCAGACAGGTTATTTGTAACAATTACACAGGGGTGGTCCCGTGAAAACGATTATCTCCTTATCAACTGTGTTTTCGTCCCTCCGTCAGACGGATCTCTCAGACAGACAATGTAGCATTATATTCATCACTCGTCCGGGACCATATTCTGTCAATAGAGGATCGTCTCTATCAAAGGATGGCTATACGACTTACGTGACAAACGTATCACCCGCTGACCGGTGTAATTAACTGGATATTGTTACAATTCACCTGGCGGAACGTAAAAAGTCTGAGGTGCGGTCACAGCAAAAGAATGTAAGGGCAATAAATATGCCAAACAATAGGGCGATGAATGAGAAAAATGAAGAAAAGAAGTGATACTGCCGTAGTGGATAAGAGTTATGAAGAGTGCACCCAAATAATAAGCAGATGAAAGGGAGAGAGAGAGAGATGCACAAAAGTACATGAATAAACCCGTTTTGTGACAGTAATGATGGATCAAAGACAAGATATGTAATGCTAGTAATTGATTTAAATGGCTTATTCATGTAATATTTTTTTGTCATGAAGTTTATTTAGGGTGGGGTGGCCGGCCCCATTCTAAACTCTCCATAATAGCCTTCTGCATGCCTGGTAGCTGCAGTATTGTGGGCACCTGTGACACAGAGGCAAAAAATGTAAGTACTTATTTGGCAGCTTTTAATCTGGACTTCTGTTCTAAGGAACTAATCATTCAAGTAATTAGATCTATAGTCCTGACTGAAAGCTACTGAATAAGAATCCAAAGTACCCGGTACCAGTAAATGTCACTCAGGAAATGGAGACCTTATAACAGCATATTGTTGTTGTTCTTTTACTTCATACGCTTTCAGATATCAACTTGAATAAGTTTAAATCAGCCTGCAGTTGTTAGTATCTCCATAGAGTTTGTCCAGGACTGGTGCTGGTGTCGGCCATATGTGCTTTCACTGTTCTTCAAATGTTGTGCACTTTTGCCATTTTATCAGTGCCACAGCTACTCATCGGCAGTTCCTACCTTTAGCTTGTTGAATAGATGGTATATGTCTGTCGTGGTCCGTGCAGAGTCAGAAGATTACCACATGTTCACTTTTGTAAAGCTAGTAATATGCATTGATTTCTGTTGGCCTGGATGCTCTGCTTCCCACTTGTTTCTGTATCTACTTCTGATAAAATTCTTGGCCTCTTTATAAGTTGTGCTCGTGTCAGGCTGAGGTAGCTTTCCACCTTTCTTGGCCACTCTGTCAGCCTTTTCATTGCCTGGAATGCTGTGATGAGATGGGATCCACTGTATCACCCCTCTATTGAATGACTGAATTAATTTGTAGAGTATTGGTCTTGGTCACTCAGGTCTGCATTATTTTGACTTCTCAATGCTGTAACTACTGACAGTGCATCTGCGAAGAAAGCTTCTTCTGTCATTGCTTTCCTCTGCCATTAGAACTTCTGCTGCAGTTTTCAAGGCCTCTGCTTCTGCTGAAGTTACTTGATAATATTCCTGTTGCCACTGAAAGCTTTTTGAATGTGAAATCTTATACTCAGAAAAATTCCCCCACCAGTATTCTATAGTGCATTAATTGCTGATCCAACTATGAATGCATGTGTCCAGGTGTGCCTTGGGTAATGTTTCTCTGTGTATTTTATAGTTAGTACTCATCTTCTTTCTAGCTGTATCTTTCTGTTTTCTCTCAATGCCAGGAATGTTTTCTATCATCACAGGGAAGTTGTTGGATACCATTTTGTTGAACGTCATAATGTTGAATGGCGATGAAGACGTAGTATGGTGTCTGTGGTCTGATTTGTGTAAGATGCAGATGTGTATTCAAACAGTTATCATCACAAACAGGGCAATCCACACGAGGACGTCACATTAACTCACGATGGGTAAAGTCAATGAGATTTGCAACAGCTAGTGACGTTTTCTTGTATAATTTATTGTGGACGCCACAATAACAAAATGTATACGCGAAGGTAGGTACATCATCGATACAAACAACAGTCATTGCTACATCACATTGTTCATACAATACTGGACGGTAGACGGCATCATAATAAGGATGAAACATATTTATGTGAATGCATTAATATCAGCCATAGACGTAGTCAGGCTGAAATAAAACTCCATCCCTTTCCGTACTAGCAGCAAAGTAACAAATAGGAGACTAAGTCCACGTCTCTTTAGTTGACTTCAGTAAGACCGACACATCTTCTTAAGTCCTCAAAATATCCTCCAAGTTCCTTTAGTTATCCAAGATATCAAATCTGGAACAAGCAGTAGAGTTTAGCAGGCAGATAGTTCTTAGGACATGCATCCATCGATGCAGTAACAGCGAACATGATTCGTGAGCTGACCAAAACTTCTCATAGCGTAGACCCTTCTATAATCTGGCTACAAACAAAATGTCAATCTCGAAGGATATCGATAAATGTCAAAAAATGTCATTACCTTTACTTCAGGAAATAAACATATAACTCACAGGCTTCCAAGCACTAAGAATCACCACAGATATATCATTTCCAAAGGAACAATACGAATAGGACATTATTTCCTGAACAGTTTAAGCACAGACGCTGGCAAACCAAAATGCGTCTTGCTTATCACGAATCTATCTGCACTCTGAATGTCGGGGCGGAACCCGTGCAAAAAAGCGATCAAGACCAGACATGCGCAGACAAGCGCGACTCGAACGGTGTTCAGCCAACTTACGAACCAAAGAATATTCTGGAGAACAATCGTACAGATTCGAACCTAATAAGGAAATGAATCTTGAAACATTGCGATTGCCAACTGTTTCTAAGAACTGATGACCTGAGCGCTCCGTATATGGACATGACTCAAAATCGTTCACACAAACTATCGGCAACTATCGTCACACGATTAGACAACTAGTAGAAATAAAAAAAGTGACTACAATACATGAGTTATTTCCCATGCATTAGAAAATAAATACATAGACGAAAAACGTTGCAACAATCATCGCAACATTACCGCACCCTCCCGATTTAAAAAAAAATGTGCAACATTTTTTTTTTTGGTTAATATCCAAGAGTAAAGCCAAAAGCGGCCTAACAACGCACAAATTATGCGCGGATAATGGATTAAATTGCCTAATATGAGGCTAAATTGACACATAGAGTGTCTGGTGAGAATATTTCTCAACAGATAAAAAAATCTGATTCAAAAATATATCGGGGAGGTGCCACCAACACACACTACGTTAGCATGTAAGTACAACATACATATGCAAGTGCAATACTATCTTTATCAAATTGCGGTGTCATACTCTAATACCGCTTTAGAATGGATGTACACATCTGATAGTAAATAGTAAATAGTACATTATCCAAAACGTGTAATAATATGAGTATATAATGAAATTAACTACATGAAGATCCAGGACTCATCTCCCGTCGTTCCTAAGGTAAGCAAATAAAGTGGGAACTCTCCATGTTTGACAACAGAAAGGTAGCTTCTCAGATCAACAATAACATGCTGAGAAAAAACAACCAATATAATTCTATTTAATAGCCATTAAGTTTCATACTATACAATACATTATTATTAACAATTGTGGCCGAGTAAACTTTCGGCCCTTATATTAACTACTCAGTCTTCCTCTTATATTAAAGATGGGAACAGAAGAAGATGATAACAAAGCACAATAGTATGTGTTCACCTAAATTGAGGACTGATGTGCTAATGTATTGTAGTAATATAGGTGTGTTATGACTCTGTCGTATATCTAGAAATAGGACAGAAGTATTAGTTGGAATCATGTGGGCATCTAGACAGAATGTCAGCCATCACATTATCCGACCCACGGATAGCTCGTACCGTGAAGTGAAAAGGTTGAAGAGCAATAGCATATCGAGTTGATCTCGAACTCTTCAAGTTCTTAGTCTGAATAGCTGTAAGAGCTTTTTGATCAGTTTCTAAAATGAAATGTGCGCCAAGGAGGAATCTTTGTAGTTTGAGAATTGCCCAAACCATAGCCAACAATTCACGGTCTAAAACCGAGTAGTTCTTATCTGCCGCATTTAGTTTTCTGGAAATGTACATAACAGGATGCAGAGTTTCAACATATTCCTGCATAAGTGCTGCTCCGATCCCAGTGGATGAAGCATCACTTCGAAGAACAAAAGTTCTATCAAGAGTAGGTAATCTTAGGATGGGAGGAGAAGAAAATATTTTCTTGATCTGATCTAAGGAAGATTGACATTCCTGAGACCAACGAACCAGATTAGGCGACCCTTTCTTCAACAAAGTTGAGAGAGGTGCCATGATGGAAGATAGATTCGGGATGAATCTCCCATAGAATTGAATTAAACCCAAGAGACTACGGACTTGTTTCTTCGTTTTAGGTACAGAGATGTTCAATATTTTCGAAGTATTGTGGTCTTCTGTCTTCAAGAGACCATGACCAACACGATGACCCAGGAAAGAGATTTCACCAAAACCAATATAGGCTTTAGAGGGTTTTGCTGTCAAATTAAACTCACGTAGAGTGGACAGTAGGTCATATAAACCCAAATAGTGATCTTCCCAGGAATCACTGAAGAGACAGATATCATCTAAGTATGCGATGACATCTGAACGATGAGAAAGAATTCGACGCATCATGCGAACGAAAGTAGCAGGGGCGTTCATAAGACCGAAAGGCATAACATTCCATTGAAATAGACCCCTAGGTGTTGAGAAAGCAGTAAGAGGTTTGGCATGATCTGCTAGAGGCACTTGCCAATAACCTTTAGACAAGTCAAGTTTAGTGAAGAATCTAGAATTAGAAAGTCTAATAAGTAGATCTTCTAGTAAAGGCATAGGTTCAGCATCGAACTTTGTGACCTGATTTAATTTGCGATAGTCAACGCAAATTCGTATGTTCTTATCTTTCTTCCGAACAATAACCATGGAGGAAGAATATGGTGAAGTAGATGGTTCAATTATGTTTAATTGAATCATTTCATCCAATTCCTTTTCCACCTGAGACTGAAAGTGTATAGGGATAGGATAAGATCTAACCCTATTAGGATTATTGTCGGTAAGAATTATGTCATGTTCTATGACATGCGTGTGACCAGGGATGTCGGTTAGAACATCCTTAAATGTCTTTAACATCGACGAGACTTGACGATGTTCATCAACAGAAAGATTAGGAAAAATGGAGACATCTTTCCAAGATTCCATGGAATGTATTGGAACCACTGGAAGAGGGAGATTAACATCGGAAAAAACAGATTCCTCATCCTGTATGACAGACAGGGATGAGTAATGACCATGAGGTACAGAAGATTCATCCGTTGCCTAGAAAATAGGCAGCAAATAGTCTGGACGCTCATGAAATTCCGTCAGCATGTTGATATGGAAAGTTTTATGCTTTCCATCTATATCGACCACATAGTCAACATCGGAAATTCGTGAGACTATTGCATATGGACCTTTCCATGCAATCAGAAGTCTATTTTCCCTACTGGGGAGTAGGACGAATGCTTTGTCACCTGGACAAAGTTGTCGTAGACATCTGTTCTTGTTAGCAAACTGTCTTGCTTTTTCTTTAGCAATTTCTGATGAAGCAGTTGCTAGTTTGCATGCCTCAATTATCTTTTGCCTAAGAGCAATGACATACTCATATGAGGATTGAGTGTCATCACTAATATCATCGGCAGTGATGAGATCGTGTAACAAAGACATAGGGCCGCGCGGACGCGCGCCAAAGACAAGTTCAAAGGGAGAAAATCCTGTGTGTTCGTTTGGGACCTCTCTATAGGCAAAGAGAGCCGCGGGTAAAACCCTGTCCCAATCTTGAGGATGATCTTCAGTTATCTTACCAAGCAAAGTCTTGAGCGTTCTATTCAGACGCTCAACTAACCCATTAGACATAGGATGATAGATGCTACTGAGAGATCTTTTAATGTGTAAGGTAGACATTACTTGAGACATAGTATCAGATATGAGTTGAGTGCCATGGTCTGATAGTATTTCTCTGGGGAACCCCAAGCGAGAAAATATCAGCCAAAGAGCATCTGCGATATCTGTAGTAGATATGCTCTTTAGAGGGATAGCCTCTGGCCAACGTGTGCACATATCGACACATGTAAGGATAAACTGATGTCCTCTGGCCGACTTTATCTTAAAGGGCCAATAATATCTATGGCCATTTTCTGAAATGGCCGAATAGGGATGTCAGCAGCCTGGATAGGCGCAGCATGTCGTGGTCCTCTAGATTTGACCTCTTGACATACCTGACATGATCGGCAGTATATACGAATGTCCTTGTTAACAAAGGGCCAAAAGAAAGCCGCAAGGACTCTCGACTTTGTACGGGAAAATCCCATGTGTCCAGCACATTGCGAGTCATGAGCATGTTGCAATATTTGCACTCTCATACTCTTGGGAACAAGAATTTGCGAATGTGCTGACGTAGCCGAGTCTTGTACCATACGTACAAGTACGCCGTTTTTCATTGCTATCCAAGATTTTCTTTGTGTATCCTTATTTGGATCACCTTTCTTCGCAAGAATGAAGAATTTTTTTAGCGTAGGATCTTCTTCCTGTAACTTTATGAACGAGTCACGAGAAATAACCAAGTGACTATCTTGGCTATGAAGTTCATTATCACTATCCAATGAAGTTTGCGGTGTTTGTAGAGCTTGTGCTCTTGTAACCACTGCATTGGTAGCTTGCATATTATGATCTTCCCAAGCAGCAATCTGCTGTGGGGTACATTCCCTAACTCCGTGGATACGACCAATAATAAGGTCCGCAATAGGATTAGGTAAGAGACAGGCGTGCACATCTCCCGTAAAGAAAGGAGTGGCAATGTGAATTACAGCAGTAGGATATTTCTCTAGAGTGCCGCCAAATGTGACACATTTGATAACCCTTCCTGTAGCACAGGATGGATCTACAAGCGATTGTCTGACACCAATAGTGGTGCATCCGGAATCGAAAAGTAGTGAGACCGGAGTATTATTAACAAGACACTTATGTAGGATTAGAGAACCTCTCCCGTCATGCGCAACTGCAGCAGGCAGAGCGGGAAGAGGGTGACCACAACTCAAAGTAGTTATTGTAGTCGGTTCGAACAAAGTACTGCATTGGGGGCATTTGTTTGCTCTCCCAAAGTCAAAAGCGGAGCAAGTGACAGCGTCAGAGGTTTTATTATCAGAAACCTGATTACAGGCTCCCTGAGATTCTTGTTGTGCAGAGTTAGCCTGCTGATATCTCTTTTTTTTGTATTGAGATCTACCGCGACTGTTATTACCTCTGAAGTTATCAGAGTTATTATTATCTCTGAAGCTATTAGAATCTCTATTATAACTGTTATCCTGTTTTGAACTACAGTTTCCATGATTATTATCATGTCCACATTGATGTGAACATCTATTTGTTTGGTTTTGAGGTCTACGCGAGGAAAAGCCTCTGTTACCATATCCTCTTCTAAAATGCCTAAAATTATTAGGTTGGAAGTAACGAGGACTGTCAGCTCGTCTCCAATTCTTCGAAGAAGAATCACCCTGAAATTGATTTCCATAATTTTGACCGTAACTACGGTTACTTTTCCTATCAAAATTTTGTTGGAATCTATGACTAGAGTTTTGACCATAAGGTGCTGCCGAAGCAACTGGCAGACCTTCTTTTACTTTAGCGTTACCAATGGTTACGTGAGGATGCGCAGTTATATACTGGCAACAGAAATCTTCCATTTCTTTTATTGTTTTAGGTTTACGTTCATGAAGGAAAGCAAGGAAAGACTCATTGACAGAATACATGACTTTGTCTCTAAGTATTAAGTCCATAAGTCCTTCATAAGAATGTTCTGTCTTAGCTCCACCCAACGTGAAAAAGTAAGACGTATCTTTGAAATGAATTCAGAGAATTACACTCCAGTTTCTGGCAACATATTTTTAAATTGAAGACGATAGCCGTCTTCGTCAAGTTGGTATTTCTTTAACAATATAGCCCTGACAACCTCATAGTTGTTCTTGTCAGGCTAATCTACCATGCTTAACATACTCAAAGCATCACCTCTAAGTATCTTGGACAAATGATAAACATGCAGTGATTTATCTATGTTATGTACTTTACATGAAGTTTCAAATCTGTCCAGATAGAATGTTATATCGTCGATGGAAGCATTGAATGGTGGTAGATTAAGCTTGAAAGTGCTTGCATTAGTCTTATCTGAGACCTTATTTGCATCATTAGCATTACCCATGTTCATCACCTTTAATTTCTCAACTTCCAAAGCTAAGAGTTTTTCTTCATGCTGCATTTTTGCTATTCTCTCCTCAGCTTCAACCTTTAACTTTTCTATTTCAAGTTTTTTTAATTTCAGACTCTTTTTGTAACTTTTTTTCTTCAGCCTCAACCTGAAGTCTCTTATTTTCAGTCTCTATTTCTAGTCTTTTATTGTCAGCTTCTTTTTCAAGCCTTTTATTCTCAGCTTCTTTTTCAAGTCTTTTATTGTCAGTTTCTTTTTCAAGCCTTTTATTCTCAGCTTCTTTTTCAAGTCTTTTATTGTCAGCTTCTTTTTCAAGAAATTTACCCTGCTCATAAAGTGCTCAAATGTAGACATGATGAGTAATAATATGAGTCCACAACCTGAAATAATTAATTATCTTATTTCAAATTTAATTATAACAAGTCTTAAATGAAGCACTTGCTTATTCACAACACTATATTATCATCCCAATCTCTATGGGAAACAAGTCTTATATTAAAGAACTTGTGTATAGACCTTGTTGAAATATCATCAATCAACTCTTGATCATAGGTGCACTTCCCATTCAATAGTGCACAATACTATTCATCATTTATTTATCATCAGTGTAGTAGTAGTGCATCAGCATAATCCATTATTCAATTACCATAAGTGTAACCAATGACTATGTAAACACAACTACAATGTAACCATCAACCATGCAAATACTTACAATGTAAACATTAACAATGTAAACAATGACAATGTAAACATTAACAATGTAAACAATACCAATGTAAACAATAACAAAGGTTTAGCAACAATACGAAAACATTCGCAGAAATCAACAAAAAATAAAGCGAAAAGTAAAGAAATATCACAAAAAATGTGATGATATCTGCGAGAAGATATTACAAATACAAGACACAACAGTGTATAAACAAAAATGGTGTATGAAACTAAACAATAGGAAAGAGTAGGCTAGCAAATACAAACAAATCAAAACAAAACTAAAGAGTGCGAAAAATAACGAAAACAATACTAACACATGTCATCACAACTAACAAAAAATAGCAACAGAAGTCGCTTTGCAAATTCCAGTATCGGAAATTTGCACACTCTACAGAAAACGCTCACGATAGACAACCTCTATGACGTGGTATGATCTAAGGGAGACACCGCCCAACCGAAACCCGCAGAAACATAAATATATAAATATAAATATACAAATAATATATAAACATATAATATATAACAATATGACAAAAAAATGAGATGAAACACAGAAGACTCAGTAGAAGTATAACGGCACAGTTCACGAACAAACAGGCCACTTAACTTATGGATATCCAATCGTCAGCCACAGCAGAAAAACAGATGACAGCCAGCGTCCTAAGGGATGGAAATCCAACGATGACGGTACATCTGAACTGCTCCAACTGTCACGACGATGGTACTTGAGCTTCTTGACTGATTAAGTAGTGTTGTTTCGGCACTTGACCTTCTGAATCCTATAGTAAATATGTTTGAATTCGGTACTTGACCTTCTGAAAACGAACTCGAAACAACCGGCACTTGACCTTCATACAAAGACAGCAACTTGACACCTTGACAGCAGCGACTGGCTTCACTTGAGTTAACGACAGCAACGGTCTGTGATATCCGGCAATATGTAACAATGCCGCGTACTGTCAAATTTCTTGCTTCAGGCAAAAAGTTGCAATTTCGACCTTTTCCCGGGCAACGCCGAGTACTTTCATAATTCTGTATGTAGATGTAGAATTTCTTGAAGAATGCTGTTTGTTGAATGAAGTGGGTAAGGGACCCCGTGTCTGCTGGCACCAGACCAAACCAGCTTATGTCTGCCAAATGTTGATGCTGATGTGTGGCAGGTTAATAATGCCTTTGGACTGGCCACTAAATGTTGGATACCATTTTGTTGAACGTCATAATGTTGAATGGCGATGAAGACGTAGTATGGTGTCTGTGGTCTGATTTGTGTAAGATGCAGATGTGTATTCAAACAGTTATCATCACAAACAGGGCAATCCACACAAGGACGTCACATTAACTCACGATGGGTAAAGTCAATGAGATTTGCAACAGCTAGTGACGTTTTCTTGTATAATTTATTGTGGACGCCACAATAACAAAATGTATACGCGAAGGTAGGTACATCATCGATACAAACAACAGTCATTGCTACATCACATTGTTCATACAATACTGGACGGTAGACGGCATCATAATAAGGATGAAACATATTTATGTGAATGCATCAATATCAGCCATAGACGTAGTCAGGCTGAAATAAAACTCCATCCCTTTCCGTACTAGCAGCAAAGTAACAAATAGGAGACTAAGTCCACGTCTCTTTAGTTGACTTCAGTAAGACCGACACATCTTCTTAAGTCCTCAAAATATCCTCCAAGTTCCTTTAGTTATCCAAGATATCAAATCTGGAACAAGCAGTAGAATTTAGCAGGCAGATAGTTCTTAGGACATGCATCCATCGATGCAGTAACAGCGAACATGATTCGTGAGCTGACCAAAACTTCTCATAGCGTAGACCCTTCTATAATCGGGCTACAAACAAAATGTCAATCTCGAAGGATATCGATAAATGTCAAAAAATGTCATTACCTTTACTTCAGGAAATAAACATATAACTCACAGGCTTCCAAGCACTAAGAATCACCACAGATATATCATTTCCAAAGGAACAATATGAATAGGACATTATTTCCTGAACAGTTTAAGCACAGACGCTGGCAAACCAAAATGCGTCTTGCTTATCACGAATCTATCTGCACTCTGAATGTCGGGGCGGAACCCGTGCAAAAAAGCGATCAGGACCAGACATGCGCAGACAAGCGCGACTCGAACGGTGTTCAGCCAACTTACGAACCAAAGAATATTCTGGAGAACAATCGTACAGATTCAAACCTAATAAGGAAATGAATCTTGAAACATTGCGATTGCCAACTGTTTCTAAGAACTGACGACCTGAGCGCTCCGTATATGGACATGACTCAAAATCGTTCACACAAACTATCGGCAACTATCGTCACACGATTAGACAACTAGTAGAAATAAAAAAGTGACTACAATACATGAGTTATTTCCCATGCATTAGAAAATAAATACATAGACGAAACACGTTGCAACAATCATCGCAACAGAAGTGCTGTTGTTTCCAGACAACACTGCTTGTATGCAGTGCAGATGGGTTTGGTTGTCAATATGGCATATATGGGATCAGCTCCTATCTTTGTTTTGATTGATTCTACTAAGCTTGAATCTTCCCCTTCTTCTTTGATCCTTAGCCGCCGACTGTAAAAGCAGTCTTTAGCCATTACGCCTGGTGGCATCTTGTAGGGCAGCAACAAACTGCTTCCACTTTCTTGGTCAGCGGCCATCAGTGCAAGTTCTGGTTTATTCTTTGCATCTCAGCCGCCACAGTTCTCCGTCAAGTTGTTTTTGGTCGGCCTCTCTTTCGCTTTCCTTCAGGTGGTCAGTAGTATGTCATGGCGGTTACGGTTAGGATTCAGACGGTGGAGCGTGACTTTTTTATAGCAAAATATACCGATCGATTCAGGCGGTGGAGCGGACTTTTATATAGCAATATATTAGTTCGATAATGGCTGCGTGTGTAGGTAGGTTGTATTTTGTGTAGGTATTTTAATTGTTGTGTGTTGTTTGTTTATACAATATATATACATATTTTACAACAGGTAGATAATATTTATATAATATACATATATATATATTTTACAATATTTATACATATACACATATATATACAATATTTATTCAACATAGATAACAAAGGCCAAGGTTTTTTAAATAAATATATTTAATATCACGGTGTTTTGTTGCAGCTGCTGCCCAGAACAAATATATATAAACGACTCAGGGTAGGATAAGTAGAAAGGACTAGATATTGAGGGGAGATGTCGTCACGTTATCATCGTGTACCTGTATTTTTATGTAAAAATAGGACAGAGAGTTGCGGTGTTGGGTGTACGTGTAGCTAGCTGAAGTGTGTGTCTTGAAACCTACATTTTTTCCCCCTGCGCTTGTTGCGTGTTGAGGACATCCAAAAAAGTGTTTTTGTCTAGTGTGTTGTATTGTTTACTGAGCCCTTTAGTGGTAGTTTTGTCATAATCCCCGAAACAGTGGTAAGTTTTGCTGCAGAGGGAAACCATCAAACTGCCCTCATTTTATAACTTGAAAAGACCTGGTGATCGTTTATCAAATGACTCTTCGTCGCGGCATTTCTGACAAACGATTCGCGTTTTACCCCCACTAGCAATAAACTCGGATCGATGTTTGGGGCAGACTTCGGCGGGGAACCATTGGTCGTTTACGCTATAAAATTCTTTTTGCATAGAGGGTTTAACGGCGTCCGCCAGGTTATTTGTACTAAGGGCCAAGTAAAGACTATCGGTATCAGTCTCGCATAACTGAAAGTCAGCTCTGTCTACAAATCTATCTAGGCAATCGTAATAAAATTCTAACATGCGGAGTTTTGCGTACTGGTAGACGAAAAAGCCTATCTGCGTGGGTAGGTTCCAACTAATTTTCTTCTTAACCATCTCTACCTCGAAAATATCGTCCGTCACTAAACTCATCTTTTTAAAACGCGGACAGTTTATTAATTTAGACGTCCCCTCCCCCGTCGTGTACGATACCTCTACGTGCTTCGCCTTATTGGTCAACGTCTTGCCGTAAGCCGCGTTCCCTAACAATTGCATAGTTTCACTAGTTATTGCGTAAACATCGTCTATCTCCCACTGTCGGTGGGCGTCGGAGACGGTATCCCCAAATTGTTTGAAACAAGTCGCAGGTGTATACTCGATCGCCTGGTATATACGCGTGACCTCTAAGCCCTTGGACAAGTACCAGCGAAGCAGAGGCGTTGCCAACATAATCTTTTCACCTATGTAACTACCGATCAATGTCCTTCTAGGGGTAGGCAAGAGTTTATTTTTTTCCGCATAATCACGCATAAAAGGACCAATATCGTCTCTACTCACGTCAACGTTCTTAAATATCGGAGTCATTTCCGAAAAATGCTCCTTTAGGGAGTCGGGGACTCGAATGTCGCATTCGACTAACCTAAATAAGGTCTCGTCTATAACAGAGGCTGGAATCTGGTGTTCCTTTAGCGGATATCTACACTTGGTACACGAGGGTTTCAGGCTCGGGAATGTGTCGCTCAGAAATCGACCGATCGATCGATCGGTTTGTTTGAGTCGCTACCACTCGCATTCCCACATTTCTATCAGGTTGACATCACACTCGGTCTTCAAATAATCGCCAATTTCCCGCGTCTTTTCATACAACTCAGTCAAGGGTTTCTTATTGACGGGGTTGGTATCACGACCGGTGGTTAGTGGGCAGTTAGGATGCCCGTGGAAAAGAGATCCATGAAACTGGTAGGGTGTGCGAGACTCTTTGTCCCAGCCATCGACCCTAAGGCGCCTACGTCCCAAAGCAATTTCACGACCGTTGAACTGGGTTTTCAAAGACACATTATTTTTGTGGGATACCCAAGTCAACCAGTCGCGACACTGCACGGCGTATTTATTGACTTTATGGTACCTGAAATCATCCTCCTTTTTTCTTCTAATGGGAAAATCAGTGGGCATTTTCTGCATTAGCGCCCACAAATAAAGAGCATTGGCGTCATAACCTTTAACCCTCTGAACCACTTTACCACCTCTAATGTACGTTTTGTCTTTTTCATGAAACCTATGAAATATTATTGACGGCCCCCCAACTATATTTTGTCTCAGAGTGTTATGTTAATCTTGCTCCCGTTTCGAACATAAAGAAAAAGCTACATTTGACGGCAGAGTTTTCTTCTTCTTCCTCTTCCTCGTTCGCCCTGAAAAGGACGGTGGTTGCGTTGTCTATTTACGCCGTAGCTGTGATATCTGCACCTTTCGGTCGACACATCCGACTTCAGCACGGCATTTTTTAGGGACCGGGTTTGCCTTCTTATTTCGATCCGTACTCGCTCAGCCAGACTGCACTGCTTCAGACTGTTTCCAGGACCACCACGTGGAGGTGGAGTACGGTCTTGACCAGCTTTGGTTCGCTGGTCCTGATGCAAGCAGTCAAGCTATGGGTCGCTGACTGCATTCACTATTGCTGCATCTTTGGGGCAGAGTTTTGAATAGATACTTTAAGGTTACCCCGGGAACCGAAATGGCGTCTTTAAACATATCCACCCCTAGACCCGCGTAAAAACTAGCTTGTTGTTCTAACGCAATTAAGAATGGAACTAGGTCTTTGTTGTTATACCACGCCAGAAAATCGCGCAGCGTGGCCATGTGATTATCGACCCAGACATTTTGACATTCAGCGTACTCGGCACTGGAAATATTACAATTTTTTAGGGAGGAAAAAAAGACCGAGTGGGGCGGTAGCGTCGTTTCGTTTAACTTGTTTAAATCTGTGACGTATTCATAGCAGAAAAACCCTTTAGTTTCTTTAACTTTATAGGCCGCGAGGTATTTGCTATAACTAAATCCGGGGGCCAGGTAATTGATTATATCTAAAAATTTTAACTGCGGGGTAACGATACACATAAAGTTATTATTTCTTTTTACTAAATATTTAAAGTCTTGGTCTAGGAAATACTTTATAAGGTATGGTTTTATAACATTTACGTCATATTTCCCCGAGTTGAAACCTATTACAGGGAGCTCTCGCAAATACTCATCGAGTCTTTCGATGTGTCCCTCCAAATCACCGAGTTGTGTATACACCTCGTCAAAGCGCTCACGTAAGGTGGCATAAGCCGCCTCGGCGTTTCAGGTCAGATGGTCAAGCATCCTATTGACCAAGTCTTGAGGATCGCCCGTTGTGAAAAAGCAGACAGGCGCTTCCAGCCAGGGGACACTGGAAGCGACCGAACAAGACAGAGGGACGTGTTTGGACATAAAGGTAGTTACGCTCCCCCCAGTCACCGTCCCTACAGAGGTATCAAAAAAACATTCATAATCAAACGATGCGCGATATGGAAACACGAATTTCGTATAGACATCTATACCCTGCGCGGCAACTGATTCCCAAATTGTTTCCGGCGGGGTATAAACCCAAGTTTGTGTCTCGTCAAACTCGAACACGTCATTGTTTACCCCGAAGCATTTTTCTAAGGCGGGAATGTGGGTTAAACTCACGCCGGGAAAATCGATTAGGGAGTCGATACCCTGATTTTTTTGCCACTGTTTTAGGAGCCGATATGTGGTTTTTCTAACGTTAGTAACGGGAGCCCCATAAACACCGCCAGGCATCTAAAAAACAAAAGTTATCTGTAAAAGGTTTTGCGCTGGAGTCGTGTTGTAATGTGTTAATTGCTTTATTGTCGGTGTTGTGTGATGGAATATCACATAAACAACAGCCTATAGGATATTCTTGTATGTGGTAAATGTAAAAACTAGTGGCAGGTATTGTCTCGACATAATATTTTGTATTGGGTCTGTTTAACTGCGCGTTATTAAGAGTCACTGTCGTGTAAGTTTGAGACAAATGTGTTGAAATCTGTAACATTATTAACTTGATGAGGTGTGTCCAAGACACATGAGTTATTATGAGATGCGTGGTAGAAGCGGAGTTCATTCGTTTCTCTATGACGTAGAATGGTGTGGTGACTGTAATTAATTTTGAATTGTTTTGTTTGTTTGTTAAAGAGGAGTCTGAGCAGGGAAAACCAATCTATTGGGTGTGCAGTGCCTGGTCTATGAAAAAAGGTGAATGTAGACAAGTATTTGTTGGTGTTGGTGTGTGTTTATGGCTGACCAGTTGTCTGTGTAGATCTGTCTAACGTCAGACGGTATGTCCCGTAAACTGTCCAGGTCAGAGGTCAATCGAGCCTTTTTACTATGCCCTTGGTGGGTGGGTCTTCGGTGTTGGTATTAAGACGAGGGGTGTTCCTGGACTGCATCTGTTGAAGATGAAGAGGGTGTCTGCTGATGATGTTGAGACGAGGTGGAGGGAATTGTTGAAGATGAAGAGGGTGTCTGATGATAGTGTTGAGACGATGTGGAGGGAATTGTTGCAGAGGCTGGAGTCTGCTGATAGTGTTGAGACGCTGTGGCCGGTCCCGGTGTTGAAGATGGTGTGGGGCCAGGTGTTGAGGTAGAGGGCCCCGTTGAAGCTGAAGAGGGTGGCTGCTGATAGTGTTGAGAAGCTGTGGAGGGAATGTTTCAGATGCTGGTGCGGGTGTTGAAATTGATGATGCTGGATTCTGCATGGGTGCAGAAGGGTGTTGCTGTAGATGGACCCGTAAGTTATCAGCTCGAGTAAAGCTGTTTTCGCAGATCTCACAGCTAAACAGATTCAGAGAGTGCACGGTATTGATGTGCCGTAATAGATCAGCACGACGTTTGAACTGCTTCCCGCATCGAACACACACCAGGTTGTTTTGTGACACTGTGGTGGTGCCTGTTTGTGGTATGCACGAGGCTTCCGTACTTGAAATGGTCCCATGTTCATTCTCTGTGTGACGTTTAAGCGTATCAGTTCTCGTAAACACCCGCCCACACAGAGAGCACTCGTGTCGTTGTCTCCCGTGAGCTGTATACAAATGGCGAGTGAGATTACATTCCCGAGTGAAAACGCGCTCGCATTCCGAGAAAAAATGTCGGCGTCTCTCGGGTTGAGGTGAAACCATCTGTGAAAAAGAAAAAAAATAAGAATTTAGACATCAAAAAACGAATACATATGGCAAAACTCTTCGAGTAAGTAAACTATCAACCAGACACGCTGTTTTTCACTGGCATGATTAAACCAGACAAAACAGACTTATAGACAAACTGACAGATAGATAGAGAGACAGACACACACACACACGTGCGCGCGCATACACGTGCACACATTGTTATAACAAATTTTATTTTTACGTCTCTTTTTTCTTATACAATGGGAGCTCTTTGCATTGTTATCAAGACACTCAGAAAAGTTTCTGGTTTGATGTTAACATACATAAATATCCCGACTCGCACCTGCGCGAGAGATGTGGTAGTGTGGAACCAGACAATGCCAAGTTATGATATTGATTTGCCCTCATAACGACTTGTAATTATTTTCCCCAGGAGATAAAAAATACGCAAAGTTTTCAAGTGCCACGTGCATTGTCAGTGCAGCTGTGTCCCAGACAGTTATTACAAAATTTTAAATGGTAGAGATTGATTTTTTTTTGGTCTCACCCCGTAAAAGTATCGACTGGTAGGTAAGGCCTGATTGCAGACCCAGTGACCTATATATCGATCCGAAAATGAGTCATCAACATACTGTTGTCTCTCGCGCTGTCTCAGACAGACACAAAGCAACTCGCTTTGTCTATTTTCGATTGTCACCCACTGAGAGCGTGCCCGACATATCGACCCAAATACGCCTCCCAACAGACAATGGTTGTTGTCTATCTCAGACAAGGAATAGCTCCACCATGGCATATCGATCATACTCTAGGGAGATACTTTTTTGAACTGTGATAGGGTGGGCGAGATGATGATGATGATGTTGTGATATTTGATCACTCTCTTGCACACTCGCAACCGACCCGATTCAACAATAAAACTCTGATTGTTAAGGCAGGGGCTGTATTTATTTTTACAACCCTATCAGTGACATTAAGAGCACACTGAAGCAAACATTAAACAAATAAACCAACAAACCAAACACCAAACAAACACCCAGCTAGTGCTCAGTTGCTAATCCTGAAATGCAAACAAAGCACGGGCTAGTTAAAATCATAGTTAAATAACTATACTCTCACCTGCCAAACAGTCCTTCCACGCCACCTGACACCCTCAACTATCACACACGCACACACTCATGCGTGTCGTCCAATGCGACTAGTAAGGTGTTATGCATGAGGCTGGCAATCTCACCGTGCAACATCGGTTGCTACCGAAACCACTACTGCGAGAGCACACACTTAGCTATCACACACACACATACACTCATGCATGTCGCCCAATGAGACTAGTATGGTGTTGTGCTTGAGTCTGGCAATCTCATCATGTAACAGATTGCTACCGAAGCCACTACTGCACGAGCATATGAATACTTCAAGCGGAGGCAAACCACACTGGTGGCCCCATGCTCCCTCAGGAGCGGAGAAGAGAAATATATATCTCCAAGTGAGCCCACGTGCTCTCACAAACCATTCTTCACATAACAATAATTAAATAATAACAAAATGGACATAGAATAATATTCAACGATATGTACAACAAATACCCTCAATAATGAGAATAAACCACCACCTCGCAACTGATCCGTCTCAATATTCGTCACTGCACTCTGAAGCATGTCGTAAATGCCGACTGATGCGTCTGGCAACCAGCGTGTCGTATATGACCCCTGATGAGATTGGGAACTCATCACATGAAACACATTGTTACAGAAACAACCACTGCAATAGCATAAAAATGCTTCTTGTGGGCCTGTAATGGACACCAGTTGCATTGTTGTTTCCATGCTCCGCACGGAGCAAACAGAGAAACACCTGTCTCAAAGTGCCTTACACACCAAGGAGTGGCCCTAATCTCACCAGAAATCTAAATGACTATTCTCACCTCAAAGTAACCAACCAAAGATAAACAGTAGAATAATCAATAATCGTGACATACACTTAATGACTATAGCATCAAAGAATAAAATATAATTATTCTTAACTTTAACAAAACTGGAACTAAATACATCAACTCGAGGAAATTTAACACAAAAACTCTGATCTATTACTGGGGAAAATTACATTTAACCTACTTTCACCCACGTGTCAATTCACACGATATAAAACTGCGTGACATTATAGGCTTGATAACTAAGAGTGTTACTGCAGACTCCTCGCGCCGCTTTTATACAGTCATCACCACGTGGCTGCCATCTTGATAACAGTTAATATTATTTAAATTCAAGTAATAAATCGCTTCTCTGCATGGTTTCATGTGTGAAATAGTTTGCCTTTCTTGCCCAGTCTGATGAATGAAATACTTGGTACTTAACTATTGCAGCCGCAATCAGGACTAGGCACTAGTAAAAATCTACCACACATTATTTTCACTCATTTATATTTCAAGACTAAATTATCAGGTCCTGAAAACACATCAATCTATTTATTTCATTAAACATTAAAACAGCCACGCTCAATATAATTCTAAAGCTACAGGGAAATAATGGTAATTTTACTAGGAAATAAGCTAATTTGCTTTTAAATCAAACACACGTGTCATGTCTCTGTTCTACCCACACAGGGCGCCTCGTATCTTCGCCTTCTCTTGTCTGGACTGAATCTTCAAATAGGCCTGTTTGCCGCTCGCTATCTCTTTTATAAGCCCTAGGTCGAATCACTCAACTTACTGCGCGGATTAATTTTGCCCCTTAAATAACACTCGCCTTAATTGCTCTATTAGGCATGAAAACACAAATATGGCCAACAACTATCAAATATAACACACGACTATCAAATATAACACAATTATAGTTTAGGCTTTATTGTGGCCTAAACTAATATATCTTCTATCACTTTTCACATCCCAGCGTGCTGCGCGCACATCGAAAATATATGGGCAATAAATATGCATTGAACATGAAGGGGGAAGCCGGGGTGTCTTTACGGCCCCATCACAGAACTTTTTAAAGTAATGAAATATTTTCCGACTAGTTGTTCTACTAAACAAAAGTCTTACGAAAATTTAATGTATTTCACAGAGTCTCCGACTTTTAACAAAACTTCTATAATATTCCTAGCAAAAATAAAAATAAAAAACACAGACACAGACAAACACGAATACAAATAGACAAAGACAAACGGAGACAAACAAGCACAATCACATATATATAAAAATCCGAGTTTATGTATACGAGGGCTATTCCAAAATCAACCTCCGATTGGCTGGTAAAAATTTTTAAAAATTGACAATAACATCTAAATACATACAAAAGTTACATAAATCACTGAGATGATAATCGCTTGGTGCCAAGTCCGGGCTGTAAGGGGGGTGGTTGAAAATTTCCCACTTAAACTGCTCAAGTAAAGCCTTTGTGTGAGCAGCAGTGTGGGGCCGCGCGCTGTCGTGCAGGATAATGACGCCACTGGTGAGCATTCCGCGCATTTTGTTGCGGATCGACTTTTGTTGACGGAATTCATGACACCAGGGACCACAATAGCGATTATCATCTCTTCGGCAAAATGAAGGTCTGGCTGGCTACCCAGCGCTTCGACACCGCCGAGGAGCTCATGGATGGAGTCAGCAACTGGCTAAGTACCCTGGCGGCTCCGTTCCTTGACCAGGGGTTACAAAAACTCGCGCCACGGTACGACAAGTACCTGAATTTGGGTGGTGACTATGTGGAAAAGTAAAGCAGTGATGTATGTAAGTTTTGTATGTATTTAGATGTTATTGTCAATTTTTTTTAAATTTTACCAGCCAATCGGAGGTTGATTTTGGAATAGCCCTCGTGTGTGTGTGTGTATATATATATATATATATATATATATATATATATATATATATATATATATATATATATATATATATATATATATATATATATGGTGGGTTTTGATGTTAAAAGAGATAATTATTACTTGTCTACAGAGTGAGGTCAACTATGCAAGTCCCTGAGTCTAATAGTTGATGATGATGTTCTCAGGGTACCTGACTGCTACCACCCTACGACCTCAATCTGCGATATATTTTGAGTCTATTTTATATTTTGGTGTCTGTTTGTTTTATATGACTTGATGTCTAGGGTAATGCAAAATGTAATGGTGAGAGTATGACAACAAACACAACTTAACTCAATGAAATTAATTAAAACTGATTCCGTATGCAAGATCTTTTAAAAGACGCAATGGCCGACCGCTGTGACCGCAAGATCTTTTAAAAGACGCTGATTTATTTCATTGTTTCTTTCTATTCTGATATTTTATACTGCCCGGAATTTATCTCGAACGGAAGTAAACACAAAACTGGGCAAATTTCAACAAGCTTCAACGTCTTTTATTTGCGTTTGAACGGATTTTTTCACATTTATCTTCATCTTTAATCGTGTTTTGTCGTATCGCCATAATGGCCGAAAACACACAGGATATGTTACTAATATGTGAACAGTGAACAAACTGTGCGATCAACCATAACTTTCTTACTTTTTCTGTGTTTCTAAATGGATTACCTGCACAAAGAGAGCAGTGAAACTGTATGTGATAACAATTTATGTTACAAGCCTTACGTAAGTCGAAAATTGTTGTTCAAAATTTCAAGTTATCTTTTTTCCGTGTACATGTTATCTGTTATAACATAAACATAACATAAAATTAGCTAGAAAGGCATATGGATTTATATTGTTCATCCAATGTACTTTAATTTGATATATAATATGTTATACTTAACTCATAATTAGACACACATTGTCAGTAAACGTAAATTATGTATGTGTAAATTTTTGGGGCTTAAAAATAATTCCGTCCAGAGCTGAAAATAATTACGTACTGAATCAGTTCCAAGTCAGTGGTTAAATTTAGAATAGTATGTTACAATTTTAATTTCCTGTACCTCAAATCTTTTTTGGTACAGGAATGTTTAAACTCAAAATGGAATGGAAATATATTTACAGTTTAATTAAGTCTAACGGACAACGTGTCCTCAAATGTCAATCTGTAAATGTTTATAACATGGAATCCCCTGATGAAGCACTAGATACTATGACTGGTCACGATTATGAGGAATGACTTTTCTCATCACTTCCTAAACTGTTTTATTGCAATAGTGGAGAGTTAATGTTAAATGAACACCCATTAAGCCCGTAGAAGGTTTGGTTTAACTGAATTTCCTTGTGCAATAGTTGATGACTTTCTCAACAACAGTACATTCGTCTCGACAGTGAGACTTGGAGACTGCTTCAGCACTCTTGCTTCAGAATATAGGCAAATAAACACTGTTGCCTCGAACTCTGCAGCTCCAGTATTAATTTGTGGCACATTGAGTGTTATAGGATGCAACCCTGCAATAAGAGGATTAAGGCCTCCTAAGTACTTATACAAAAATCTCTCCACATCTAACAATTACACATCATTAAACAGTTTAAGATCAGCTTCCTGTGCTAAACAAATAGGTATCGTCCCTATCTTATTCTGTGACTGCTTCATACTCAGGTACTCTTCAATATCATCAGTTTGATACATTCTTTTCATAGGAAATTATATTTATTTTACCAAGTCATGTGAAACACTGTGACTTGTCGAAGACGGCCAGTGGTTTGCTGGTCTTACAGTCATAATAGTATATATAAATTTTCAAACAATATGTACCTTCATTGGCTCCATAATTCTACTTAGGCATGCCTGGCTTTTACTAAGGAGTTGCAAGCTTCCACAATGGCAAATGTCGCACAACACCAATTTTTGGTTGGGCGCCTATCTATGTTAGCCTCTACACATCAATAATACATATACATATCAATAATAATGTTTATCTTACCGCAATCAATGAAATATTTCACAAATATAAGGTTAACCAGCGATCAATTGGTCAAGCTGAGATCGCCACTGGCCAGAACAGCAAAGGCAATGGGTCATGAAGTCCTTGTGCCTGATGATAAACTTACTTTCAAACTTTTATCTTCAAGTGGCAACTAAGCGTTAGCAAAACGTTCGTTATATCCCCTCGTTAGTTATGCTCCCCTAAACCAATCAGATCAGGGTAAGCCGACTTGACTCTCTTTTCAAAAATACACGGTCAAAAAATGTGACATCCCCCGATTTTCAAAGTTAAGTGGATATCACTGTGTCTGTCTTTCATTTTTTTTCTCTACGATATTTTTGTTAATATCTAGACGATTTTAATGGAGAAAAGCAATTATTAACCAGACGACTGTCTGTCATCTAGCCCTTAGGTTTTTATTTCTCTCTTTATCATAGTTTTCATCTTTGTATTTTTCCTCTTTAGTTATTCAAACAACATACTTTTTCTCTGCGGTAAGATACTATATCATAATGAGTAATATGATATTCATAATAACCAAGTATTATCAATTCCGTTGTCAACTGTCCTTTCTTTTCCTATCTTATTCAATTAGAATACGATACTTCATCTATATTTCTTTTGCCACCGTTTTCGCTACCCTTCCCAATTTGGTTAATCAGTTTCACTTTTACAATGCATACGCTAGCTTAGGTTTTCCTCCTTGTCAATTCCCACTTTTATTTTTTTCCTCTCTCGCTCGTTCTTAGGAAACTAAACAAGCGTTTGCAGGATGCCAACCGTTTTTAGTGTTAGATTTAATTTTCAGGACGGAGAGGGACCAAGGCGGTTGGGTCTTGAGATGGGGTATCATCGCGTGCATTAGCAAAGTCAAATGTTTTATTCAAACCTTAACTGTATGGGGGGAAAAATGTGCCCTAACAACCGTTGGTAAGGCACTAGTTGATTTTCAAACGCCAGCCTCTCGTTTTCGTTTGTGTTACCATAAGCAAGTCCCTAACGTCAACTATCGCATTGTGTGCTATTAATAGATTAAAAAAAACGCTTTAGTCAAGGTTTCATTCCTCCCTCGCTCCTTCACTCCTATTTTTCTCTATCACTCTTTTGGGAACGAAACATGTGTTATGTTATTTTAAAGTCTTTGGACAGAGCAACGAAAAAGCTAGTGGTGTTGGTATCGTTCACTTTGGCGTAAATGCTTTTTCAAATCCAGCGTGAATCGCAGGCGTGGGCGATGACTTTGCGCAAACACGGGCGGGGTGGTAAATTTACTTGGCGTAGGGGTTAAATATTACTGTATTTGGCGATTGTATCACTGATCTCGCTACAATATATGTATGTATGTATGTATGTATGTATGTATGTATGTATGTATGTATGTATGTATGTATGTATGTATGTATGTATGTATGTATGTATGTATATGTATATGTATATGTATATGTATATATATATATATATATATATATATATATATATATATATATATATATATATATATATATATATATATATATATATACAGTAGAACTCCATTTATCCGAACCCCATGGGACCGAGCATCGTTCGGATAATCAAATGTTCGGATAATTGGATTACATGATGTATCGAGTACATGTACACATATTTCTAAAAATAATTAACAATCACAAGGAAAATACACTATAAAACATATTTACTTGTACTGTAATAATAATACCCACACTGTATTAGATCACTGTATCACCAAAATCTTTCATTACACTGCAGTGCATGTACTACTTGTATTAATTATTTTTGTTAAGAAAGAGAAATGTTTTCAAAATAACATTACAAACAATTCAAAACCAGGCGCAACTTACGTATACATGTACTTGCACAGATGTAGCCCACTATTTAAAATAATGAGGAATCCTCTTTTGCGCCAAACTGGATAGTCTGCTTTTGGCTGCTAAGTCCCGCATTCTCTTCAACAGCAGAAGCTGTGTAGGACAGCTGTCATCTTCTTGCTCGTACCAAGCCATCGCTGTTTCTAGTGCTATAAAGGCCTCTTCAGGACTTGGTCGACGTTTTGGGTTTTCTTCATAATCTACAAGTACATCATGTACTTTTGAGGAGTCTTCATCATCGGTCACTACATGTATTTGGTTTTCTTCTTGCACAAAAGACAAAATTTCTTCGTCATTCAAAAACTGAAAACCAGAATCATTATCATCTTCTAGCCACATGTGTGCATCATCTTTGTCACAGTCCGAAAATCCGGGCATTGCTTGAAACAGTTCCACAACTTCATTTATACAATCATCATTTGTGTCCACTGCAGTAGTTTCATTTCCTCCTTTTTTCCCAAGCAATCTATTCCAAGCCTTGTTGAGATTATCTTGTGACAGGGTGGTCCAAGCATCAGCTTACATATAGCAGCAGTCTTTGAGATTAAGCTTTTTTTTTGAAAACGCCACCACACTTTCTTCATCTTCAGCCAACAATAAACGACGCAGGACTTCCTTCTTGTACATCTTTTTAAGCTTTGCTATAACACCCTGATCCATTGGTTGAATCAGTGCTGTTACATTGGGAAGCAGAAAAATTACTTTAAAATTTGCATCAACTGCATTCAATGTATCCGTCTCTGGATGAGATGGTGCATTGTCCAGTAGAAGAATTACTTTTCCAGTTTTCTTTTCTTGTTCTTTCAACCTCTTCACATTTGGGATGAACTGATTTGTATACCAATCAAGAAATATTTCACTATTCATCCAAGCACTCTTCTGTGCTTTGTAGCACAATGGGAGACATGTCACATTCTTTAAACAACGTGTTTTTTTGGCTTTGCCGATCATTAGCACCGGTAAACGATGACTTCCACTGGCATTCGCGGCTACCAAAATTGTTACTCTCTCTTTGCACTTTTTAAACCCAGGGGCAGCTGCTTCGCGCTGAGATGCAAGTGATTTTTGAGGCAATGATTTCCAGTATAAGCCAGTCTCATCGGCATTATACACATCATCGAGTAAATAACCTTCTTCTTCCAAAAAAGCCAAGAATGTTTCTTTAAAATTTTCAGCGGCAGTTGCATCGCTAGATGAAGATTCCCCTTGAATCTCCAATTCTCGTATGCCATGACGAGATTTAAAGTTTCTTAACCATCCCTGGCTAGCCTTAAAGTCAGGAGGACCGTCAAGTTGACTGTTGAACTGAAGTGCCTTTTCACACAATAGAGAGCCAGAGATAGGTTCCCCTTTGCTTCTTCTTTGCACAAACCATATATACAAAGCCTCTTCCAATTTCAAATCTTTCGCATTTCTCATGGTTTTATGTTTCTTCGACCCATTTTCACTATCCAATTTCGATGCAAAACTCATAATTTTATCCTTGTTACTTTTGATGTCAGAGACGGTAGCTTTCTCAACATTGAAAATCCTCGCAAATGAAGACACAGTTTCACCTTTTCCTAGTCTCTTGATAATTTCTGTTTTCGTTTCAATTGACAAAACATTGCGGTTCCTTTTATATGCTTTAGGCCTACTGGAAGATGCCAGGTCGCACAGAGAAATACGTGTACACCAAAATTATTCTGCTGTAGTAGCAGACACAATTATTTTAAGTTGAACTGTCTGTTTAGCCAGTGTTCTGCCTAGAACTCACACGTACACTGGATTGGTAAACCAGATATTAACGGACTTTATGATCTAACTAACTGACTTCATGTACGTAAGCGACCGTCCATTAGCCCATCTCATTGTCTACAAATTGTTCGCACACATTTGAAGCTTGCCGCATCAAAAGATTCAGAACTGTAGTCTAACGTGACTGGTGGAGACTGATTTTTTTTTTCTTCTGGAAAAAGTGTTCGGATAATTGGATGTTCGGATAATTGGGGTTCGGATAAATGGAGTTCTACTGTATATATATATATATATATATATATATATATATATATATATATATATATATATATATATATATATATATATATATATATATATATATATATATATATATATATATATCTATATATATATCTATATCTATATATATATATATATATATATATATATATATATATATATATATATATATATATATATATATATATATATATATAGCCAACTATCTGAATTTTTTTTTAAATGACTGCGAGTTTTTGGTGAAGAACCTAATATATTTCACAGAGTCTCCGACTTTTAACAAAACTTCTATAATATTCCTAGCGAAAATAAAAATAAAAAACACAGACACAGACAAACACGAACACAAATAAAAACAAACACAGACACAAAAGACAAACGGATACAAACAGACAAACACAATAACAGATATATATATATATATATATATATATATATATATATATATATATATATATATATATATATATATATATATATATATATAAAAGAATCAACTTACCTTATACGCTGCAATAGTTTTGGATGTAAGGAATTGTTGAAGTGTCTGTCACAGAAGGCTGGTTCTACACGCAAAGACGGGTGTCCTTGTTTCTGGAAGTCTGTTGACGGAATGGTGGGGTCTAAAGAATTTCTCAGTATATATCTCAAAACAGAAAAGTAATTGTCCCTGTTTGTCATCGACGGACCGCGTGTGCGCGCGCGTGTGCAATCCATAATTTCACGGCGTTGTCACAAATTTTAGGTTTGAAAAATTGTGAGTCATGAAACAAGGTAATATCGATTATATAATTACGTTCAGCCTTTTGTCTCATCGCTTTGTCCTTTTTCACACAAAAAATACGTCGCGCCGCTTAGGCAAAAATTACGAATCGATGTATGTTTAAAATAATTTGAGATACTTCAAAATAGCAGATTATTTTGTCGGGGTCTCAGGTGGATGTGAAAACAGAAAAATTAGTTAATTGCCTTGCGTTTTAAGAATAAAATACGCTAGGCTATCGAACTGTAAAAGTTGAAAAAATGGGGGGGGGGGAACACACACACATTTTCACAAAAACTAGATCGCGCTATTTCAAATAGAACTGCGAACTATGATTTAGTTAAAATATAATTACTTGTCCCCAAAAAATAGATATTTTTTTTTGTCCGTTCGTCACACTATATTCAGAACTTAACTGGGTAACACTTTATTGTAAGTTTAAAAAAAATGGCCAGTAATATTGTATACGATATGGGTGATATTTTACTTACATTAAAGCAAAGCTACCACCTTTATATTAGAGTAAATGATATCTTTAAAAAGCAAAATGGGATTAATCAAACGGCCGAGTACGACTCGTAGAATATTTAGCAGACATTTGTTGTGTTTATGAATTGCAAAAATTAACAGTTCACTCAAGTGTGGATGAGTCGAGTGAGTAACGAACCAATTTTTAGAATGCATTGATCGTTGCAGGGGTTCTCATATTGTGTAGTTGAAAACAACCAGACTTGCGTGTTTTGCTCGTGGTAGGGATTCTCACATTGGGTAGTTGAAAACAATATAATACCGGTTTATGAGTGTAATTTATCATTACTAGCCATGGACACCAGGTGGCAACACCCCTTCACAGCGCTGATAGTTGGACCTACCGGAAGTGGGAAAACTGTCTTTGTCCGTCGGTTTTTGCAACATATCCGGGATATGGTGGTCCCTGTCCCAGACGAAGTTATATGGTGTTATGGGGAATGGCAGTCAATGTACCAAACCATGGAGGGTATTCAGTTTATTGAAGGACTGCCGGACGTGGAACAATGGTCAGGTGATAAGAAACGACTGCTCGTTATAGATGATCTGATGAGTGAGACGGATGATAGAATAACTAAACTATTCAGGAAAGGCAGCCACCATCGCAATATTAGCGTGATCTACATCGTGCAAAATTTATTTGGTAAGAACAAAGAACCATCAGCTTGAATTCTCATTATATAGTGCTTTTAAAAAAACCCGAGACGGATCGCAGATTACGAATCTAGCCAAGCAGATGTACCCGGGTCGTACTGCCTATGTCCAAGAAAGTTTTAAAGACGCGACCGGTGTTCCGCACGGTTATTTGCTAATCGACCTGCGCCAGGCAACACCGGATGCTTTGAGATTGCGCAGCCATATATTTCCCCACGAACAACAAGTCGTTTACGTCCCCAAATAACAAGATGGGGGAAAAGTTGAAACGTCACGCCGAAATGTTGAAGTTCTTGGGCAGTGCCAAACCCCCAACGATCAAGGCTGTTATGAAAACAGCGTCACCCAACCTCATAGGAACACTTTGCGAATGTTGTCACAACGTGTTAAAAGGTAACGTTCCACTTACACGCCCTCAGAAGAGGCGTATGCGTCGTTACAAAACCACCCTGAGAGCGCTCACCCAAAAGAAATTGTCGCTCAGACGGCGGAAACAATTTTTACAAAAGGGTGGTTTCATAGACGCTTTGCTGGGCCCTATACTAAGCGTGTTAAAAGGTATCTTAGGTGTGTAAAAAGATGGCCAAGTAAATGCTTTTGACGGACCCTCGTTTGTTAGAGTCTCAAAAACCTTATAGAACTCCCGATGCTCTAAGAGATAACCTAGGAGAATTGGACAGTAAAATGCAACGAGTCTTGGACCGAGAAGATTTACCGGTGGGTGACAAAGCTAGATTATATCAGCGAACACTGCAGCGCTATTTGACTCGACTAGAGCAGTACAGTCACGTGCCTCTAGGTGTCGTGGACATTAAACAACCAACACAAGTCACCACCATCGACCAGCCAGGTTCCCCAGCTGTACTCAAAAAAGAAGTCATGGACAAAATTCCTCAGTCGCCGACCGAACAAGTCACACCCGCTACGAGTAATCGAAAGAAGGTGGTTGACAGTAAATTGCGAGAAACATCGTCGTATTCGCTCAGAAGAAGGAACAAGACTAAAAATCCAAAGTGGTAAGCATGGCCAAAGAAGTGAATAAGATTTTAAAACAACATTACTATGAGCCGAAGCTACCAGGGGCCTATGGGGGCGCGGGTATCCTGCAGCGTAGCACCAAACTTACTCGTTAAAAAATCGAAGATTGGCTAAGCCATCAGGATACGTACACCTTACACAAGCCGGTGCGTAGAAAATTTAAAAGACGCGCGACCATCGCTGGTGGTATCAATCAACAGTTCCAGCTGATCTAATAGACTTGCGCAGTTTAAGAAAATTCAACGATGGCTTTTCCTATCTAGTGACGTGTATCGATGTGTTTAGTAAATTTGCGTGGGGGGTTCCTCTAAAAACAAAAACTGGGAAAGCCTTAGTAGAAGCGGTGAAGAGAATTTTTAATAGGCGCAAACCGATACATTTTCAAACAGACAAAGGCAGTGAATTCGTCAACAAAACATTTTTAAAGTTACTTAAAGAAGAGGGTGTCCATTTCTTCACTACGGAGAATGAGGATACCAAGTCAGCTATAGTGGAAAGATTTAATCGGACCTTAAAAGAAAAAATGTGGCGTTACTTTACCAAAACCAACAGTCTTCGATACGTCGACGTGATAAAGCAACTGATCCGCAACTACAATTATTCGTTTCATCGTAGTATTTGGATGGCGCCGTCGCAAGTTAACCCGATCAATCAAGAAGAGGTATGGCATTCGTTGTATTCGACCGCTGACGTCACCGGAAGAAAAGTCTATTTTAACAAAGGTGATCGCGTGCGGCTCGCGCAAGCCAGACAGACTTTTAAAAAGGGTTATACGCCTTCGTGGACAGAAGAACTGTTTACGGTCAGCCGACTAAACAAGACAACACCGGTAACGTACGTGCTTAAAGACGATGGTGGGGAGGAATTGAAAGGGTCTTTTTACAAAGAAGAGCTGCAGCGGGTCGGTGACAAAATA
Organism: Oreohelix idahoensis; assembly: GCA_024509875.1. NCBI lineage: Eukaryota > Metazoa > Mollusca > Gastropoda > Stylommatophora > Oreohelicidae > Oreohelix > Oreohelix idahoensis. The sequence goes on along the minus strand of JAMPIV010001648.1, from coordinate 926,098 downwards.
GTTTATCGAATCGAGTCCATTTTGCAAGAACGGCGAGGTGTAAGCGGTATTAAAGAGTATTTAGTCAAATGGTTCGGTTATAACTCGTCATTCAACAGCTGGATTTCCTCCAAACATCTAGCGAGATATCGAGACTGATGGACATAGAAGACGTGGCCACCCCAGTTTTGCGGTCACCCCCTCCCAAGTCCACGAGAACCTCGTTCTGGCCTTTTTTTTGAAACTAGTCCCGCGTCTAGATATCGTTTTCATCTGTCAGATGATCGTTATATATGTCGTCATCGGGGTCTCGTTATTCAATCTGAGTCGGAGCAATGCCGAGGGGCCTGACGGCAAGTTTTGGATCGCCTTAATGAGCAGTTGTCTGGGTTACATGTTACCTAACCCTAAGATAGGATGAGTTTTTACGTGACTTTACCGAGCAATGCCTCGATGAAAATATACCCGAACAATAATGCCGGTCACTTTTTCGTCAAACTGCCACACACTATAAAATTGACTTCACGGTACGAGGTTGGCTTGGTTGAGATTCAATTCCCCAAAGTTATTTTAACGTACTAGAGGATGAACTATGGATACATTACTTCCCAAACAAAGACGAGGGAAAAACGCCTATAATACTCACGTTGCCCGCCGGTCTATACAATTCACCCGACACGCTTATCGATGAGTTGAATCGATTGCTTTTAGGCACTGATGTGAATGAAAAAGCGCAAATTAGAATCCATTTTAACAATAATAAGGCCACCTTAACGCTGTATGAAACGGGGGCGGAAGTTAGAATTAGTGAGACTTTGAAAAACATGTTAGGGTTGCCCTCATCGATCGTAACAGGCGCCGACCTAATACTACGAGAGACTGAAGTACAAATGGATAGCGATATGAAAAATGTGTGCGTGTACTGCGACCTCGTAGCGGCGAGACCGGTTGGGGATGCTTCGGTCCCTTTGTTACGAATTGACCCTATTTTGGACAGGACTACCGCTTCGGTTTTTAGGATTTACGACAAACCGCACCACGTACCTCTGAGTCGTTTTTCGTTTGACACCGTGGAAATACTTTTAACTAATGACCACGGTAAGACTATCCCATTCACTAGCGGAGCTTCGGTGTTGACGCTACATTTCCGAACTCACAGACGGTTTAATTTCGAATAGATAAACATGGTTAGACACGTACCAATACGACGAAACCCCAAAATGTACGAGGAGTTTTACTGCAATCAAGCCGGGCACGGGATGCTAGTGTTTATCGGAGGTAGAAGTCAAAGAGGGAATGGCTTAGGGAGTTTTTTCAGCGGGCTCGGTCGCATGGTTCTCCCGTGGTTAAAAACGGGGGGTAAAGCTTTACTCAGAGAAGGGGTTGGCACCGGTCTACAGGTCGCGAGCGATGCGTTAGCCGGAAGAAATGTTGGAGAATCATTTCGTGAACGAGCCAGAGAATCGGGTCAGCGTTTATTACAGGGAGCGGTTGACCACCTCACCACTAACCAATCGAGTAGCGGTATTAGAAGAAAAGCGAGGGCTGCCCCACCTGGCGAACCGAAAAGAATAAAACGACATACCCGAGCTCGCCCTTCTCATTCCCAGAAGAACAAGCAACGGTACTCTGATATATTTGCATGATGTCGCTTATTCACCCCAGCTCGTGCGAGTGTCTTCACGGTGGTCTAGATTTGTTTAGCGTGCCACCAACACAGACAGCCGTAGAAGATGGGCAAATTGTGGAGATACATCCGTTGGCCGCCTTTGCGCCCGGAGCCCCTGTGGAATTTGTAATATCGGGGAACGGCGAAGAATATCTAGATTTGTTCAATACTTTTCTGCACAAGCGCGCGAAAATCACGTTAGCCAATGGCGACAAATTACCAACTGATGCGGATGGGGCACCGGTCAACTATTACCTGCACAGTTTATTCTCCCAAGTCGACGTTTCCCTGAACGACACGCTGATTACACCCAGCGAGAACACCTATCCTTATAGAGCTTACATGGAAGCCACGTTGAATTATGGGGAGGAAGCCAAGCGAGGTCATATGACAGCGACTCTGTTTTACAAAGACACGTCAAACTCTATTGAGGAAACAAGTGGCGATAATAACAACGGACTAAGGCTACGTCGAAATATAGCGGCTGGTTCTCAGGACATCGATATGATGGGTCGGTTACATTCAGATATTTTCGCGCAAGATCGCTATATGTTAAACGGTGTGACCATTAAAGTGAAACTCACTCCGTCTAAAGATGCGTTCAACGTGCTAGGACACGACCACGCTGGTGGTTATAAATCTATTATAACCTATGCGGCGTTGGTTGTACGGAAAGCCAAATTAAATCCGGCAATCTCTCTAGCGCACGAGAAAGCCTTGTTGCTAGGTAATGCCAAGTACCCTTTGAAACGAGCTGTGCTAAAAACTTTCTCTATTCCTAAAGGGATGCAGGATAATCTATTTCTCAGTCAAACCCCGACACGGATAGTGATTGGCCTAGTCACTTCGACCGCTTTTAACGGTTCGTACACGGCTAATCCGTTCAATTTCGCTAAGTTTGGTCTGATATATTTAAATGTCAGCGCGGATGGAAGAACAGTTAGTGGCAAGCCTTTGTCAAAGGATTATGAGCACAACCAGTACGTAAGAGCCTTCTTTGGCACGAATCTAGCCATGGGGCTGATTTGTAAAGACGCCGGCAACGAACTTGAATATAGACATTTTAAGAACGGTTACGCCGTATACGCATTTGACCTCACCTCCAGTCTACTGGACGATGACCAGTTCGAGATGGCCAAGTCGGGCCTTCTCTCAATAGAACTTAAATTCTCCGAGAGAACACCCGAACCATTACAAGTCATCGTCTTCGCCGAGCAAGACTCGATATTGGAAATAACGAAATCGCGCCAAGTTTTGACAGACTACACCGCTTAAACGATTAATACAGACGAGATACGGACCATACTCCTGTCGGACATATTTGTTAAACGAACTGGGATCGTTAAAGTTTTAGCTCGCGACCAATTACCTCTGCGTATCGATCCGACCAAGACGGCTGCTTTCGTCATCAACACTGACCCTAGCTATCGACCTGGTGACCACTGGGTCGCTCTATATTATAATGGATGTGGAACTTTTGACTATTTTGATTCTTTCGGACTACCACCTAGACACCCGGACCTTGTTAATTTTAAAGCGAGAAACTCTAACAGACCTTTTAACTTTAATTCTAGACATTTACAAGATGTAGTTACCAACGTTTGTGGACTGTACGCTATTTATTTCGTATTGATCAAAGCTCGCGGCGGTACTATGCGGCGGGTCCTGCTGCCCTTTTCGTCTAGACAACACCTCAACGATCGATTAGTTTTTCGACTAATCAGCCCCCTGTTAGCGCGCAACAAGTCTGGATACGGTTCAAAAACCAGATTAATCTAGTTTTCCTTCATATAAATAGACACTTGGGCGACCAACGCCCAATTTTCACTATAGCTGTAAATGATTTAGCAGATGAATTTAATGACATAAAGAATGCAGTATCACAATTTGCAGATGACTGTGCCATTTGACGATCTGGAAAAAACTTGGACCATGTTTACAAAAAACTTCAAAATCAAATAGACAAAGTTTCAGAGTGGATGAAAAGTTGGGGCTTCCAAATTAATGTAAACAAAACAGTAGGTATGATTTTCAGCAAAGGAAATTTAAAAAAAAAATAACAAAATCAATATAACCATTAAAGGACAGAAAATATGTACCTCCTCAACAACTAGATTTCTGGGCATAACTTTAGATAAACAACTAAATTATAATAAACATATAGACAATTTGGTAGAAAGCTGTAGGGGACCCCTAAATATACTAAGGATTGTAAAAGGTAATGGATGGGGGGCCAGCAATAAAATAATGCTTATGTTCTACAAGTCCTTCATCAGGGGGAAACTGGATTATGCCAGCATAGTCTATGACTCAGCTGCAGCTTCTAACAAAGCAAAACTGGACAGGATTCAAAATGCAGCCATGAGAACTATTACAGGTGCATTTATATCGACACCAGTAGAAGCTCTAGAAGTAGCTCTCGGCATACCTCCCCTTGGTCTAAGACGGAAAGAACTGAGATTAAATTATTGGAGTAAAGTAGCACAAGAAGTGACCCACCCAGCACATAAAGCATTTGTCAAAAACCAACCAAGTGTATGGGACGTCCCCTTAAATAAAGATAGATATCCAACAGGATGGAGAACTATAGAAGACCTAATGCAGTTCAAAGAACTATCAAACACAATTGAAAATAGTAATAAATACAGAAGCAAAATACCACCCGGGAACTAAAAACACCAATCATAGACTACTCACTTACTGAAAAGATCAAACAAAACATAGAAGATAAGGAAGCCAAAATGATAAGTAGAAAGTTCATAGAGCAACTAACTAAACAAAGTCTGGCCGTCTACACTGATGGATCCAAGGGTGATAGTGGGCAACTAGGTGCCGGAGTTGTAATACCACAATGGGGAATAAAAAAGAGCTACAGTATAACGGAAGGGGCATCGATTTTTACTGCAGAGATGGTAGCAATTCTTAAAAGTCTAGAAATAATCGAAGATAACCCACCAGAAGCTGTTACGATATTTACAGACTCACTATCATCACTACAAGCACTAGAACACCCAGGTAAATGTAGCCGGCCAGACATAAAGGAAGAAATTCTAGCAATTAATACATCACTAGAGAACAGAGGATGTAGTGTGAGGCTAGTGTGGGTTCCAGCACACATAGGTATAGCTGGCAACGAGTTGGCAGACCAGAATGCCAAGAAGGGAAGAACAAGTAAAAACAATATAAAAGCAGGACTGGGAAGGTCAGAGATCAAGAGCCAAGTGAAGGAAACTATAAACGAGGAATGGAAGACAACATGGAAGGAAAGTAGAAAAGGCAGACACGCGTTCAAACTGCTGAAAGAACCAACGAGGACATGCCAGGTCAGAGAAGAATTAAAGATACCATCGAACAAAAAAACTGTGGCGTCTCCGACTCGGTGCAGCATACTTCATGGTAGAAGAACCACACTGCCAAGAATGTCAGGAAGAGAATGACATAGACCACTACCTGATCCACTGTAAAAAGTATGAACAACAAAGGCTTGAATTAAAAACTTACTATAGAAATCACAATATAGACTTAACAGGTGATAAGGTTTTAAGTATAGATGCCCCAAGAGATGCCCAATCAATACTTAAAAGATATATACATAAAACAAAGGAAAAAAATATAAGGTTAGAACTTCAGGAAAATCATCCAACTAAATAGAAATTAAGCAGCAAGAACTAACAAAGCATTAACAAACAAAAAAAATAACTACTCATAGGACAACGAAAGACAAGGTATTAAAAAAAAAGGGACAACAACTCAAAAAGAACAAATACTAATACAAATTAAAACCAAGTGTAAAGGACAATAGTTATCTAGAAACAATACAAAAGAGAAAATAAAATTGACAAATACTAATATAAATAAAAATCAGCAACTGCAAAAGACAACAGTTATTTAAATTGAATACAAAATTAGTAAAGAAAATGACACTAAATACCCCAATTATAACCAACTTTCAGATTGAACAGGGTAGACCAAGATGGAAAGAGAAGAGGCAACAATGATCAGAGGTTGAGTGCCCGATCTCCACCCATCATTTCATCAAAACAACAACAACAACAGCCCACACACTTGTGCTCACTGAAGATGACTACCCCTGGCACCGCTCTGTCGTATATTTTTGATAGGGTAATTAAGATCAATTTTGCCCCAGCCTGAATAGGACTAGAACAGGTGATAGCTCAGTGAGAGATCAGGTAAAGAAATAGATTTTTCACAAGTGAAATGGTGAAAGGTAAAAATCTGTCCCTGGATTTGAGAGATAATCAATCCAGCCTATCGATTACGACTGAGATTCTTAGATCAGACAAACCTTCCTATAAATATATATTGATATATTCACCCACTCACAATCCAGCCTATCGATTACGACTGAGATTCTTAGATCAGACAGACCTTCCTATAAATATATATTGATATATTCACCCACTCACATCTACACACACACAGATACGTG